>OX465121.1:8286364-8509596 GCA_949987565.1 Luidia sarsii
TGTAATGTACAGCTGTAACTTCTATTTATTGTTACCATGGTTACAGCTTTACGAAATTCTGTTATTTTGAGGCGAGCAAGCTGATTTGATAATCCATCTACTGTATCTATCTACATGTATCTCCATGTACATGTATCTCCATGTACAGTGTATCTCCATGTATCTCAATCCAATACAGTGTACACCTGTATACAGTACTGTATACATACTGTACACACAAAAATAGTGCAGTATCTTTACATATGTACACGTGCATGCACTTTTTCTCCATCGCTATTTTAACCAATAGATCTTCGTCTCTTGATGCCAAATGCAAAACGACCCCCACCCCGTCTTAAATACCCTTTAGCCATGACAATATCAATTTACCAGATCTCAAATGCTTGCGAGTTTGAAATAGCATTCTGAATGAAACAGCCCCCCCCCCCAAAAAAAAAAAAAAAAAAAAAAAAAAAATCATACAATGAAAAGAAAATAACCCACACCACAGCATGTACAATGTACAAGTACAAGTAAAGTACATTGTACATGTACCTATTCAAGTCCTGTATTGGTTTATGTACATGTACAGTATACGTGGACTCCGGCATCAAATTAAATCTCTCCCTCAACTTTGACTGATCGTTTGCACGACTCTAATCTCTCTCCAACCTGCCTCTGGTCAGCTCTGGGGTTGGAGACCTTCCAAAGAAATTGTCAATAACCACTGAGGACCACCCTAACAACAGCGGAGCAAGCAGAAATTTTGTTTTCAAAAAAGTCAAGCTAAACAAACCAAGGAAAAAACTGACTGGGTACTTTTTTTTAATAATTCGGAAAAAAATTGGCAAAGAAAACTTGGACTGGACCGGGACTTGAACCCGAGACCTCTGGATTAATGTACCGGTACCAGTGCTCTTCCATAGTTTGCATTACCGGTATTCCCCACTTAGAATTAGCAACGATTTACAGCTCCATCAAGCAAGGCACAAAAAGAAACAAGTCGACAAATTGAGCTAAAAGGAAAAACAAAAATAACATCCACACATTCTGCGCTGGAATGAGTGTTCTTCAGCACTAGCACACGGAGGAGTGGATGAGTCTGCCATCTGCATCAAAATCAAGCGAATATCTGCATGCATGCGTGTATGGTGAGATTTCTTTATCACAAAATATGCCAGTGTCAAATTGAAAAAAAGATGGGGATTACATCATTTGATGTGGTAAAGGACAACCCAGCTGTGTACTGGTATGTTCAAGGACTTAGGCCTGTGTACTTGTATGGTATCTAATTTTTTTCTTTCTTAAAAGACTGTATCTGTCTATCTACATATCAGTCTGCCTGTCTGTCTGTCTGTCTGGCTCCATCTTTTTTTCCCTCTCCCCTTCCCTCTTCCCCTCCCTCACCCCTATCTTTGTCTTCTCTCCTTCTCCCTCCTCTATCTCTCCTCGTCTTTAGATCTCTCTCCCACTTTAACTCTCCCTTCTCCTTTCACTCTCCTCTTTCCCTCTCCCTCTCCCTCGCCCCCCTTGCTCCCTCTCCCCTTCTCCCTCTCCTACTCTCTTCCTCTCCCTCAACCCATCTCTTTCCCTCCACCCATCCTCTCTCTCTCTCTTTCTCTCTCTCCTCCTTTCTCCCCCTTTAACTCTCCCTCTTCATTTCACTCTCCCCTCTCCCTTCTCCCTCTCCCTTCTCTCATCCTCTCCCTCCCTCTCCTTCTCTCTCTCTCTCGCCCTTTCTCTCTCCCCATCTCTCCACCTCTAACTCTCCCTTTTCCATTCACTCTCCCCCTCTTCTTTTCCCTCTCCCCTTCTCCCTCCCCTACTCTCCGCTCTAACTCTCTCTCCCTCCTCCATTCTCTCACTTCCTCTCACACTCCCTCTCCCCTTCTCCCTCTCCCCTTCTCCCTCTCCCAATCTCTCTCTTTCTCTCTCTCTAACTCTCACTCCCTCTCTCCCACTTCCTCCCCTCTCTCTTTCCCTCCTCCCTCAGCCACTCAACCCTCCTCTCCCTCACTCATTCCCCCCTCTCCCTTCCCCTCTCTCTCCTCATCCCCCCTCTCTCTTTCCATTTTTTGTGTGGTAAATTTGTTTTTATTGCCACGGAGGCCAACATCTAGGGGGGCTTGTTTGCTTCTCCAGATAGACAGACAGACAGACGGACAGACAGACAGGCAAACAGTCGGGCAAACCAGTCACAGTCCATTGCCATGGCAACCGGGAAAGGCTTCCCCTCGTGCACACACACAAAAATAAAAATAATAAATTACACCGCATTTTAGTCTGGGGAATAAAGCCAGGAGCATGCGGGAGTGGAAAAAAAAATGAAGAAAAGAATTTGACAGACTGACAAGGGTGCAGCCTTGGTGATAATACAATTCTGTCATTCACATCAATTAGGCCAGGGCAGGATTTAATTAGTGGGGAAGGTCGACACACAGGGGGGTGGTGGGGGGGATTGTCTAAACCAGCAGAGTTTCACGGCCAGACACGTAATTTGCAGATGTCTTCTGTATAGGCACGTACGCAGACTGCTTGGATCAAGAGATACGGCAGACAAGGAAGGAGATACAGAGATGACACGACCGGGCTTTGAATACACGTGAGGAAGGCATTGTCTTAACGAGAGGATCCGTGGTGTGGATCAGAAATCAGGGCCGCATTCAAAAGTGAGGCGGAAAAAAAACACATGTCCATAAGGCAAAAAAAAAAAAATTGGCCTTAAAATTTTGTTGCTTTTGATGACATGGCATTTCAAAATAGGGTAGGTAGGTCGGGATTTTTTTGATTTTTTTTTTGGCCAATTTGTGTGTGTGTACAATTATAATGAGGGGTCTGCATGTGGTCAAGCCTTAATACGATCAAATTACACGTTGAATTTTGACCATCATTGTTTCCCGATAAAAAAAAATTAAGGACGCAGGCTTGAAATAGGGTTGGTCAGGTATACAACCGGAAGCAGGATTTTTTTTTTGGGCCTAAACAAAATCTGCTGGCTTTATTTTTATATATATATAATATGATTTTTGTTTTGTTTTGTGTGTGTGTCTGGGTTTTTTTTTTTTTTTTTTTTTTTTTTTTTTTTTAAGGGGGTAGGCCTACATGTACAGTACACCAGTTAATGGGATTCCAATGCGATTTGTACAGTCTCTGCTGAATTGAACGTTAACACCAGTACATGGACAGGATTTGTTCACATGCAATTTCTTCATGTGGGGTATTAAATGTGCTGGGGTATTAGTGGAGATGTATGTCTCAATGACTGCGTTGTTCTAGTCTAGAGTAAGAGAGGGAGAAAGAGGACGAGGAAGGGAGGGAGAGGGAGAGAGAGGGAGAGAGGGGGAGAGGGAGGCAGGGGGAGGCAGAGATACAGGGGTGAGAGAGGAGGAGAGATAGTAAGAGAAAGGAAGAGAAAGTGAGAGAGTGACAAAGGAGGGAAGAGAGAGGAGTGAGAGTGAGAGAGAGGGGAGAGAGGAAGAGAGAGGGAGAGAGAGGGAGGCAGAGGGGGGCAGAGGGAGGCAGAGGGGGGGGGGCAGAGGGAGGCAGGGGAGGCAGAGATACAGGGGTGAGAGAGGAGGAGAGATAGTAAGAGAAAGGAAGAGGAAGTGAGAGAGTGACAGAGGAGGGAAGAGAGAGGAGTGAGAGTTAGAGAGAGGGAGAGAGAGGAAGAAAGAGGGAAAGAGAGGGAGGCAGAGGGGGGAAGAGGGGGGCAGAGTGAGAGAGAGGGAGACAGAGAGACAGGAGAGAGAGAGGGGGAGATAGTAAGAGAAAGGGAGATGAAGTGAGAGAGTGAGAGAGGAGGGAAGAGAGAGGAGTGAGAGTGAGAGAGGAGGGAAGAGAGAGGGGAAAGAGTGAGAGTGAGAGAGAGGGAGGCAGAGAGACAGGGGAGAGAGAGGAGGGGGAGATAGTACGAGAAAGGGAGAGTAAGTGAGAGAGTGAGAGAGGGGAAGAAGATAGAGGGGAGAGGGAGAGTGAAGACAACTTCAGAGCTACATGTACACGTACATGTATGTAGTACAGTGTATCTATTGGGTCAGTGAAAAAAGTCCCAAATAAAGGCTATTATTAAAGTATAAAAGAAGAAAAATTGCCAGGAGAACCAAATGTTTGAAAATTGTGCAACATCTTAGCATTATTTCAAGGATGAGTACAGGTACAAATGTACATTATGGTATACAATGAGGTAGAGGATGAGACAGAGAAATTCGGATATATATTGACTTAACTGCACATTACTAAAAACATACATGTACATGTACATACATGTACATACTGATGCATGCAAATCTGGTGCCTTGTGGAGACCTGAGATACCAGTAATAGGTTGGATAGGTCTCCACAGGGAAATTGTAAAGGTGTATAGGTCTCCACAAGGTTTTCAAGAAACTGATATTTGGAAATAACTCAAAAACGGGAAATTTGTGATGGGTAAGAATCAGTCGCAAATGGAAGTGTTATATATAAGGGACATACATGTACATGTACGGTCCAAATTTCTACCCAGGAAAGTGAATGTGCTTGAAATGGGAGCATTTTTAAAACATCGTTTCTCACGCGGTTGTAGAGTGCTTGAGAACAAAGCAATGTCTCCACATGGATACAGAATACAGATTCAGGTATATCGTACATACAATGTACATGTACATGTACGTACTGTACATGTACAGTACCAATCTCAAGCATAAACGGGCATGAAATTTTGATCCTAAAACCTTTCTCTAAGACAGAATCCTGTCACACAATGCAGGACCTCCCTCAAAGGCCTGTCTCTTACCTTTGAGAAAGGTCCTGATACGATCGATCATATACATGTACGTACGTCGGGCCTCTCTGAAAAATCTTGCAGATTTTAACACGAAGCGCACTGAAAAAAAAAGTTTGGAGGTGGGGTACTGGGCAGAGGTTCACCCAAGTCCATTGCCACCGTGTGCTCATTAGGGCTGCCGGTTACCGGCTGGAAGAGGGGGGAGGGAGAGAGACAGAGAGACGGAGACGGAGAGGGAATGCGAGGAATTCCTCTCACCCGCAAGGAAGAAGGGTTACATGACCGCGGGGCCAAGACAGTCAGCAGAAGGCAGAGGGTAAACAGAACAGATGTTTGGCCGTTTAAAAAAATCAAGGAGGGGGAGGAGAGAGGGGGAGGAGAGAGAAGAGGAGAGAGAAGAGGATGAGATGAGGTGAGGGGAGAGATGAGGAGAGGACAGGAGAGGAGAGAGGAGAGAGGAGAGAGGAGAGAGGAGAGAGGAGAGAGGAGAGAGGAGAGAGGAGAGAGGAGAGAGGAGAGAGGAGAGAGGAGAGAGGAGAGAGGAGAGAGGAGAGAGGAGAGAGGAGAGAGGAGAGAGGAGAGAGGAGAGAGGAGAGAGGAGAGAGGAGTGAGGAGAGAGGAGAGAGGAGAGAGGAAACAGGAGAGGAAACAGGAGAGGAGAGAGGAGAGATGAGGATAATAGTTACACTACATGTACATGTACAGGTCAATTAAGCCAGTAACCAGTTTGCACCATTTTCTTGTCAAATAGAATAAAATCCATACAAATTGGAAGCAGAATTATTGAAAAAAAATATTGGAAGGAAAACACATCTAGCCAAACTTGTTTTGTTTTAAGGGAAAAAAAGTTGTACATAGAGCATTTGTAAAAATTATGTTAATCCTCATAGTGGGTAATTCTTGTTCTACATTTTGCGAAAAAAGTGACCTTTTTTCATAGAACTTTCTGTTGTCAAATAAAATAAAACCCCTAACAATTTGAAGCAGAATCGTTGGACAAAAATGTTGCAAGGAATATACATGTACATGTATACTGTAAGTATACATGCAGCCAGACTAAAAATTTCAAGCACTCCAACTAAAACTGTGGGTATTTCATACAGTATTTTTTTTTTTCAGAGGGGAAAGTGCACAATTTCATTGATTATTTGTGGGGAAAAAAAATACGTCAAATATCAAAATTCGAGGGCTCCTCAGTCCTCTACACGTCAAATGGACACAACTGTCACGAAAACAAATTCAGGGACCGGTACGGACAATGGATCGCAGTGTAGGCACATGTGCGTGTGCGGGATACGATACGAGTCAGTCGATCGATCCGAAAGTGTTGTCTTTGACGAGCTCCGATTTCACCGCTGGCATGTCGCGGATGTTGAAAATTCTTGGCCCCGAGTTGAGCGCCGATTTGGGAGCGGGGGAGAGAGAGAGAGAGGAGGAGGGGAGGAGGGAATTGGGTGAGGGGAGGGGTGAGGGGTCTGAGGGAAGATACTGACAAGCCGTAAACTGTTACATTGCTTGCGGCATCGTTTTTTTTAAAATGCGCTCGCTCGCCTTCTCTCTCTGGTCTAGTTTGACGCCGGGCTTTGCACCGCGGAAAACGGTATGCACGTGCATGTGCACGTACGTGAACATGCAATTCAGAGAACTGTTGAAAAAAAAAATGGGAAAACCTGTGTTTGTTTTGTCTTATGGAGAAAAAAAAAAGTGACAGCATTTGTATTATTTTATGCAAGTTCAAGCTCATAGTGGGTAATTCCTGTTCCGCAATTTGTGGAAAAAAAAGTGACTTAAATTAATACAAACACAAATTTGACCCGGCACAGCGACATGAGGAATATCCCACCAAAACACTTTTCGAGTAAACAATGCCTAAAGTCAAAGTATCTTCGCAATTCGATTAAAAATCAATTTTTTAATTTTTTTTGTATTTTCGGAAAGTTAATGTATTGGAGGACATTTTTATATCATTTGAAAGTTAATGGTACACTCTTTCACATCATTAGAAAATCTCAAAATCTCAAAAGTGGGGGTTATTTCCCATTATGATGTGCCGGGTCACAAATGACTAACTGACTTGAAGGGCCAAAATGAAAATCTCAAAGGTTGAAAAGGACTATACATTTCTGAAATAGATGTAACGGGTGTTGTGAGACTGAAAGTTCATGATGCCAAAAGGGAATTCTTGTTTTCAAACTTTGCAAGAAAGGTACCGGTGCGTGTAACAGCATTCATACAGTCATGAGCAAGTGAAGGTTCACAGTGTGGAAAGGCATTTCAAATTGTTTTACCCCTTTTGTTCTATTCTTTGCTACTGTAGGAGAGACACTAATTTTTAGTCAGTAAGCAGTTTGCAACAGCAGAAGGAAGCAAGGTGGAGCAATCTAGTTTGGAAGGGGATGGGGACCTTTCTTTTATACACGGATAATGGAGACCGAATGGGTTTGGGGTTACCTAAAAAGGACTTGTTTCTATCATTTACTGAATATGCAATTGTAGTCAAATTATTAAATGTTGAACAAGGGACGGGGTTGGATGAGAAACTGAATAATGAATAATTAGAAGAGGAAGTTCTTAGACGTAATTATGAAAGCTGCCAGTGCTATAAACCAAGACTTGCCACCACTTTCTCTCAGGCCTTCCTCATTTTTTTTTTCCTCGACAAGTTTTCTTTTGAGGAAAGGCGTGGAGGGACGGGGGCTGTCATTTGGTTTCACCAAGACAGCCAACGCGACCTGGTTTTGATTTTTTTTCTTCCCCCCATCGTCTTGGCTGAGCTTGTCTTGGTTTCTGCGGTTCTTCGTCACACAGTAGGCGAGGACAGGTGTTAATAGTGAGCTATTAGGAACCCACCACAGAAATTCTTCAACGTGGGGACCTATTTCCGTACATGTGGGGCTTGCTAAAAAGACCGCAGAAAATTATGCGCAATGTTGAAAGAAAAAAAAAATGGGGGGAAAAAAAAAAAAAGAGGAAGAGAAATTAAATTGTCAACGCGATGGAAACAAAAATAAAATAAGGAGAACATTTTCAGATGTTAATAGTGAGCTACATGTATTAGGACTCTACGACAGAAATTCTTCAATGTGGGGACCTACATGTATTAACCGGTACGTACATGTGGGCTTGCTGAAAGACTGCCGAAAATTATGCACAATGTTGAAAAAAAAAAAAAAAAAAAAAAAAAGAGAAACGAGAAATATATACGTCTGTTGTGAAACAGAGCATAGAGCTTTTCCGCTTCTGTTTGTAACAAGTCATAGAATAGCCCCATTCCTACTCCAAAACGCATGTACATATTTTGTGCACAAAGCCTATGGGACTCGAGTGTGGTATTCAAAAATTCATAAAAAATATAAACAATGGTCCTTCGGTTCCAAACTTTAGATTTGGAATGTCTAGCACGATAGCTAACTACATACCAAATTTTGAGATGATCGGCCAATGCCTTATATGTGTTTTAAAATCACACATTTTGATGACGTCATGATTGCGTAACGACATTTTGGCTCCGGAAGGTGTTTCTAAACCATGTCCCCAATAGATATCAAAGAAAAAATGAAAAAAATCTCGCTCCGTTGGCCAAATATGCTCATTTTAATGTGAAAATCTGAAAAGTTCATGACCTCATAAATATTCATGAGATGACGTCACGGTCAATCGATGGCAATTTTTGGATACACCTTTTCCCAACTTAGATACAGTGCAAAGTTGAAACCAAACGAACTTGCACTTTTGCTTTTAATGGATTTTGAAATTTGCCCCTTCAAAGCAAGGTCACGTGACACGTGATGACGTCATGATGACATCAAGGTGTTTAGGATCAATTTCAGCATGGGCTTTATGCATTTGCCACGTTTGAAAAAAATCCAAGTCTGTTCAATGACCAAAGTCGTGCTTACAAAACCCCTGTGCATTGTCTATGGGCTTTGGGGGAGAAGAAGAAGAAGACTAAGAAAAAGCCTAACAAAAGATATAGCTTTTCCGCTTCCCTGGAAGCGGCGGAAAAGCTAATTAAATTGTCAACGTGAGGGGAAAAAATTTCCAGGAGAACATTTCCAGGTGAGTTTTTGTTTCCCCCCATGCATGTTGCAATTTTGAGAACTTTACGGTTCGTTACGGTCGATTACGATTTCGGCTTTTGACTTATTGGGGGCAGGAAGTCAAGAACGCTTTTGCAATTATTGCGATTGCTCACAACCCACGGGCAAAGAACAGAACTGTAGCATTTTTTTATTGCGAAACAGGAAGGAAGAAAAGGAAGACATGTAGCACTGGGAAAGCTTCTGTAAAATATTGGTTTTTTTTTTTAAATACAGTGAAACCTCGCTCTAACGAACATCCTGGGATCTATGAAAAAAGTTTGGTATAGCGGTTGTTTGTTATAGCAGTTGCAGCCACATATTGTGTACACAAAAATTGGGAGCCAAAGGGCATGTTCGTTATAGCCAAATGATTGGTATATCGGCGTTTGTTATAGCGACGTTCGGCTGCAGCCCCCAAAAGAGGAAATTTGACGGACCTGGAATTTGAAGCCAGGACTGGGGTTAAAACCCAAACTTTCCCAAACCCTACAGAATCCTATTGTCCTAGTGTAGGAATTTGCAGGATTGAGGGCATGTGGCTGTTTTTTGTCACTGTAGGAAGAGGCAGGATACAGGTTACAACTACAAGGCCCAATGTGTAGGATTGAGGGCATGTGGATTTTTTTTTTTTTTTTTTTTTACTTGAGGGAAATGTAGAATCCAGGTTACAAGGCCCAATGTGATGGAGGGCACTTAATTGGTAGTAACAAATATACGTTAGGAAAGATGAAAGAAAAGAGGTGTTAATGAGGTGAGGATTAATTAGTCATTCCCGTCCTGAATATTAAAGCCATGAGGTTGTATTGTGCGGAGACGATTACAGTAATCCACAGTTTTTTTTCTCTGCTGAGGCGGACAGCATCTTTTCCGATGGCCGAAACAAACTGAACGGCAGCACACAAGAAGGGAACTACCCGGTACATGTAACTCAGCTATGGCTCAGCACTACAGTATGTGCAAGTGAGAGCCCAAAAAGAATGCACCTACATGTACATGCTATCAATTACCAGACACACTCAGGGAAATCTGAGAATAAGACTGTAGCACCATGTGTCAATACGAGGTCCCAGGTATAACGTTTTTAAATATTTCATGAGAGACTAGTGACAAATTTACCAAAGTGGCATATATTGCCAGACCCACTGTGGGAGATAATGGAATAAGTACAGTACAGTACATGTACATGTACATTACATGTTCATGTACACATGTACCGGTACATGTACTTTTCTTCACTCAAATCTTTTCACTAAATCTTCACTCAGATACCGACAAATAGTTTTTATCTCATGTTTTTTTTAATCTCGCGAGATAAAAACAAAATTTTTCGTGCTATTCGTTGAATGCTGCACTTAGAAACAAGCCAACGACTGTTTTGAATTACATTGTAAACCAAACGGACGTACATGTACACACACTGTACATGTACATGTACATACCATACATGTACAATGTACATGTACATACACAAGTAACATGTACGTACGGGTACATTTATACGCAGGTCTGTGGTGGTTGCGACACAAATCAGTCGTCCAAAGTTGAGGGGGCACTATTTTAAAATCCGACGGAATCTGTTAATCTCTCACGGGTTGGTGCAAAAAAACGTGATTTTTATTTGCCCTTTTCTTCTGTCTCAGATTATTGTTTGAGCTAAGAACTTTACTGTGTTGATTGTTGGGGATACATGTGTTTAATGGTTTAACATACATGTAGAAGAGCTACAGAAATCTTTGTAGCTTTAGCCAACCAATACAACATTGGTAAAGGTCAAAGCATTGCCACAGTTTGTGAGTTAGACCATTAAACATTCCAAAAAAGAAATCCTGCGAAATGGTAATCTGAGAAAGTAGAAAAGGGCAAAAGACTATCACAGTTTTCGCACCGTTCTGTGGTGTAATACAAACCATCATGGCTAAACTTACATCTTTAGCCAAAAAAATAGGTGGAAAAACCTCACTTTTTGTTAAAAAAACATCGTATGCCAGATTCACCAAAGTTATGCAAAAACAATATTTAATAAGTTTTAAAAGATCTTTTGAAAGATTGAATTGAATTCGATATATTTTATGAACCAAGTATTCCTCTCACTATCAAAAATGTTTCCCATAGGACAAGACTCGGTTTGATACGTATTTCATGTGCACGGCAGGACAGATGGATGGGACAGATGGTAATCATTAAAACACTGGCCCGCTTAGCTTTCACAGCTCTGAGGACCGTCGCCGCCCGTGCTACAATCTACATGCACGGGGGGACACGACTACGGAAGAAAGGGTGGCGGAGGAAAGGAGTTTGTCTTACCCCGTGGATAAACCAGAGCGGATTGCGGTGGCGCGAGTGGCGGATGGGCAGGTTGTGGCTCAACTTCAGCATCAGCGGCTCCAGCCCGATGCTCAGAAGTAGGTCGTCAAACCACAGCGTCATGGTGACGACAATTGCGAAACAACAACAAAAACGACGACGACGATGCGATAAAAGAAAAAAAAAAAAAAAAAACACGAACGCTCCTATGAGATTCACCACAGTTAACTCCTCTTGCGTCTTCTACCCGCAGCGAAATTCCAGGCCAGCCTCCGACCGCGAGATACTTCGGATTCGCGGCCAGAAGATGAAGAAGCGGCTCCGGACAAAATCTCCAAATATTTATCCCGTGGCACGACGCACAAGGAGGATTCCACAACGCCGGAACGCGGAAAGAAGGAATTTTTTTAACACACACACAAAAAAATTCTCCCAGCCGAGGAAAAAAACAACTCCGAGACGATTCGGCCGCAACTCAAGATGGAGGAATGTTTCCGGGGCGTTGCCGGACTTTGCTCAGACACTCGTTCCTTTCAAAACTCGCTCCGAGTTTCAGAGTCGCAGAACTCGAGGGAAGAGGAGTTATACTGAAGAGAGGCACAATTGTTCTTTTGTTGTTTGTAAAAAGCCATCTTTTATCCAAAAAAAAATAAAAAATGGGCTGGGCAAATCAACTGAGAGGGGAAAAGGCAATGTCTGTCGAGCAGTTCAGGGACAGAAGCCGAGAATTTGTCACAAGTCCGAACGACGGGGAATTGCTTTCCTCTCTCCGCCGCCTCTTTGACCTCGGGCCGGTCTTGACCAAAACGGCCCCAGATCAATACCAAATTACTTCTCGCCTCATGAATATGCAAGACGGGCTCCGTCTCGTCTTACTTCTCCAACAAAACTGGGTGTCGTTGAGCAGTGTTTTTGGGGGTGTGTTTTTTTCCACTCGTTTTTCTGCGCCGGCAGTGGCGGTGGTGGTGGTGGTGGTGGTGGTGGTGGTGGTGGCAGTGCTGGTAGTGCTTGTTCAGTTGGCAGAAATTGAGCCCTTGCTTACGGTCCTGGTTCAGGCCAAGGAAGAAAGAGAGAAAGACCAAGCTATGAGTTCCTACATTTGCCTTCCAATCTCTGGCAAAACTCCTCCTCTTCCTCCTCCTCCTCCTCCCTCCTCCTCCGACAACTCCCTCAACTCCGCGGAGATGCACAGATAGCAGAGTCCACCCCGGAGGCACGGGCATGGGCAATCATTCAACAGGGCCGGCGTGAGCTGCCCACGTGTGTGTATTTTGTGGTGGGGGTGCGGGAGGAAGCGAAGGGAGGTAGGTAGGGAGTGAGTGAGGGAAGGAAAGAGAGTGAGAGATCTGGTCCGCGGAAGGAGATCGACAAAATTCTGCGGAATTTCTCCTTCACCGGGGGCGAATGTCCGTCCGACGTGTACAAATTGCGTGTGTAAATGGAGTGTACACACCCACTCCACACGGAGTCACAGATGTGGGTAATTATAATGGCCTTTGCTCCGTCCCGATGATCTCTCCAACCAATGGGTGGGGCGAACCCCGGGCGGTTACGCTCTAAACTCTGGGCGAACAGAGACAACCAAAACTCCCTCGATGCATCCTTGGCAATCTTGCTCCGGGTTGATCCCTGTTTTTTTGTTTTTGTTTTTTTTTGGTTTTTTTTGGGGGGGAGCCTAGGATGAATTAGCCCCGCTCAATATCAAACCGCCTTTGTCAGCAAAACAAAACGATAAACGTCGGTGGCATTTTGTAGCGAGGTGCTGTCTTCAAGCTGTAAGCCCTCTCGGTCCCGTCAACTCCAGCCAAGTTGATCCCTCTCTCTCTCTCTTCCTCTCTCTCTCTGATGCTACCATCGCTTGGAGACAAATCACAGGATCCCGGACGGCCAGAAAACTTGTCTTCGGGTCGACTCCGTCCTTCCCTGGACTCAAGCTGCACCGGACTGCTAACATCGACTCGGGGAACTGCGACCGAACTTCCCGCCTGCATGGAGGTCAATTCCACAGTTCGTTTAAAAAAAAAAAAAAAAAAAAAAAAAAAACACACACAAACACACACACCCCAAAAACAAAACCCAAAATTGTACAAATCATCACATACATGTATAGAATGATTCCAACAAAAAAACAAAAAAAAAAAAAAAAAAAATCACCCCGATCTGGCGTGCAACTACTTTGATGCTGCTTCGGGTGTTGGATAATGCATTGGCCATCTCCGTTCGTGATACGCATACCCTAACCCCCTTTTTTTTATGGCCAGCACGCCTCCCCCTAAGGGACTGGATCAGATAAACTAACAAAATCCGTCGACCTATAAACCTCCACTCCCCCTTCTCCTCCTCCAAAAAAAACCCCTCAAAACGGACACCGAAACTTAAAAAAAAAAAAAAAAGGGTCGCCGAAATTGCCTGCTTCTAAACGGGTCACACGTATACAAATGTATCGGCATTAATGCAGCATTCTATCGGTTCTCCTCGTTGCTCCTCTCCTCTCCTCTCCTCTCCTCCCCCTCTCTATTACGATCAATGTTCGGCTTCCAGTATGACCACACACAAACACACACGGACAGCGAGAGAGTGAGACCCCACTTGTCTGTCTACTGTTACTGCATGCTTTAGCTCCAAGCACTGCAAGCATCCTTCAATGTGTGCAGTATGAGTGAGGAAGGGGGAGAGAAAGAGGGGGAAGAGATAGTAAGGGGGAGAGAGAGACAGACAGAGACTGAGAGAGAGGGAGAGAGGGAGAGGCAGGGAGGGAGAGAGAGAGAGAGGGAGAGGGAGAGAGAGAGGCAGGGAGGGAGGGAGAGAGAGATAATGTAGGGAGAGAGAGAGAGAGAGAGAGAGGGGTGGAAAGAGAGAGAGAGGCAGGGAGGCAGAGAGAGGCAGAGAGGGAGGGAGAGATAGAGAGAGAGAGGGAGAGAGAAAGAGGGAGAGAAAGAAAGGGGGAGAAAGAGAGAGGGGAGAAAGAGAGAGAGAGAGAGGGGGAGAGAGGGGAGAGAGGGGGAGAGAGAAAGAGGGAGAGAGAGAGAGAGGGAGAGAGGGGAGTGAGAAAGAGGGAGAGAGGAAGGGAGAGACAGAAATACTGTAGGGGAAGACAGCTAAAGAGTGCAAGAGAGAGACACAGAGACGAAGATATGGCTGCTCCAATAACAAAAAATAAAATTTCAACTTGACATGCTTGAGAGCATGAGAAAAAAAAGTGAGATCAAAATTTTTGTTCAAAATTGGGATCGGATTTTCAAAAATTCCTGTGAAAAATTGGGTTGGAATTTCAAATTCTTGTCTAAGTTGGGATCATAGTTTCAGACTTCTTTTCAAAAATGTGTTTGGAATTTCAGACAACTTTCCCAAAATTGGATTGAAGTTTCAAAACAATTTTAAAAAATGGAATTGGAATTCCCGATTTTTTTTCTAAATTGGATTGAAATTTCAGAATTCAAAAACAAAAACGAAGCATGGGATGGAAGTGTTAAAATTCTCAGATATTTTTTTTTTTTGCAAAATGGGACTGCATTGAAATCGAAGAATTCCTTTCTAAATTCCATAAAGGGAATTGAAATTTCAGAAATAATTTCACAAATGAAATAAAAAAGGATAATTAGGTTTGCGGTGACACCATGTAAATTCTCCTTTGTGAGTAAGTGTGGTTCTGAAAAAGAACCAGAGGAACGCGACGTTTCGCACAGTGTACATGTACTCCGCTCGTAGCACACTGTTCGAAACGTCGAATTCCTCCGGTTCTTTTCAGAACCACACTTACTCACAAAAGAGAATTTCCATGGTGTCACCGCAAACCTAATTATCCTGCTATTCTCACCATGCAAACCTTCAAATCTCATTAAATTTTTTTTAATGTTGTCCAATATTCTAATTAGTTATTAGTTCCGATCCACTTCCGATCCACTTCTCCAATTCACACACTGCTCCGACCGTTCCCATCCACTTCTCCAATTCACACACTGACCAATCAAATCAAACTGGCAAAAATGTCCAACACCAAGTACCCACAAGCAAGGGGGAACCATCTCGCTCCTCAAACCCACATGAACCTATCACTGAGACATCCCCTCGCCCCTGTGGGAAACAACGCCGATTCAACACAAGCCATTTCAACACACGATGGCAACTGGTGTAGATTATGCGAAAAGGTAATGCGTTTAGCCTCTTTTCTTTTCTTCTCTCGGCCAAATCCCAATAATAAACGGATGACATTAGCCGTAACTTACGGGGCGACTGATATCCAATTTGCGGATCAGAGGAGCGTCAAGCTGCCGTATGTATACAGTGCACCGTACAACGGCACGTCCCGCACCCTAAAAAAAAAAAACAGCTTTAACCCGAGCAAATGATCGGTTGCCGCCTCGAGCTGCCCCGAGACACGCTTGAGGAGTGAGCGAAGTAAGACCTCATAGCGCACACAATGCACACGTCACTGCATCTGGAATGTACCGGTATTTGTCTACCAGTCTGCTGTGTGTTCGTGATATTGCACAATGTATCCGAGCAAATGAAAGAGCGAGAGAGAGAGAGGGAGAGATGGCTATCGGCCCAAGCATTCAATAGAGCTTGCACCGCAACGTGTACTCAAATAATCATACACTCCGGGCCTTCAGAGAACTATTGTAAATGTCGCAAAGCAGCACACAAGGGTTTTCATAGAGTGTGTTGTTTTTATTATTTTCATTTTTATGACCTGTCATTAGTAGCTGCCCCCCTCCATCCCGCGCGCTAATCGGTCTAATTGAATACCGACGTGCGGATTTATCTATCAGATAAGACATGCGAGGGTCATCGCTAGGGGGGGGGGGGGGTCATCGCATCGCGCCCAGATGCGACACTTTTGGCGGTTCCCTAGCAACGGGTGCCGCCTTGAGAGCAATTGCAGCATCCCTCTGCCTAGCAACAGGCTTGTACGTTGTGGACAGCAAGCACTGTGTATGTACAGTGTACATGTATAGTGTACATACTGAACTGTACATGTAGGTTTTACAATGTGCATGTTTGGCTAGTCATGACAGTGTGTAGAGCTACATGTCGCTGTGTTCAAACTTGTGAGAGATTTGGCACCCTGAACCCGTGATGAAATGAGTTCACATCTCAACTTGGCTTGGCAAACACTCACACATTTTGTTAATGGAGCCTACAACATCAGCCTACAGCCAATCTTGAGAAATGAAATGAGATATTAAGGTTTGCATGGTGAGAATAGCAGGATAAATAGGTTTGCGGAGACACCATGTAAATTCTCTTTTGTGAGTATGTGTGGTTCAGAAAAGAACCAGAGGAACTCGACGTTTCAAACAGTATACTCTGTTCGTCTTCAGGAGACACAATCTTGAGAACAAATTTCATGTCTAGTACTGTAATGTACATGTACTGTACATGTACATGTACATGTATACAGTCAGAATTATGTGCCGGTAGGCCTACATTGTGTAAAGTAAAATGACTTCAACTGGTCTACCGAAAGTCTGATCCATGTCAGAGGGCTCTAAGATTCCTGAGGAGTCATTTTCACCCAAATCTGGGAAAAGTGATTTTGGGTCAAAAACTGAAAAATCTGACAGGAGCGGACCTTTCGAACACATCAAAAATCTACATAAATTGTTTTAATTTTTTTTTTTTTTTTTTTTTTTTGGGGGGAAGAGGAAGATTGGTTTGGAGGTGGACATACTGAAGAGCAGTAGTAAAGAACATGTACATGAATGCTTACACAGCTGTAGACTACATGTACATGTACGTACAGTGTACAATGTATGTACAGGTCTACGTACACCCTGTACATGTACAGAGCTACACATGTATGTAACTACTGCACATGATGTACACATAGAATTGTATCTAGGCCTTATGCATTTTTCATGACAGCTCTTTGGAGTCTGGGGGAGGGGGTGGGAGTAATCTTTGGACCCTCACTGCCATTGGAATTGCATACTGTACCCCGAGAGAGAACGACCTTGAATGACTACTTAGGGCCTGGAAGACAAAGCGTTGCTTTGTGCGATGGTTTCCTGTCTCCATTGTGCGGACACGGGTGAGACTGAAATTTATTCAGAGAGTTCTTGTGGTGGAAAACAGGCAGGAGGCAGGGTTAGGGTTTGAGGGTTGACAGGCAGGCAGGGAGGCAGGGAGGGCAGGAAGGCAGGGAAGCAGGGAGGCAGGCAAGCAGGGAGGCAGGGAGAGAGGCAGGGAGGCAGGGAGAGAGGCAGGGAGAGAGGCAGGGAGGCAGGGAGGCAGGCAGGGACGCAGTGAGGCAGGGAGGTAGGGAGGCAGGGAGGGAGGCAGGGAGGGAGGCAGGGAGGGAGGCAGGGAGGGAGGCAGGGAGGCAGTGAGGGAGGCAGGGAGGCAGTGAGGGAGGCAGGGAGGCAGGGAGGGAGGCAGGGAGGGAGGCAGGGAGGCAGTGAGGGAGGCAGGGAGGCAGTGAGGGAGGCAGGGAGGCAGTGAGGGAGGCAGGGAGGCAGGGAGGGAGGCAGGGAGGGAGGCAGGGAGGCAGTGAGGGAGGCAGGGAGGCAGTGAGGGAGGCAGGGAGGCAGTGAGGGAGGCAGGGAGGCAGTGAGGGAGGCAGGGTGGCAGTGAGGGAGGCAGGGAGGGAGGGAGGCAGTGAGGCAGTGAGGCAGTGAGGCAGGGAGGCAGGCAGGGAGGTAGGGAGGCAGGGAGGCAGGGAGGCAGTGAGGGAGGCATGGAGGGAGGCAGGGAGGGAGGGAGGCAGGGAGGCAGGGAGGCAGGGAGGCAGTGAGGGAGGCAGGGAGGGAGGCAGGGAGGCAGTGAGGGAGGCAGGGAGGCAGTGAGGCAGGGAGGGAGGCAGTGAGGGAGGCAGGGAGGCAGTGAGGGAGGCAGGCAAGCAGGGAGGCAGGCAGACAGGGAGGCAGGCAAGCAGGAAGGCAGGGAGGCAGGGAGGTAGGGAAGCAGGGAGGGAGGCAGGGAGACAGAGAGGCAGGGAGGCAGGGAGGCAGGGCTAGGGTTAGGCTTGGTAGGGTTAGAGGTATGGCAAGCAGGGAGGCAGACATGGAGGACAGGGAGGCAGGGAGGCAGGCAAGCAGGGAGGCAGGCAGGGCTAGGTTTAGGGTTGGCAGGCAAGCAGACAGGAAAGCCAGCAGGTAGACGGACAAACAAGCACACTGCACAAGTACATGTACAGTACATGTACATCCATCCTTGCTCTATGGTCTTTCCAAGAGACTCGAGGGACAGAGGGTGGGAGAGGGGTTGCTTTCGGTGAGCGAATCCTCTGTTGACATTCCCATTTCGCCTCCTTCAGCACACCCACCCCCACACCCACCTCCCCCCTCCCTAAACAAAATCAATCCCACCCACTTCCCCCCCCCCCTGTCAAATTCGGGTCTGATTTCAAAATGCCACCAGCAGGGAGGGAAACTCCCCATAGGCTGTCACAAGGCCAGGGCTGAGGATTTCTCCATTGGCTGGCTGAAGGTCGGTTTAAAAAAAAAAAAATAAAAAAAATAAGAAAGAGGTCATCTCAATACCATACAGCGCATGATCCACTTCGTAGTATCCGGGCTACTTTTCAATGCGCATGGCCACCCACACATAATTTGTTGCAATAATGTGCCGTTATTTTCTTTTTAATCTCCCAAAGGTTCCGGCAATAAGTGGTAATTTATTCTGATGCACAGTACATGTATCTAGGCCTACATCCATGTTCTATCTACAAGAAACATATTGGGTGGACAGAATTTGAGTGAAAAAAAATGAGGCATGAGCTTTCGCAGCTACTGTACTTCATCCGATGCATACTTCATCGAAAGCTTCGTTTTTTTGTAGCGCTATTAATTAGGGACGGGTGAGAACACCCAGTATTCGTCAGCAGGGAGAGTGGTGGAGTGGGGTAAGGGCTCTATGGTTGACTGATCTGATTACCACTGGGCCTTTCAGGGCTCTGAAAGACTGAGCTCATACAAAGGGTGCCATCAATTATGCTTTTGAGACTCTGCTTACCGCGTCTCTGTCTCCCTCTCTATCTCCATCTCTCCATCTCTCTCTCTCTCCATCTCTCCATCTTTCTCTCTCTCTCACTCCATCTCTCCATCTCTCTCTCTCTTTCCATCTCTCTCTCTCTCTCCCTCCCTCTCTGCCTCTCTCTCCTTCTCCCGTCTCTCTCTCCATCCACCCCCTCTCTCTCTCCCTTACTATCTCTCCCCCTTCCTCACTCATACTGTACACATTGAAGGATGTACTCTCTCTCTCCCCTGCCTCTGTCTATCGGCCTACTCTTTCTCTCTCTCTCACTCTCCCCCCCTCTCCCTCTCAGCCTGCTCAAGATTTCTCTCATCCCTCTCCTCCCTCCCCTTGTGTATCTCTATCTCTCTCCTCCTCCCCCCCTTTCCCCCTCCTTCTCCCTTTCTCTCTCCCCAATCACCCCTCTCTCTCTCTTTTATCTCTCTCCCTCTCTGTCTCTCTCCACCTCATTCTCCTCTCTCTCTCCCCTACTGTACTTCTCCCTCTCCCTTCTCCCTCATCATCTCCCCTCTTTCCCTCCCTCCCTCTCTCTCTCTCTCTCTCTCTCTATCTCACTCCCCCCCCCTTTGCCTCTCTCTCTCCCCCTCTCTCTCTCCCCTCTCTCTCCTCTCTCTCACTCTCCCTCCCTCTCCCCTCTCTCTCTCTCTCTGTCTCTGTCTCTCTCTCTTCCCCCTCTCTCTCCCCCTCCCTCCCTCCCTCGCTCTCCTCTCCCTCTTCCTCATCTTCCCAATCCCCCTCTCCAGCATCCTCTCCCTCTTTGTCTGCCTCTCTCCCCTCTCTCTCTCTCCCTTTTTTGCAATGCCTAGTAAATTGACTCAGCACTGCCACAATATGAATGTACAATATAGAAAAAGGACTCCATCCCCACAGGATGGCTTTGCACAATGGCACCACACACAAAAAAAGCCAAGGTGACTGCATCGACACTTGGGAGTAAATTGCATTTCGATTACCATCATCCATCGCCTTGGAAAGTTTCAATCTGGGAGCGTAATCGTCCTTCAGCGGAGTCTGCGTGGCTTAGCGCTGAGGCACGCTGAGATAATTTGTGACGATTTTGAACCAGAGATCTACACACATTCCCCGCTATTATTTCCCGTGTATAAATATAAACCACAACATTACAAAGCATAGTAAAGACCGCAGATGATAAAGCCGTGTCCACACTGGACTTATTTTTTTACCGGGCCCGTGGGTAAATCTTCCCGGCGTCCGCACTTGGACTATCGACTCGGGTACACTAACCGAGACGATCGGTAAAACTAACCGACTCATGTACATGTGCATGTACTTCAGGTACACAAACACGCGCCCGCACGAGTCTTGCATACACTAATGTAACGTGCGGGGCGCCAGATGTGGGTTTTTTTATCGAGTCATGTAATACATGTACATGTTTAAAAATTTCGCACTTTTCCTTCAAATTGTTTGCAAGAATTAAAAGCTTGATATGGTGCGTTGGGAAAAAAACAAAATCCCCCTAAAAGTTGACGAAAAGATTCACGTGTTTTAGGACTAGAAAAAAACAGGACTACGCGGAGTATAGTACTGACACTGCCCCTGTAAACAGGAAATTAACCTTCGACAAAAACCAACATAACGCACAAAGAGACTCGCTGAAGTTCACTGTGACCTCTTCCCCACACCCCAGCCCCCCCCCTCACTCCCAACCTCCCCGCTAGAGTAAATAGAGCCATTTCCAGAGGAATGCCGGGTCATTGGAGAAGAGCCCCTGGATGGAGAGCGACCAACACATTCCTGAAAATCATCGTCCGAATTGAAAATTTCTGAGCGCTGCTCCATCTACGGCATGCACCTGACAAACATGACCCGGCACAACGACATGAGGAATATCCCACCAAAACACTTTTTCTAGTAAACAATGCCTGAAGTCAAAGTATATCTTCTCAATTCGATAAAAAATCTTTCTTTTTTTTCTTCGGAAAGTTAATGTATTGGAGGATATTATGTCCAAAGGATTTTTCCGAAATCCGTCTCTTAATGTTGAAAAAATTAGGATTTCGGGGGAGTGTTTGTGTACTGTTTTCATGAAAATATACAGTTCCTGCCTTTTTGAATGGCCGCTTTCGAGGAGTTAGACTGGTGCTGCTATTATATATCGTGTCTTGTACCAAATCAACGAGCAAAGTCCCCTTGTACTGTCATTATGCTGTGCCGGGTCACAAATGTGAATATTCAAGTACACTGTACATTGTACAGTGTGCAGTAATGGAATGCCCTCAAATGTAGAACTCTCTATTTTATATGTTTCATATTTGTGACCCGGCACAGCATAATGAGGAATGACCCCCACTTTTGAGATTTTGAGATTTTCTAATGATGTGAAAGAGTATACCATTAGCTTTCAAATGATATCAAATTTATTTCCGTATGAACTTTGTTGTAAATAGTACAAGGGGACTTTGCTCGTTCATTTTGCATCAGACACAATATACATGTAGCAGCACCATTCTAACTCCACGAAAGCAGCCATTCAAAAAGGCAGGAACTGTACATTTTCATGTAAACAGTACACAAACACTCCCCCAAAATCCTCGTTTTTTTCAACGTTTAGAGACGGATTTCGGAAAATCCTTTGGACATAACATCCTCCAATACATGAACTTTCCAAAAATACAAAAAAAATACAAAAAATAAATATTTAATCGAATTGAGAAGATACTTTGACTTCAGGCGTTGTTTACTGGAAAAGTGTTTTGGTGGGATATTCCTCATGTCGCTGTGCCGGGTCACATTTTTGAGTGATTGAAGACCAGATTGAGCAATGAGCAGTACAATTGTAGACAGGCAGGTAGGAAAACTCAATTTTGGGGGGCTGGACTGAAAAGGTGATTCACTGGCCCAAAGTTGTTCCAAGCGCCAAAAATGGCCATGATCAAACTTATTATGAATTGGTTTGCGGTGACACCATGTGTATCATCTCTTTTGAGACTGAGTGTGGCTCTGAAAAGAGCCGGTGACTCAACGTTTCGAGCAGTGTGTACTCATACACATTTACACCATGTATGATGTTTGATCAGACTCAGAGAGATTTGTTTAGGGGAGGATGCACTTCAATAAGGGTTTGTCCATTTCAACAATGTGTACAAGTACAATGTACAGTAGTTACAAATGTACTGTACCACTGTAAGATGCGGGCTTTGTCTGAATGCCTGGTAATCACATGTACATGTACATATACTGGTAGCATCGTGAATACCGGTAGTACTCACAGTGTATTACATTTACATGTACATGTACCATGTTCCTTCCTCCATGGTATCACATACGTGTACATGTACATGCGTACGTAACATTTCAAGTTTCGTGAAATCGCCTGCAGATCTTGACTGGAAAGGCAACTAGACAATGTCTACACATACTGTATGTTGACTATTTCTGAAGACTGCCATCTACAGTAAGGGCTGCAGCCACTGCATACAGTGTACTAGTGTACAATGTAGCTAAGATGATAAGAGCACTGGTACGCAAAAACAGCTCTAGGTGCAAGTCCCGGTCCAGTCAAATCAAATTTTCTCTGCCATTTTTTTCAAAACTTATTAAAAAGAGAAAGGTTATAAAGAGACACATTGTGCACTGCAAGGCCCTGTGATCCCCCCCCCCTCCCCAACCTCTCTCAGCCCATTTTCATCCGCACGAGACACACCCCTCATCTTCCTTTATACATACATGTGCATACACATTCACCTCTTTGGATATAACTCTCTTGGGTATAAAAAAATAGAAAATAAATAAATACTCAAAGACACATGTAGCACAATGGTTGCACTACTCACCCAAAAGTGATTCCCGAATCAGTCAATGGAGAGTGACAAGTTCCTGATCTTGCTGGTTTTTTTTTTTTTTTTTGGGGGGGGGGGGTTGGGTTAGGGGTTAGGTTGAGGTTGCTGGAGACAGAGTGTGAACAATGTAAGCATCCCCCGGGCAACAAAACATGCGACACTTCATCCACGTTTGTTTGGGCTCAGACGGCAATCGTCCCGAAAAAGATACCCGACGTTAAAGAATCTCGCCGATGCAAGGCAAGGCGAAACTCCGCCGCTAGGATTCCGACGGACTGCACAGCTCCTCTCCTATCCTCATCGCAACGCCAGCGAGAGAGGGAAACCAAATGCCTTCGTGCGCTGTCAATTCCTCGTCAAAGAAGAAGAAGAAGAAGGAGAAAGAAAAAAAATGAAGAAAAAAATCCACCTTTCTTCCAGCAATCATCGGCCGGCATCCTTTTCATACTTTTGATATCTCCGATCGGCTTCCGACGAAAAATCGCGACAAAACGGCAGCGCGGGCTCCTGTGTTTTCCTTCCCGCTTGACATCTCCGACCGATTGATATCATCCAATTTACTTGCTCCCTTTTCTTTTCAGCTCGTCCCCTCCCCGCGATTGATTCTCCGAAGGACGAGCGCACAGATGGTTCCCGATAGCCGTATGTAGTTGCACCGAGACACGATGGTCGCTTGTCGGCGTTAAAAAGGATTAAACTGAAGACAACAGCCACGGACGCAAAAACAAAAAAACAAATAGAATGAGGCCAAAACGGTAATCCAATCGTGCGCACAAGCGCGGACGGACAAAACAAAACAAAATCGGGCCGCCCGTAGTAGTGACCGGCTCCGCTCCGATTCGCCCACGGCTGACTGGGCCCCGGTGAATGACTCAGTGCTCAGGCGAAGGGCAGGCGGCCTAGCGAGCCAGGTTTGGATTGACTCGCGACACGTGGCATCGCGTTGCACTGCTTGTGCCGGCTGAGTGGGTGGGCTGTGTGCATGCAGGAGATCCACGTGTGCTCGACTGTAGACTGCCGTGACCAGTGACCACACTCCCCGATTGGGGCGGACCCTCTTGATTCACCCCTCGTCGATTGCTATCTACTCCCCGTCGAGTCGTGGCGGAGGCGACATTGACTTTCTCGCCGGACTGAACCAGGGTAATGTAAAACCGGTATAATGTAGATAGGTCTACATGTCAATTTATGAAACTACCCCATAAATAAATTGATAACAATTGAGATGCACTGCCTCGCACACTCAGTGTCCTTGGTGGTACGGCTTAGATGCCTACGTACATGTAGGCCTACATGGGCAGTGATGCCAAGTCAAGCATGTCATTGACTAATGATTGGCTTGTTACTGTGTGCACACTGCCGTGCATTGTGTGGCTACCATGTATACATGCAACCGCACAATACAGGGTGTGAAGGCCTACTGTGCATGTGTGGAGCATGATTGACATACCGTACATGTGTGTGTACATGTACATAGGCACGGTCCACACAATCCTGGCAATGTGTGCCAGAGGGGATGGGAGGGGATGGGAAGGGATGGGAGGGGATGGGAGGGGATGGGAGGGGATGGGAGGGGATGGGATGGGAGGGGAGGGGAGTTGAGGGGGATGGGAGGGCAGGGCAGGGCGGGGGGGGGGGGGGGGGGGGGGGGGGGTGGGGGCAGAGGAGGGGAGGGGAGGGCAGGGCAGGGCAGGGCAGGGCAGGTCAGGGCAAGGCAGGGCAGGGCAGGGCATGAGAGGAGAGGGGAGGGGAGTGGAGTGGAGTGGAGTGGAGTGGAGTGGAGGGCAGGGCAGGGCAGGGCAGGACAGGGGATGGCAGGGCAGGGCAGGGCAGGGCAGGGCAGGGCAGGGCAGGGCAGGGCAGGGCAGGGCAGGGCAGGGCAGGGCAGGGCAGGGCAGGGCAGGGCAGGGCAGGGCAGGGCAGGGCAGGGCAGGGCAGGGCAGGGCAGGGCAGGGCAGGGCAGGGCAGGGGAGTGGAGGGGAGGGCAGGGCAGGGCAGGGGAGGGCAGGGGAGGGCAGGGGTAGGGAGGCAAGGGCAGGGGAGAGGAGGGGAGTGGAGGGGAGTGGAGGGGAGGAAAGGGCAGGGCAGGGGAGGGCAGGGGAGGGCAGGGGAGGGGAGGGGAAGGGAGGAAAGGGCAGGGGAGGGGAGGGGAGGAGAGTGGAGGGGAGGAAAGGGCAGGGCAGGGCAGGGGAGAGCAGGGGAGGAGAGGGGTGTTTCCGCCGTCGAGAATCACAACTTGCTTCAAATCAGCTGATAGCCACGGGGGTGCAGTACCGGCCCGCCGCCAGCCAATCGGGGAGCGGAGCCGGCACCCAGCGACAAACCAGACGCCCAATCGGCGCTCGCAGGGATTCCTGCATTCAAACTCACTTCAAGTAAGCCTACACTTCTACTTGTGCACTACTGATATACATCAATTAGTGTCATCTGGAGTCTTATCACAGATGCACAAACTGCAATGCCATATTCCGCATACATTAGACTGCATTTATTCATCAACCAATCTCAAAAAATCATTCTGAAGAAGTCAGTGTCCCTCCGTCGTTGATAGGTGTTTTGACATAAAACAGTCCTAAGGGAGCAATTCCAACCAGAATTTAATAAACAAAGAAAAAAAAAACCCAAACCAATAGAAATTGCCCCCCCCCTGGGTTACCAACCACAGATCTCTGTGTGATGTTAATTGGTTTTGACTGGTCTCCCGCTATGTGCTGTTTGCTTTGATTGACAACAGAGAGGAGGGACCGGCCAGAATGCTCATTGCATTTGAACAGCAGGGCGCCAGCTAACCCTGACCATGATTGCCCTACCCGGTACCTTGCTCTATGCCCTATCATACCAAAGCCATCAGATCACCACAACTGTGGTGATCTACATAACATGTACATGTCCTAGTGTAGGAATTTGCAGGATTGAGGGCGTGTGGATTTTTTGTCACTGTAGGAAAAAGCAGGATACAGGTTACAAGGCCCAATGTGATGGAGGATGATTCTGTAGGATTGAGGGCGTGTGGATTTTTTGTCACTGAAGGAAAATGCAGGATACAGGTTACAAGGCCCAATGTGATGGAGGATGATTCTGTAGGATTGAGGGCATGTGGAGTTTTTGTCACTGTCGGAAAATGCAGGATACAGGTTACAAGGCTCAATGTGATGAAGGATAATTCTGTAGGATTGAGGGCATGTGGTAGTTGATGCATTGTAGGAATTTGCAGGATTGAGGGCGTGTGGATTTTTTGTCTCTGTAGGAAAATGCAGGATACAGGTTACAAGGCTCAATGTGATGGAGGATGATTCTGTAGGATTGAGGGCATGTGGAGTTTTTTGGTCACTTTAGGAAAATGTAGGATCCAGGTTACAAGGCCCAATGTGATGGAGGATAATTCTGTAGGATTGAGGGCGCGTGGATTTTTTGTCACTGTAGGAAAATGCAGGATACAGGTTACAAGGCTCAATGTGATGGAGGATAATTCTGTAGGATTGAGGGCATGTGGTAGTTGATGCATTGTAGGAATTTGCAGGATTGAGGGCATGTTGAGTTTTTGTCACTGTAGGAAAATGCAGGATCCAGGTTACAAGGCCCAATGTGATGGAGGATGATTCTGTAGGATTGAGGGCAAGTTGAGTTTTTTGTCACTTGAGGAAAATGTAGGATCCAGTTTACACAAGTTTACATGCGTGTACACATGTACAAAGCCCAATGTGATAAAGGGCACAATTTGGTAAAGTAGTAAAAATATAGGTATCACAAAAAGGAGTAGGTACACACTGTACATGTGTTACCAATTTTTGAGATATGGATACATGTATTTAGTATTTTTGTTAATTGAGTCAGTGCGCAGTTTGAAAAATGTTTCCAAACTACACACACACTGTATTATTGTGCTGTACTACATGTACAGTACCAGTAAAAGGAACGTATGCTTACTGTACAGTACAGTAAATGTCATCCATAAAACCATGAAAACAGACGAGTTACAGTACATGAACAATACGGTCCTCACAGTCACAAGAGCTCCTCCAATTTGGCCCCTAGAAATCTGGACGTAAAGTGGGAAATTGAGATTTGAAGGTTTGCATGGTGAGAATATCAGGATAAATAGGTTTGCGGAGACACCATGTAAATTCTCTTTTGTGAGTAAGTGTGGTTCTGAAAAGAACCGGAGGAACTCGACGTTTCGATCAGTGTACTCTGCTCGTCTTCTGAAGACGAGCAGAGTACACATGTTGTGCGGTTGTACCGTTCGAAACGTCGAGTTCCTCCGGTTCTTTTCAGAACCACACTTACTCACAAAAGAGAATTTACATGGTGTCTCCGCAAACCTATTTAAGTGGGAAATTGAACTCCAACCGAACTCCAATGGATGAAGACAAAAAAAAAGGTTTTGATTTAAGCAAATGCCCAGGTTCGTTTTTTTGGCAGTCTATCATGTCTGTCTGTGCGGCCTTCCAGTGGCTCAGTCACTCGGGAAGGAAATCAGAAAGTGCCGATAATGCTGCGAAGAAAAATGGAGAGGTCTCCGATATCGTGAGAGGTTTGGAATCAATTGTATTGGCAATCGTTTCCGTTGGGATTTTCACACTTGGCGGGGTTTGGGGGGGGGGGAGGGGAGGGGCAGGGGAGTGCATGCAATTGTACAGTAGTATGAGACGTGCATACATGTATGAGACCGAGTAATTTGGAATATCATAATGTCTCAAAATGGTCCCAGGAATGAGACTGTGGAGAATCACTTCCACACTATTCTAAAACAAACAAAATGTTACACATATGTATAAAATGTACGGTGTACAACCTACATATACAGGTGTATAGTACAATCATTACAATGTACATGTACATGTACATGTACAACTGTACATGTACATGCACACTGTACATGCTCACATTGTACATGTACATTGTACTATACACCTGTACATGTACATTGTACTATACACCTGTACATGTACATTGTACTATACACCTGTACTTGTACAAAAACCTGTACCCATCATACATGGACACATGTGTGTACAAATGTACATGTACGGTACATTCTGAATTATAAACATGTGACATTTTCCCCAAAAAAGTGCGGGACAAAAAAACAGATCAAAAGATCTGCAGGCAATCTACATGTACATGTATTCTGTTTTTAAGAAATGACACAATGTACAGCAGTGTACGTACATGTACGATTCTTTGCAGAAGTACATGTACATGTACATGTATAGGCCTAGTGTCTGACTGTACACATGTAGTATACATGTACATGTACATGTACACATTGTGTAAAGATACAATGTAGTGACTGTACAGTAGCTGTGAATCTGTGATACAGTAGTTTAATATATTAGATGAATAATTACAACTGAAGGATAATATGTGACCCGGCACAACTACATGAGGAATATCCCACCAAAACACTTTTTGAGTAAACAACGCCTGAAGTTAAAGTATCTTCACAATTCGATTACAGATAATGTTTAATTTTTTTTGTATTTTCGGAAATTTTAAATATTAGAGGATATTATATTTTAATATCATTTGAAAGCTAATGGTATACTCTTTCACATCATTAGAATATCTCAAAATCTCAAAAGTGGGGGTTATTCCTCATTATGCTGTGCCGGGTCACATATTGCCTTAAAGATGAACAAAATTGTGCAGAGTGCATTTAAAGGTTTTGTACATGTAATGTACATGTTCAGTACATGTATGTACATCATGTACATGTACATGTTCATGTAACAATGTACACTGTACAGCACATGTACCGGTACACTGTACATGTACATGTACATGTGCATGTACAGTAATGTACTTTATCGGATGCAATGATGAAGTACACATCGTGTACATGTATTGCTGATGAACTCTTTCCATCTTTATGTTTAAGTGCTACATGTACTACCCATTTAGTTATTATTATTCCACATGAATATGGAATAGAGGTGTACAGTGAACTAGCATCCCGCATTTGCATGGCAGTGGCACTAATCGCCGATCGATACCCAAGCGTTCAGATTTACAGCGATAAATGTACACAGGCCGGGCCACTGCACTCACTCCCACAACCCCCGCTGAACGGAACGGAGATCTCAGGCAAGGGAAAACACAATTAGCAACTGCTCAGTAGGCCTACAGTCTGTGCGTAATGGCCAGTCTCTTTCTTCCAGCAATCCCGGCTCCAATTTTGCCCCCCCCCCAATCCCCCCTCAATTTGAGTGTTAAAAAAAAAAAAAAAAAATGGGCTGTAAAAAACGTAGGTTTTTTTTTTTTTTTTTTTTTGGGGGGGGGGGGGGCCAGGAGGAGAGGGAAATGGGATTTGAGTGGTAGAATCAATGATCTAGAATGGACCTAGCCGTTCTGTACGTACGGTGAGAGGGGATAGAGGTTACAGTGTGGGAGTGTTGAGGAGGGCTAGGATATGGGCATTTGGCAATGTGCTGAAGGCGGTGGATACAGTTATGGATTGGCTGAGGGAGGGGGGAAGGGGGAGGGGGAAGGGGGAGGGGGATAGGGGGCGAGAGGGCGAGACGGAAAAATTCTGCCGCACGTTTCTGGGTCAGTGTTTCCCAAAACCCTCAACCTCATTCACCTTGTCAACCTCTCAAGCACTCTAGGGCCAGAGACAGGGCACTGCGGCAGGTAACGGGCAAGGGGGAAGTGGATAGGGAGGGAGGGGAGGGGGAAGGAGAGGGAGGAGGGAGGGGGAGGGGGAAGGAGAGGGAGGGGAGGGGAAGGATAGGGAGGGGGAGGGGGCGGGGAGGGATGGAGGGAGGGAGGGAGGGGGAGGAGGGGAGGGGGAGGAAGGGAGGGAGGAGGGGAGGCAAGGAAGGAGGCAAGGAGGGAGGCAGGGAGGAAGGGGGAGAGGGAAGCAGGGAGGGAGGGAGGGAGGGGGAGGAGGGGAGGGGAGGAAGGGAGGGAGGAGGGGAGGGAGGCAAGGAGGCAGGGAGGGAGGGGAAGAGGGAGGCAGGGAGGGAGGGAGGGGAAGGAAGGGGGAGAAGGGGAGGGGAGGGAGGAAGGGAGGGAGGGAGGGAGGAAGGGAGGGAGGAAGGGAGGGAGGGGAGAGGGAGGCAGTGAGGTATGGAGGCAGACAGGGAAGCAGGGAGGCAGGGAGGCAGGGAGACAGGGAGGCAGGGAGGCAGGGAGGCAGGGAGGCAGGGAGGCAGGGAGGCACGCAGACAGGCAGTGAAGGAGGGAAGGAGGGAGGCAGGCAGGGAGGTAGGGAGACGGGCAGACACGGAGGGAGGGAGGGAGGCAGGTAGGTAGGGAGGCAGGCAGGCAGGCAGGGAGGAAGGCAGAGAGGCAGAGAGGCAGAGAGGAAGGCAGGCAGGGATCTAACCTAACCCTTTCCCCTAGTTTATACCAAAGAAGAATTGAACATCATAGGAGATAAAGTGAGAGGAAGGTTGTCTGTTTTGTTTGGAGTCTGACCGGAATGAGGTGGTGGTTATATCTTGACTGTACATGTACATGTTTGCATATCAAATGTCTGCACAAATTAGTGGGCGGTGCCAGCTGCAAGGTTGTCTGAGGCTAAAGATCATCTCTGTGCAAGGTCACCATTGTCTGATAACTATTCACCATATTATTATTTACTCAGAGGGGCAGGGACTCAAGGCCCAAGGCTGTCTAAAGAAAATAGTCATCAAGGCTTGAGAGGAGAGAAACTGCTGGAGGTTGGGGAGGGAGGAGGAGGGGGGGGGGGTGGACAGGCCACATGGTCCTTGAACATTGTATACATGTAGATGCATGTTCATGTTCATGTACTGAATACTATACATGTCCAGTACATATGTACACATGTACAGTTGTTTGTACCCATGTATGTACATGTACATGTGTGTGTTGTACTAATTATACACATGTGTACATGAGATAGGGGAGAGAGCTCAGAGAGAGAGAGAAAAAAAAGGAAGAGAAGAGAGAGAAAAAGAGCAAAGAGAAAGAGGGATAGAGAGAAAGGGGGAAAAGAGAGAAAGACAAGGGAGAGGGAGAGAGATATCTAGAGAGAGGGGGGAGAGTGAAAGAAAGAGAGAGAGAGAAGAGAGAAAGAGAGAGAGAGACAGAGGGAAAGAGAGGGGTGACAGAGAGATAGAGAGATAGAAATGGAGATAGAAATTGAGATAGAAATGGAGATAGAAATGGAGAGAAACAGAGAGAGAAACGGAGAAAGGGGAGACTGGGAGAGATAGGTGGGAGAATGGGAGAGAGAGGGAGTGAGATGAGAGAGGGGGAGAGAGGGGGGGAGAGAGAGGGAGACACACAGAGACAGAGACTGAGAGACAGATAAAGAGAGGAAGAGAGAGGAAGAGGGGGAGAGAAAGAGGGGAAAAGAGAAGAGGAGAGAGGAAAAGAAAGAGAGACAGGGAGACAAAGAGACAGTGAGAAAAAGAGAAACAGGGAGAGACAGAGAGTGAGAGGAGGAGGGGGAGGGAGAGACAGAGAGAGTGAGAGATAGAAGAAGGGCAATGGGGAAAGGGAAGAGAGGGAAGAGAGGGGGAGAGAGGGGAGGGGGAAAGAGAGACAGGCGGGAGACAGAGAGAAAGACGGAGATATGGGGGAAATAAACTCTCTTTTACTGAGCAAGCTCTGTCTAACATAGGATGACAAGTAACCAGCTGCAAAATATTGACCACTAAAAAAAAAAAAAAAAAAAAAAAGCCAGCCAGTTAAAAGATTTTAGTCTGATGACCCACTTGGCCTGTTGAAATTAAAGAAATTGTAATAATTAGGGTCAAACTCTGATTCTAACCGCAGGCCTAGCCAGAAACCGCGAAGGGACGACAATCTGTGAACAAAACGAAATCAAAGCTACTAAGATTAGCACAATGCACACAGGCTATGGTCTCTACTTTCCTTCCCGAAGGGACTGTGGTCTCACTTTCTTTCTTTCTTTCTTTCTTTTTTTTCCTCTCTCTCGTCAGCGATCAGTTTCGGGGAGAGATCGCTGGGAGGATTTGTCTTGTGGAGCCGTTGCTTCTCCCTTGGAGCAAGGTTAGGCTAGGGGAGGGAGGGAGGGAGGGTGTGAGGGAGGGAGTTAGAGAGGGAGGGTGTGAGGGAGGGAGTTAGGGAGGGAGGGAGGGACAGAGGGACAGAGGGAGGGACAAAAGTCGGGAGAGAGGGGGCAGGCAGGCAGGCAGGGAAGGAAGGAGGGAGGCAGTTAGGCAGGGAGGGAGGGAGGAAGGGAGGGAGGCATGGAGGGAGGCAGACAGGGAAGGAGGGAGGCAAGCAGGAAGGGAGGGAGAAAGGGAGGGAGGCAAGGAGGGAGGCAGGGAGGGAAGAAGGGAGGGAGGTGGAGAGGAAGGCAGGGAGGCAGGGAGGCAGGAAGGGGGAGGCAGGGAGGCAGGAAGGGGGAGGCAGGGAGGGAAGGAGGGATGCAGGCAGGGAGGGAGGAAGGGAAGGAGGCGGAGAGGAGGCAGTGAGGCAGGGAGGCAGGAAGGGGGGGCAGGGAGGCAGGCAGGGAGGAAGGGAGGCAGGGAGGCATAAATGTAGGGAGGCAGGGAGGCAGGAAGGGAGGGAGGGAGGCAGAGAGGGAGGCAGAGAGGGAGGCAGGGAGGCAGGCAGGAAGGGAGGCAGGGAGGGAGGCAGAGAGGGAGACAGGCAGGCAGGCAGGCAGGCAGGAAGGGATGGAGGGAGGCAGGCAGGGAGGCAGGGCAGGGGCCATGTGTAATTAAACCACAGTAGAAGAGAGTTGTAGTCCCCTGGGCAGTGCCAAGGGGAAGAGGGGGAGGTGGTCCATGTCTACTTGACCTATCTCTGGACAAGGGGCGACATCCTAGATTCTGATGCCAAGTGGTGCTACTGCCAGTACATGTACATGGTGGTACATGTACCGGTACAAACTGTACATGTGTATACATGTACATGTACATGTACCGTACAGTATACAACTGTACCCGTACCGTACATGCACAGTGTACATGCACATGTACAGTCATATGTGCATCAAGCTGTCATGTACACATGCGTACAGTGTACATGTACAGTACACAATGTACCGGTATACGTGTACATGTACATGTACACACTGTACACAGTAGGCCTATACGTACATGTACATGTACATGGATACTGCCCTTGAGCGTCCTCAAGTTTGACAGAAATAAAACACAATTGGCACAATGGTATCAAAATAACACTTGAAACCTGTCAGAAATTGTATCAGGTTTGTGGTTACATGTAAACTACTGTACAAGCTGTGCAGTAGAAACGCAGTGGGTGTGGGTGTACAGAATATCTGAACACATGTGTACGGTACATGTACATGTACATGTATGTGCATCGTAGTCATGTACATGTACACGTACATGTCATGTAGTCACTGTACATGTAATTGCACACTATAAAAACCTTCCTAAATGTTGTTTCTTCCAACATGGAATGCCTGTACATGTACATGTACATGTACATTGTACATCTCCAAATCTTTGAACAGGTAAAGTAATACATACAACGTTTAGTTCCTGACATTTACATGTCCATGTCCATGTAAATGTACATGAACCTGGTACAGTGCATGTAGACTAGTAGTGCCTTTCCCAAAGGCAGAATGGCAAGAGAAAAAAAAAGGAAGGGGAAGATGCAATATGAAACGTATGACCCATGGTACGTACATGTGTGACAGAGAAAGGCCAAAGGGAAAAGTTGGCACATGTCGACAGATCTGGGTGAGATCCCATGGAATGGCTGGCAGTAGTTGGAGGGATTAGAGGGGGGAAGATCCTCTATGGGAAAGATCAAAGACCTTACTCAAAGCCAGGCCGTGCTGGGATTGAAGCATGAGGAGGGAGGGAGGCAGGGAGGCAGGGAGGCAGGGAGGCAGGGAGGCAGGGAGGCAGAGAGGCAGGGAGGCAGAGAGGCAGAGAGGCAGAGAGGCAGAGAGGCAGGGAGGCAGGGAGGCAGGGAGGCAGGGAGGCAGGGAGGCAGAGAGGCAGAGAGGCAGAGAGCCAGAGAGGCAGGGAGGCAGAGAGGCAGGGAGGCAGGGAGGCAGGGAGGCAGGGAGGCAGGGAGGCAGGGAGGCAGGGAGGCAGAGAGGCAGAGAGGCAGAGAGGCAGAGAGGCAGAGAGGCAGAGAGGCAGGGATAAAGGGAGGCAGGCAGGCAGAGAGGCAGGGAGGCAGAGAGGCAGAGAGGAAGGGAGGCATGGAGGCAGAGAGGCAGGGAGGCAGAGAGGCAGGGATAAAGGGAGGCAGGGAGGCAGAGAGCCAGAAAGGCAGGGAGGCAGGGAGGCAGGGAGGCAGGGAGGCAGGGAGGCAGAGAGCCAGAGAGGCAGGGAGGCAGGGAGGCAGGGAGGCAGGGAGGCAGGGAGGCAGGGAGGCAGGGAGGCAGGGAGGCAGAAAGGCAGGGAGGCAGAGAGGCAGGGATAAAGGGAGGCAGGGAGGCAGAGAGCCAGAGAGGCAGGGAGGCAGGGAGGCAGGGAGGCAGGGATAAAGGGAGGCAGGGAGGCAGGGAGGCAGGGAGGCAGGGAGGCAGGGAGGCAGGGAGGCAGAGAGGCAGGGAGGCAGAGAGGCAGAGAGGCAGAGAGGCAGAGAGGCAGGGAGGCAGGGATAAAGGGAGGCAGGCAGGCAGGGATAGAGGGACAGAGGGGACAGAGAAGGCAGGGAGGCAGGCAGGCAGGGAGGGAGGCAGGCAGGCAGGGAGGGAGGCAGGCAGGCAGAAAGGTCCTACTGAGCTCAACCCATCAGGCCCCACTCAATAATTTTACAGATCTCCGGATCTTCAGCATCAAACCTGGCCAAACCTCCGCTTCCTTGAATCACAAAAGTCCTACCTTCGGGCAAACCAATGGCATGTATACATGTACAAATGCACACGTGCAGGGGCCCATAGACATGTACAGTATAAATTGTGTACACCAATGTACATACATGTACATGTACATCCCCAACCCTGGCAACAGGAAGACATACATGTACATGTACATGTACATGTACTTGTCATGATCTGACCCAGTTGAGGATTAAGAAACAACAGCTACATGTACGTACATTTGTATGCCTGATTGCCCGGTGCCTGATTTCAACGACCTAATTCCATCACGGTCATGGTGTGTTTTTTGTGTGTGTTTTTTTACAACCTGAGTGCTTCAATCTCCACTCTGGCAATAAAACTATACCGACAGACAACCTCGCCGGCCGTGACAAGAGAGCCGAGGGAAAGTGGGGCGGGGAGAAGTGTTTTTTTTTACAAACAAAATATCGCCAAAAGCCTCGGTTACGACAGCAGTCACAATGATACAGATCTTCAGAGAACAAATTTGAAGGGCAAGGGGTGTACATTGTGTAAGTCAGACCTGGTAGGAGCCGCGCTGAATGACAGAAACCTGGAGAAGGAAGAGAATGGGGGGAGGGAGGAGAGCGTCACGATGCGGGGCGACTGGAGACAGACAATAAGCCGTTGTCTGTCTTCCGGCTTATTGGGCGAGATGCTAAAGGGGAAGGGCGAGCTGTACATGTAGCCTGTGGGCGTTGGAGAAGGACAGAGTCAAGGGGGAAAGGATCAGAAATGGGAAGGGCAAGCAGTATGGGCATATAATGTACAGGCATGGTAGGGAGCGGAGCAAAGAGGGGGAAAGATCAAAGGGATAGAAGTGAAGATGTACACATGTACATGTACAGTAGATTACCGGTACATACCGTACTGGCCTACAATGTACATGTACAGTGTACATGTGTGCAGGACATGTACCCGGTATGTACACACATGTATGCAGGACATACATGTGTACATGTGTTGTGTACATGTACATGTACATGTGCAGTATGTATGTACTGTAGGCACAGTACATGTACATGTACATGTACCTACATGTATGTACAAATGTATATATTATGTTTAAAATGTACAATGTACATGTACATGTACAAACTGTACAATGTACATACACGTATGTAGAGTGTACAAGTCGTGTACATGTACATGTATACATTTACATACAAAACTTACTAAACTACATATGTACACATGTACATGTACAGTATAAGTACATGTACATGTACATGTACACGTGTACATACATGTACTTGACATACATGTAGGTTTGTACAGTACATGTACCAGTACATGTACATGTACACGGTACTGTATACGTAGGGCATACTGTCCTATGCATACATGTACATGTACACGTGTGTACTCTCTCTACTTTATAGGGGCACCTATGTACATGTACTGTACACCTGTACTATGTACGGTACAGTGTATGTATTGTAGTACATGTACTGTACATACATGTACGTGTCCATAATATGTACTGTACAGTACATGTGGGTGTCTCCTTAGTGCACAACTGTATCAACTCAACTCTGTTCCTTCCAGACGAAAGAATATCAAAAATAGTCTGTTTATTATTACTTCTTTCCCCTCCGTATTCCCTAAAGCTGTCTGTTTTCTCTTTTATTTTTGGTCGCCATTGATTTTTTTCGGTGGGGTGCCGCATCATCAGCGATGACCTCGGGGGTTGAACCTGACGCTGTGCCGCGGTCACGACTCTTATCGGACATCAATAAAGCATCGGTGTTCTTTGCTCATGAATGGTCACGGCAAAGCCGGATCTAATGAGACCGTTCTCTCGTCCGACCAAGAAGGAGGGCCTAATTCGACGGTCTGATGTTTTTGATCCTGGCAGGACTTTTCTCGAGGATAGAGTCAGGCCATCCTTGTATCTGATGTACATGTACTGTACGCATTTCGGTCATTTTTAGTCAGTAAGCAATTTGCAAATTTTGGGGGCATATTGCTCATCTTCGAGAGCTTTATCTTGTTTTCGTTTTTTTGTTCCTTCTTTTCTTGTCATGTCTGAAAAGGCTGCACTTCATCGATCTTGAGTGATTCATGCACATTACTTTTCCTTCATGAACGAGTGCAGAAAACTTCATGCTGTAGATACATGTGTATGAGGTTCTCATTTGTGTACATGTACATGTACATGTACTGTGCATGTATGGTACACTGCACGAATAGGCCCTACTTTACAATGTGCATGTACATGTGTACATGTACATATACATGTATATGTACACATGTACACATGTACACATGTACATACATGTATGTACATGTACACATGTACATGTACATGTACATGTATGTGTATGTATCTACATGTACATGTGTGCATGTACATGTACCTGGTACAGTGTACATGTACAGTGTAGGCCTACGGCCGTACATGTAGTTTGTACAGTACCGGTATTTTGTAGAGGTGAACATGTGTGTATACATGTACCGGTATGTACAGTGTACTAGTATAGTTTGTAGTCTGACTCACATTTTTTTTTCACATTGTGTCCAAATATTGGGATGCCACACATAAATGTTTAAGTTTGAGAATGTAAATATTTTGATAAGCGATGCAATAATTTGCCTTAGATGACCAAAAATACCAGTACAGCACTACATGTACAGATGTACACGTACATGTACAGATGTACAAATCTTAAGAATATGGAGAGCCTGGTATTTGGACCCTAGTAGGGCCTCCCTCGAGAGAGAAAAAACGAGACAGAAATATTTCCCCACCAATTATTGCTGAGAAAAACCTTAATCAGTTACTGCACTATCTCCTAGTAATACTGTTTTTCCACTGACTTTTTGTTACGGTAGGCTACATGTACATGTACTGTACGCATACATGTATACAGTACATGTACACTGTACACTGTACACTGTAAGTTATTTTTTGGCGTACTATGCCTTACAACCTCACTGGAGGAGGTTTTGACCGCCCACAACTCCTGCTTAGACCAGCAGTGTTGCAAAGCCCACCAACAGAGGGCGGTATTCACCATCACTGGTGGAGCCACAGGAGTGCAGAACACTAAATCGAGCTCCCATTGAACACCGTACAAAAATACTTGCTTTCAAAGCCAATTATCCCACACCCAAAAGTCTCTCAGTTCTTGTACATGTAGCTTTACTGAAAAGTGTAGTTTGGACCTTCATCTCTCAGATTCTTTTCAATTTTAGTGCCCTTAGCTGATTAGATTTTTTGCTGATTACCCCCAGAAAAAAAACACCCCCAAAATGTGCTGCCGTCCAAGCCGAATTTCTGCAAGGATTTTGGGATGGGCCCCTCCACTTCCACAGCCAAATAGGGCCACATTTAAAGCCGGATATGGTCCAAATGACATACCAAATTGAAGAGTGAACCCTCAGGTTGTCTTAAGTGTCACCTGTTCTACAATGCATCAGTTAATTAGCCTCCAAAGACCCCTTATTAATAAAAAAGTTGTGGGTACTGTACACACTTTATGATAATCAGCTCGGCGGATGGATTTTGTGTGCTGCACCCACTGGAGTGCATCACACAAAAGGAGAACAGTCCCATATGTGGGTAGTATTTGTTATATTAAAGCACTTTAAGTTTTTACGGAAGGTGCTATTATAAATATATATTATTAATATTATTATCATTATTATTATCTAGGCCTATAATAGGCTCCTGCGCAAATGCACACATGATGAGACAAATTGAATAGCTCCATGGTCTCACAGTTTCTGTGACAAAACTAGAAATCATATCGTAGCTTGACTATTACTTCCAGTATATACATGTAGGCCTATAGGCCCTACTTCACTTTAATCTCTCAATCTCCATAGCCCATGTTTCTCTTTTGTTGCAAATTACCGCACGCAACCAACAATTATCACTCTCTAAACTGTTTCTGTTCATACAGTAAATGCGTCACAAAGTCACAAACCATGACCATTTACTAAATAAAGGCTTAGGCTCAGGCTAAGGCTTCGGTCAAATTTCTCTTGCCCATTTTAATGGCACTAGCATCTGTGGAAAAAAATAGGTTTAGCTGTACACATACTGTACATGTATGTATACATGTACATTATACATGTTCATGTACACTGTACATGTACAGTACATACATGTTTATACCAGTACATGTATTATACCGGTACATGTATACATACATACCACATGTACACATGTACATGTACCGTACCTACATGTATAGGCCTCAATTTACATGAACATACGTACACATGTACACATGTACATGTACATGTACTTACTGGTATGTGGGTAATTGGCTAGATGCACAATATACAATTTACACACACAAGGAAGAATTTCAGTTAATCATGTGCTTTCTATCTATAGTAGACATACATGTGTACTGTACAATGTACAATGTACATGTACATGTACATGTACACATGTACATGTACATTGTACATACATGCAATGTGTACATGTACATGTACAGTACACATGTACATACATGTACATGTACTGTATGTGTACATGTACTGCCATGTAGGCCTAGTGTACATGTACAGTGTATGCACTGTACATGTACATGTCATGTACGTACTGTACATTACAATACATGTATGTGTATGTATTGTACTGTATACTAGTACATGTATACACATGTACATGTACACACGTGTACATCTTCAGCTGTGAATGGAATCTGTAGAGTGAGACTCAGAGGGAGGCACACTATGGGGCCTGGTGGCCTCTAGGAGGGGAGCCAGTTCAGGGTGACTACCAAAAGCGGAGGCAAGGCGTCTCTCACTCCTAGGTCCAGGCCTGCAGGAGAGAAGGGGAATGTCCACTAGGAGTGGATGGTTTGTAATGGAGCAATGGGCGCAATGGCCCAACGGCCAAATGACAGTTGAGACTGTGTCACTGCCAGGGGTCAGATGAAGGTCATCCTCCTCTGGCCTAGTTGGCTGGATGTGTAGAAAAAGAATTTTAAGAAAAAATGGCACACAAAGTGAATGCAGCGTATTCGATTTCCAATAAACAAAGTGAATGAAAACTGACTGGAAAATTCGAAACAATCTGAAAAATTGGCAAAGAAAATTTGACTGGATCATGACGTACATATGTATGTAAACCCGTACACATGTTATACATGTATGTACATTGTACATGTACATTGTTTTTTTTTTTGTACACATGTACCTGTACTGTGTACACTATGTACATATACATGTACATGATGTACACTGTACATGCATGTACTCCTTCCTCCATGATCATGATACATGTACATGTACTTACTACTAGGCACTCTCGCCATGTACATGTACATCATAGTTCATACATGTATACATATACATGTACATTGTACATGTATCAAGTATTTAGATGGCAGCCCCAAATAGTCATAATAGGGCCATTTCCACTCCGAAAATAATCGCGATTTGAATCGCGATTCAAAAACTGCTTCAAATAAGCTGATTGCGGTTAGCAGTTGTGGTCAAATGGTGGGCGTGTCCTTGAGGGTGGCCCACGCAGGGAGACATAGAAACAAGCAAGGCACTTCTTGTCAATCAAAGCATGAGGGGTGCATTATGGGATTATAAAATCCCGGTGCGATTCAGTGGAGCATTCCCACACACACCGCGTCGCAAATAAATGCAAATATTTGAGAAAAAAAATAGTGGAGTCTGAATCGCGATTCAAATCCCATTAATTATCGCGTTTATTGTGTCCATACACACAAGAAAAAAGTGGAGTTTGAATCGCGATTCAAAATCGCGGTCCAAACAATCAGGGTTTTTTTTTTGTAGTGGAAACCCCCTACTGTACTGTACTACCAGTGCCATGCAAATTAGATCTTTGTGTGAGAGGGTGTGCCAGTCAGAATCATTAAGAGATTACTGTAACTGCAGAATATCTCCAGGGATCACAAAATGCAAAACAGCAATTTGCTGTAATCCTGGCTATAGGCTAGATTATAGCATTTGCAGTACATGTACATGTAGGTGGGGGCACACAGTGCAGATGCAGCTTCTTATATAATTTGCGTGTACAGTATACATGTACATGTATGAAAGCATCCCAGTCAGTTTTTCTTTACTTGATTTGGAGGGGGAAAAAAACCCAGAAGTGATCCCAAAAGCAAAACAAGGTACATACATGTACATACAGTACATACACATGTAAAGATGTACAGTAACATGTACAGTGTACATGTGTACACGTGTATAGCCTAGGTGTGTATACATACTGTACATATATGTACATGTATATGTACACACTGTGTAGAAAACTTGTCCTAATCATGGGTTTGCCTGTGAGTGATTGAACACATTCTTGACTCAAGGAAGAAAACAGAATGAGAACTCCATGTGTTACAAAACCACCAATTTCCCCACTGCACTATACAGTACACGCAAGAGTGACCTACATGTACTGCTGTAAACTACTGTACTGTACATGTAGTGTAGGGCCTACCTGTACATTTATGTACACGTGTATGTACAAGTATGTACAATGTACATGTACCCCCCCCCCCCCAATGAACATACATACACTGTACATGTACATGTACAACATGTGCACATTGTAAAAGGGTAAGCAAACATGTGCCTAGGAAGATTTTACAGACGATAATTAACAGATTTTGTATGAATTTTCTTTGACATGTTTGAAAAAATAGATATTTGTTGTACATGTACATGTACTGTACAGGTTCCAACATGCATTTGTTTTCATAATGTTCTAAACTTTCCAATTCCATGGCAAATTGTAGACCGTTTTATGCCCTCTTTCCGATGTCTAAAATGTTGTTTATTGGTAAATACAGAAGGCTTTCTTAAAGGTGTGATATCAATGAAGGCAACTGCACTTCTGAAGGTGATATGAACAAGATTGAAGACACTGTACAGTAATTGTACACTTACACAGTGTAAGTGCAGTAGTCTAACCTACTCTAAGTGACCTTCATGCACATACTGTACATAGTTTCACTGCACCAATTAAAAAGGACAGCCTGCTGTGTGCACCAACTGTACCGGTACTCTGTACATACCGGCACACACCCTGTAAATGAGGCAACTGCATACCGCTACTCAGAGTCAGAGAGACAACCGGATAGAATCCTGGACAATTTCACAAGTTCACAACTACACTGTAACTCGCCCGCAGCTCACGGTGGTCTAAGGTTGTTCGATCTCTCCCCTTGCCGTTTCGGGTTTTTCGTTGTTTTTACTAACGAAAGCTTATCGCCCTTCAAGATCTCTCTGATGGCCACGCTATACAAGCTCACAGACAGGCGATAATGGGGTTGGGAAACCAGATTTTTTTTTCGATATCGCGATACTTTTTTCGATATCGCGATATCGAATATATCGCGATATCCTGAAATGCGCTCGATATGATAATCGTCGGAAAGCGATATCGTGATATCACGATATATCGAAATATCGAACAACCTTACGGTGGTCAAAGTACTGTATTTCCTGGCTCTCTGGTCAATTGTTGGAGAGTGGTCGATCCAGGACACTGGCCTGAGAGACCAAGAGCCCGGGCGTGGGTCATGGGTCCAGTGATAAATTTGAGCCGCTGACAATAGATCGTTGGCACCGGCGGCCATCTTTGGGAGCCTTCTAGTATTATCAAAATTCAGTCAGACTTATTCACTTAGAATGACAAGACGTGGCGATCAGAGATTGAATTGCATCAAGTCAGCACAGAAAAAAAAAGCAACATTCATCAATCATACAGTACATAACTATATACCCAATTAAGAAATACAGTCTACATACAACCCCTACACATGGTACAGTAGTTATAAAATTACATGCACATGTACTGCAGGGGACCAGTTGCTCACGGTTGATTTAGTTTAGTGAGTGAAGTCAGTGAACCAGTTGAACCATTCCAATCACAGTCAGTGAATTCCCTACTGCATGACAGGACCATGAGCATGGATTTCACCGTCGACACGGAGAGAGGTCAGAGTATCCGGGCAACGGGGCATTCTTCCCGCAAACGCTATTCTTCTGGCCCCTTAGTCCGATTGGCCAATTGTCATTACATCATGTTTAATGCATACATTCATGTAGGCTCTATACTCTGAGGTTGGCCAATCGGAGTGAAGAGTGTTCATGAATATGCATGACATCAGCAGGATTAACCTCCAGGCAGAATGTCATTGCCGGGTGAATAATATAAACTTCCGGTTTGAAAAATGTGGCAATCTCAAAACTCACTGAACAATCGGGTACAATAAATACATGTTAATTGAACAAAAAAAGAGTAGGCCTACACTCTAAGTCTAAGGCGCGCAACCTGAAGCAAACGTCTCAGCGGGTTTTGTAATGCTAATACATGTACATGTACATGTTGCTTTGTACCAATAGCGGTGCCTGTATTCGGAGGGCCTGGCACATTGCACCTCCACAGGTGCTCCAAATTTTGGGTTGTTGTAAAACCCCCTTGACTCCCCACTACCACTGTCACTGAGTACCATTTTGACTGACAACAAACGCCGCCTACAAACACGTGTTAGCCAGGATCTGTGGTACAATACGTGTTCAAGATGTGTGATAGACTTGGCTGAAGACGTCCGTATTCGTAGTCGTTTGTTATGGCACGACCTCTTGGGTTAGAGCTGGCAGCGTTGGTTAAATCATAACGTACATGTATGTAACAGGGCGAGCTATTTGCAAATGACTACATCGACCTTTTGACTTTTGAGCCGAGAGTAGAAAATGTGGTAGCTGCGCGCGATCATGAGGAATTCCTGTGGGCGTTGACACATCGAGCTCGCTTCATGCACGACATGGCAGTGCGGAATGGTACTCAGTGACAAGGGGGTTAGACGAGGGGGTCGTGGGAGTTGTGTTTCGTGGGTCGTGGCAGCCGAGGGGTCAGGAGGGGTATTAGAACAATCCCCCGAATTTGAGGTCCCGCCGCAAAGTGGCTATGTACAGTCGCCCGGATTCGGGGCGACAAGCAACTCACTACGAACTTTGAATCTCATCGCCAATTACATACACCATACACAAAAGCGAGGGACCCGACAGGCACTGTGAAATTGAACTAATCTTACCTCGGCCATGGTCGCTGCCTCGGAGAGAGACACAGAGAGAGAGGGGGGGAGAGAGGAACTCGCAGAAATCCTGAAGCGCGGACCTCGTACGGCAGCAGCTCCGTCTCTCGGCAATCAACGCAACGATTTACTGTGACTCCGTGCAGCTGAGATTGGGATCCGGCTATCTCCGTCGGCGCGTGGTGAAGTCAGGGGATGACCTCTGACCTGTCCATGACCTTTGACCAGGTGGGAAAAAAAAAGCCAAAGCGGATGATGCGATGGGACTGTGACAGGTTTACGTGGGCGGGGCCCCAAGGGGGGGGGGTGCCAACCTAGCCACAAAGAGTAAGGTCAACAACCAAAAGTGCTGTAATTGGCAGCCATCTTGCCTCACATTGCTACATTGGTCATTGAAATATCATTTTTTACAGCTAAACTAAAAATTGGTTTAAACTTTTTGTTTGAATCTATTTCTAGTGATAACTTCATGCAACTCCATCTGATGAATTTTCACTCTTTCGTGTGACTATATATTTTAATAAAAGTGAATATTATTAGGACCACTCCATAGACACTCTATGGTAAGTTTCACTTCAGTTGAAGGGAGTGAGCCTTGCAAACTCAACAGCCCCGACCAACAGAATAACTTCATGTACAACTCCATCTGATGAATTTTCACTCATTCATGTGACTACACGTATATTCTAATATTTTTATAAACAAAAATGTTGCAAACTGTGTACTGACTAAAATTACCAAAATGCAAATCTTAAAATTTAGTGGGCCTGACGTTTCGATCCTAGCAGGACCTTTCTCAAGTCAAAGGCAGAGTCTCTGCCTTTGAGAAAGGTCCTGCTACTGCTAGGAATAGGATCGACACGTCAGGCCCACTAAATTTTGTGACTGTAGACACTCAGTCGATGGTAAGTTTCACTCCAATTGAAGGGAGTGAGCCTTACATTGTTTCAAACTCAACAGCCCCGACCAACAGAATACAGTCAGTACCTCATTCAATGACACACAAATCTTGCAAAGACTGAAGTCTATGAAAGAGCAATACAAAAATACAGGAAGTCGGCCTGACCAAGAAAGATCACCGACAAGGTCTAAGAAATCGAATGCAAATCTTGCAAAGACTGAAGTCTATGAAAGAGCAATACAAAAATACAGGAAGTCGGCCTGACCAAGAAAGATCACCGACAAGGTCTAAGAAATCGAATGCAATTTCAACTCCTCGCCGTAGCAGACACTTAAAACCAGCGTTTGCGGACAGCGGAGGAGTTCCTAGCCACCCTTGGCCGGTTGACATATGCGGAAAAGTGGAAACTTTAGCAGAAAAAAATACCTTCTTTTTCTCGCACGCATCGCAGAGTTCAATCCCCATTTCCGACGTAATAAATTATACGCACGGCACCCAGGCTCCGCCGCGCTTGTGCCTAGGCGCAGAAAATTCCTTTGCCGTGGGGTATCTGACTATTTTCCCATCGCTTGCTCCAACTGAACACTTGGTGGCGCTCGTCATCCAAAACAGATGGAGAGTTATGCAATAATTATCGGGTAGCGTATGTTGTCGCGATCCTCTGCCGAGTATGAATATTCATCAGGTATGACGTCGCTGCACAACGATCCGCATCCGTACTACTCCGAATCCGCACCACTGACAACAGTATAGAATAATACATGTGCAGTGTACACTGTATCATTCATTATGTACTACTTACTAGCAGTGTGCGGCCTACTCTGGTCGGGCCGCGTAATTTTTTTTTCGTAGGACAGTTAGGGGCAATTTCATTAAAAACAGAAATGGGCGTGTCGAATTGTTTTTAAAGAGAATTAAGACAGAAGAAGATAATTACAACACACCTATTATTTTATGACAATTGCCCCTAACCCTCCTACGAAAAAAAATACGCTACAGGCGTACATGGCGCACGTACCTTTGCAGTTATTCTCTGCTGAGACGCGCGCCGTCTCTTCACAGTGTCGCGACACAATTACAGTAGTGCGGATGCGGATCGGTCGTATCCGGATCGTTGTGCAGTGACGTCATACCTGATGAATATTCATACTCGGCGGAGGATCGCGACAACATACGTAACATTATTATCGCCTGTCCGTTATCTCCAACTTCCAAGTTATCAAGCCGCTTTTTTTCGGCTTTGCCTCCGGGCTCGGCTTAAAGGATAATCCGCCGAATAACCCTGTCCACGAGAGCAGCAGTCATGGCTACGGTCATCCCCAAAGTGGAGCAACTATCGTCTCGAATTATCCGCGTTCTGGGCTGCAACCCTGGACCCATGACTCTGCGGGGCACCAACACGTACATAGTGGGCACGGGCCAAAGGTAAGGTTTACAAGCTAGGTCGGGCCAGGTTTTCTAAAGATTTTTTTTTTTTTTTTTTTTTTTTTTTGCGAAATAACGCAATACCTTTGCGAAGAAGCGCAATATCTTTGCGAAATAACGCAATAGTTTTGTTAAAATAATAATGCAATATAGCTTTGTGAAATAATAGCTTTGCGAAATAACGCAATACAATTAGTGAATTACTAGCTTCGAGGAAAGGGTGATATAAGTTGCAAAAAATAAAAATGATGGAGGGGATTGGAGGGCACTTGGTCCAATGGTAGTAAAAATATACAGTAATTATCACAAAAAGAGTACCGGTACTTAGGACGTACAGTGTACCATTAAATGGACCAGGGAGACAATGTTGGACTGTGTCAGGTTTGGGGCTTTCAACTGAAGGATTGTAGAATTGTGCGGGATTCAGGGATATTTGCCCATATATATGTAGTCGGAGTAACTTGGCCCCGATAAGTCACCCTTTTTTTTGGAGGATCGGGTGACTGTCACCTAACCCTCCAAAATTTCAAATTTCAATGATAAAAAAAGGGTGACTTGTCGGGTCCAAGTTACTCGGACTACCATATTATGCTGGTTTAGACAGTAGTACAGATGTGATTCTGTGACCTTCATCAAATCAATGGTGTACCTACCTACCTTTGAAACAAAAAAAATCTGTGCCTTTTTTGTGTGTTCTCTCTGACACAGGCGTATCCTGATAGACACGGGGGAGGAAGGCCGGCCAGAGTACCTGAGCAACCTCAAGCAGACGCTGGCCGAGCATCGGGCAGCTATCCAGGAGATTCTCATCACCCACTGGCATCACGACCACGTGGGCGGCATCGCAGGCGTCTGCCAGGAGCTGGGACTAGGTGCCAGTCTAGGCCCCCAAGGGCCGACCTTTCACCTCGTCGCCCGAAACGGGCGTCTAGAGCTAGGTCTAGGTCTTCAACCCTATTGGAAATACGCGGAGATGCGAAGGACGGTAGCCCTAATATAACAGGGCTCGACCTTAGCACTAGCCTGACAGTCATTGTCTAGTAAAAACAGCTGCGGGCTAGTAAAATGACCCATTTCAAAGAGGTTTTGCCCTTACTCGACGTGGTAAACACTGAATACTCAGTGCTGTGCTTACCACGTCGAGTAAGAACAAAACCTCTTTGAATTACATTCTCCTCGACGCAAACATCATGTTATGTCTATAAAATGACCCACTTTGCTAGCCCGGCGGACTAGTAAAAAGTAGACAGCGGTGTGGCGGCAAAAAATGATGCGGGGGATGAGAAAGTAGAAAATTAGAAATTGTTTCACTTGACCTAATAACCTTGTGTTAAATTCAATATTCTAAAATTTAGTGGGCCTGACGTTTCGATCCTAGCAGGACCTTTCTCAAAAGGTCCTGTTAGGATCGAAACGTCAGGACCACTAAATTTTAGATTTACATTTTGGTAATTTTAGTCAGTAAGCAGTTTGCAACATTTTTGTATATCACCTTAAATTCAATATTAATAAATTCAGGGCTAGTATAACTTGCTGTGGGCTAGCAAAAAACTCAATTTACTAGCCCAGTGGGCTAGTTAAAAAAAAAAGTTAAGACTTGCTATAGCTGTAGCTCTGGAAGCCGGTTTCGGACATGACTTTATGTTTCATTTTTGACAGTCAAACAAATGTCATAGCAAAAACAGACTGGGAACTTTTGATCACATTGAAAAAAAAGACCTGTTTGCTATCTCATGCATATGTTGGATCAGACAACATATGGATGCTATTCTTTGACCTCGACCAATTTTGTGTAGCGGCTTTAATTACCTATACCTTGAATATTAATGAAAATTCATGAAGTAACTGTACTCAATGGCCTTTGTGAATACTAATGAATGTACCATACACTTTATGAATATTACTGAAATGTGTACTTAGCGATGGTACCAGATTGGCATCCATGAAGACTTGGTCCTTCCCATGTAGTCGCCCCTCACGACTAACTTGTGTGTGTGCTGACGTTCTGCCCGTTAGATGCTTCAGTCAGCATATCCAAGCTGCCTCGATGCCCGCCCCAGGAGGAGACAATAGAGGGCGCTAGTCAGAGCTACAAGTACCTTGAAGACGGGCAGGTTCTCAAGACAGACGGGGCCACCCTGAGGTCAGTGGATCTGTCAAAAAATCCCCCCAAGTTGAAAACAAAAAAATGGCAAAGAAAGTATTTGACTAGATAGGGATTTGTGAACAATTCCTCAAATTTTTCCTTTATATCTGCCCCTCTCAAAACATGATTCAGCATCTTTCCTTCAAGGGATAATACAACATTGGTCGAGGTCAAAGAATAGCATCCATACGTTGTCTGATCCAACATATGCATAAAATAGCACACCTGTGAGAATTTCAGCTCAATCTGCCAACGGAGTCTCGAGAAAACGGTGAAAAACTGCTTCATTTGTTTCGCGAAAATGCAGCATTCAACAAATAAAAAAAAATAAAAAAGGTTTATATATCGGTGAGACGTACACGTAAACGCGTACTCATTTCTCCAAAAAATACAGCATTTTAGACAGATATATTTCAGTGCAAGGTTTCTACTATAACCATCTTCAAACTGTATAAGTTTCACGTAAATCTGTGAATATTTCTGTTTCTTTTCCATCTTACCAATGTTGTGTAGGGGCTTAAAGGCACGCCCATACCAATGCACTCCATTTGCCTTCGCCAACTGATCCACCACTTCTCCCAATCCCAAACACTGTTGTCGCACGACGTGATGTAAACGCATGGTGGCTCGCAGCAAGCAATGGATCCTCACTGCCTCCATCCTTCTCCCTTGTTGTCCCCGACCCCACCGTGCCCCCCCCCCCCCCCCCCCCTCAGGGTCGTCTACACGCCCGGCCACACGGACGACCACATGGTCTTGTACCTGGAAGAAGAGAATGCAATCTTCACCGGCGACTGCATCCTTGGTGAAGGAACGGCTGTATGTGGACCAGGGCGCCAGTCTGGTTTTTTTTACCCTTGAAACCATTGGAGGCCAGTAGATCAGAGGCCAGTTTAGTATAAACTGGCCAACATGTTTCACGCAAGACTTGTGGGTTTGCTTGGTGAAAGTACTGAGTGGAAGGTTCGAGGTTAAACACATCTCTTTTGAGGAGTGTGTGGTAAAGAGCTGGTAACTCAATGTTTCGGGCAGTGTGTACTCTGCCCGTCGTTGGGAGGCTGCTCAAGAGATGTGTCGCATGGTGTCATCGCAAACCTTCCACTTGGTGCTTCCGCCATGCAAACCATCAAGTCTTTACTTGTCTCTGTCTGTCTGTCCATCTCTCTCTCCCCCTCTCTGTCTCTATCTCTCTCTGCCTCCCTCCATTTCCCCCCTCTCTCCATCTCTCTCTCTCTCCATCCCTTTCCCTCTCTCTCCATCTCTCTCTCTCTCTCCCTCTCTTCCTGCCTTCTCCCTCTCTCTCCCCTCCCCCTCTGTCCATCTCTCTTCATCCCTTCTCTCTCTCCATCTCTCCACTTCTCTCTCCATCTCTCTCTCTCTCCATCTCTTCCTCCCTTCTCCCTCTCTCTCCCCTCCCCCTCTCTCCATCTCTCTCTCTCTTCACCCCTTCTCTATTCTCTCTCTTCCTTCCTATCCCTCTCTCCCTCCCTTCTCTCTCTCTCTTCACTCCTCTCCACCCATCTATCTCTCACTCTCCTCTCAATCTCTCCGTCCGTCTGTCTGTCAGGAGAAATCAAGACAGACCCCTCACTGAATCGCATTCCCCAACAACGCCCCCAAAAATCAGACACGGCCAACTTGACACGTCCTTTTTTGGCGTGGCCCGGCCGATGAACGTCCTCCCGACAGGTCTTTGAAGATCTCTTCACCTACATGAAGTCGCTGGAGCGCCTGGTGGGCCTGAAGCCGGCCACCTTGTACCCGGGGCACGGACCGGTCGTCGCCGAGGGCGTGAGCGCCGTGGAGATGTACATCGCCCACCGCAAGGCGAGGGAAGGGCAGATCTTGCAGGCGCTGACCGGCCGCGGGGACCGGGCCCTGACCTCAATGGACCTGGTCAAGATCATCTACACGGTGAGTCCCCCAGAGCGATGGACCGCTTCCCGGCCGGGTCCTCTGAATTCGGAGCGCCGCTGGTGTTGCTATGCAACCCGCTCTGCAAAAATGGCCCTAACCTTCCCAAATCCTGCCGAATCCTGTTTGCCTTTTGCAGGATTCTGCAGGATTCAGGGCACATGAGAGTTGACACATTGCAGGATTCTGCAGGATTCAGGGCACATGAGAGTTGACACATTGCAGGATTCTGCAGGATACAAGCTGCTAGTATCAAAGTGCTGGAGAAGGATTTGGCAGGATTGAGGGCACATGAGAGTTGACACATTGCAGGATTGTGCAGGATTCAGGGCACATGAGAGTTGACACATTGCAGGATTCTGCAGGATTCAGGGCACATGAGAGTTGACACATTGCAGGATTCTGCAGGATACAGGGCACATGAGAGTTGACACATTGCAGGATTCTGCAGGATTCAGGGCACATGAGAGTTGACACATTGCAGGATTCTGCAGGATTCAGGGCACATGAGAGTTGACACATTGCAGGATTCTGCAGGATACAGGGCACATGAGAGTTGACACATTGCAGGATTCTGCAGGATTCAGGGCACATGAGAGTTGACACATTGCAGGATTCTGCAGGATTCAGGGCACATGAGAGTTGACACATTGCAGGATTCTGCAGGATTCAGGGCACATGAGAGAGTTGACACATTGGGATTCAGGGCACATGAGAGAGTTGACACATTGCAGGATTCTGCAGGATACAGGCTGCTAGTATCAAAGTGCTGGAGAAGGATTTGGCAGGATTGAGGGCACATGAGAGTTGACGCACTGTAGGAATGTGCAGGATTGAGATTGAAGGCATAAGGCGATTTTGTCTGTAGGAAAATGCAGGATGCTGGTAACAATCCGACTTTCCTTTCCGCAATCGCTGTATATCACAGGAAACACCAGAGGTTTTGCACAAGGCGGCCGCTTTCAATGTGGAGCACCACCTCTCCAAGCTGGAGAAAGAGGGCAAAATTGGTAGGTCAACGCTGGGCTTTGTTGGGGAGGGGGGGGGGAGTTGACCAACGGACCACACTTCGATTTGGCTTCAACCGATGTTCAGTAGTTTGAGTGGAAACCTGATCTCAATGCCCAAGACATAGACTGAGACCTCAATGCCCAAGACCGAGATCTCTATGCCCAAGTCAAAGACAAAATTTAGTGGGCCTGACGTTTTGATCCTAGCAGGACCTTTCTCAAAGGCAAAGACTGAGATCTCAATGCCCAAGACGTTGACTGAGATCCCAATGCCCAAGACCTCAATGCCCAAGACAGAGACTGAGATCTCAATGCCCAAGACAGAGACTGAGACCTCAATGCCCAAGACAGAGACTGAGACCCCAATGCCCAAGACAGAGACTGAGACCTCAATGCCCAAGACAGAGACAAAGATCTCAATGCCCAAGACTGAGACTAAGATCTCAATGCCCAAGACAGAGACTGAGATCCCAATGCCCAAGACAGAGACTGAGATCTCAATGCCAAAGACAGAGACTGAGACCTCAATGCCCAAGACAGAGACTGAAACCTCAATGCCCAAGACAGAGACTGAGATCCCAATGCCCAAGACAGAGACCTCAATGCCCCAGACAGACTGAGATCCCAATGCCCAAAACAGAGACTGAGATCTCAATTCCCAAGACAGAGACTGAGACCTCAATGCCCAAGACAGAGACAGAGACCTCAATGCCCAAGACAGACTGAGATCCCAATGCCCAAAACAGAGACTGAGATCTCAATTCCCAAGACATAGACTGAGATCTCTATGCCCAAGACAGAGACTGAGACCTCAATGCCCAAGACAGAAACTGAGATCTCAATGCCCAAGACAGAGACAAAGATCTCAATGCCCAAGACTGAGACTAAGATCTCAATGCCCAAGACAGAGACTGAGATCTCAATGCCCAAGACAGAGACAAAAATCTCAATGCCCAAGACAGAGACTGAGACCTCAATGCCCAAGACAGAGACTGAGATCTCAATGCCCAAGACAGAGACAAAGATCTCAATGCCCAAGACTGAGACTGAGATCTCAATGCCCAAGACTGAGACTGAGATCTCAATGCCCAAGACAGAGACTGAGATCCCAATGCCCAAGACAGAGACTGAGACCTCAATGCCCAAGACATAGACTGAGACCTCAATGCCTAAGACCTTTTTCTTTTCTTCATCCTTTGCAGTGAGACAATCTGAGGACGTTGAACCAAGATGGACAAGCAGACTTTAGCCTATTATTAGCAATAAACAAAGTGAAAGAAACTGAAGGGGATTTTTGGTTAAAAAATTTACAAAAATGGTTAAGGAAACTTGACTGGATCGGGACTTGAACCTGAAATCTCTGACTGGTTCAATGTACAATCACTCTTACCATCTGAGCTATCCATCCCAAAACATTTAAACATTGCCTTGACTTAAAACCAAGTTACTTACCGGTTGGTTTTCTGTTCAAAAGCACGATGACTATATACAGTGGAACGTCACAATAACGAACATCCCGGGATCCATGAAAATTGTTCGGTATAGCGGTCGTTCGTTACAGCAGTTGCTGCCACAAATTTTGTACACACAAATCGGGAGCCAAAGTGCATGTTCGTTATAGCCGAATGTTCGGTATATCGGCGTTCGTTATACTGACGTCCAACTGTAGTGCAATTTGAAAGACGACAATCCAAGAGATTAAACAGATAATCCCTATTCATCTCTCAACAAGGATTAAGGAATGGATAATTCAGAACAATCTTAAAGTTCAAATCAGGCAAAAAAAATCCACTTTGAATCTGTATCACTCAATCCGATGATAATAACGAACAGTTTTTATGTACAACTGGAAAATGTACAGATAAAGAAAGTGTTAAATAAATATAAACATTTATAAATACTATTTCATAAGTAAAATGGTATTCATTAATGAAATGAATGAATGAATAAAAAAAAAATTATTGAGTACAAGTGTGGGTTATGCTGTGTATTACTGTGCAATTAGTAATGGGGGGGGGGCTTGTGCATTCTGTGAAGACAGGTAAAAACAGACACAAATGTGACCCGGCACAGCGACATGAGGAATATCCCACCAAAACACTTCTCGAGTATACAACGCCTGAAGTGAAAGTATATTCTCAATTCGATAAAAAAATGATTTTTTTTTTTTTGTATTTTCGGAAAGTTAATGTATTGGAGGAAATTATGTCCAAAAGATTTTACCGAAATCCGTCTCTAAATGTTAAAAAAAAAACATGATTTCAGGGGAGTGTTTGTGTACTTTTTTCATGAAAATATAAAGTTCCTGCCTTTTTGAATGGCCGCTTTCGAGGAGTTAGTATGGTGCTGCTATATTGTGTCTGGTGCCAAATGAACGAGCGAAGTCCCCTTGTACTATTTACAACAAAGTTCATACGGAAATAAATTTGATATCATTCGAAAGCTAATGGTATACTTTTTCACATCAATGGAAAATCTCAAAATCTCAAAATTGGGGGTTATTCCTCATTATGCTGTGCCGGGTTACAAATTTGTGACTGCACCTCTCATCAAACGTTTTCAGACACTTGTGGGATTAGAATTTCATTTTTTATGCATAAAAAATCCTCCAAGATAATCATTTTTTCTTGGCATTTTTCCTGAGAAGATAGATATTGGTGTCAGAAAAATTAAAAAAATGAAGTGTGACATATTAAAAGAGAACAATAACGTTTGACTTATTCAAACACAAATTCCTAAGTTGCGTCATATCATTAAATGGCAAATGCACCAGTAATAAAAAAATTCAAAATTCTTCAGCCTTAACCACTTCGCGCCGGGACCTCCGAATCCGGAGGTCAATTGGATTGCCTTTGCAACGGGGCCCTCCGAATCCGGGCACCACTATTGTCCACATTCTAAACAAAGACTCTTTTCAGCTTAGAACAAAGCAATATGAATCAGTACAAAGACCCTTTTTGACGCACGTTGCCACATGAATTGCAAGATTAGCAGCAGTAATTGTGCAATTGTGGGACTTTTACTGTGGAGGATCGAGGGATACCGCGCTGCAGCTGAAAGCACGCGGGGGACATTGTCTTTGCATGCCACACAGCCCAACGGTCGTCGGTCTGGCATTGGAATTCCCCCCACATTCTTTACCGTAATCTGTACGCTCGTTTGTGGCCGACCAACTCGAAGATTTGACTGCCTGGAGTGGAGGCTGGAGTCTGCGGTCAGGGATTGTCAGCAGCGTACACGCACCCACACACACACGTCCGTTACGGTCCATTGACGACGCACAAAGGGCCCTTTTTCGAACGGATAATCTCTTGACAAAGGCCACAACGACGTCCGAATTGTGCCAGGTTTTACTCTCTTGTACCCATAGTATACCCTTATTGATTTATTTCACAGAAATATATTGTTCCGATTGTTTTAGGAAGATTTTAAAATGATGCATTGTTCAAAAACCCCCGTATGGCGGTCATCGGCGCTGAAAAACCCCCCGGCGCGAAGTGGTTAAATTATATCAAAGTGCAAAAGAAAAAAATTCATAACCTTTTTTTTAAAGAATAAATTGGTATGTTAGTGTGAACGTGGACGGATTAGTTGTACCAAAAGATATTGTCTTTTACTTAGACAAATTTCACAAATACTGAGATCTAAAGAAGCAGACATTTCAAACACTCCACATTCTACAGACTAGCATTGCAGTGGCTTGATGGGCTGCAGAATGAGGGATTTTGCAACACATGAAGGACAATGCCGGACACTACAGAATGAAGCTGGTGCTGTAGAGCCCTGGCAAAGACTGAAGACCACTGTGGGTTTCTGGACGGAAATACGTAGACTGTGGCAGCTTCTGTAGACCATGATAGGATCTGCCGACCACAATAGAATCTGCAGACCATGGGAGCATCTGCAGACCACAATGGATTCTGTATACCATAGTGGAACCTGCAGGCTGACTCTGCATACCACAGTAGAATCTGCAGATCATGGTGAAAACCGCAGGCCACAGAGGGTTAATCTTTACACTACAATGGAATCTGTAGACCACAGTAGAATCTGCAGACCCTGGTAGAATCTGCAGACCACTGAGGAGTTTACAGACCACAGAGGAGTCTGCAGACCACAGAGGAATCTGCAGACCACAGAGGAATCTGCAGACCACAGAGGAATCTACAGACCACTGGGAAATCTACAGACCACTGGGATATCTGCAGACCACAGAAGAATCTGCAGACCATGGTGGAATCTGTAGACCACAATAAAATATGCAGACCACAATAGAATCTGCAGACCACAGAGGAGTTTGCAGACCACAGAGGAGTATGCAGACCACAATTGAATCTGCAGACCACAGAGGAGTTTGCAGACCACAGAGGAGTCTGCAGACCACTGGGAAAACTGTAGACCACAGAGGAATCTGCAGACCACAAAGGAATCCGCAGACCACTGAGGAATCTGTAGACCACTGAGGAATCTGTAGACCACAGAGGAATCTGCAGACCCACAGAGGAATCTGCAGAGTACAGAGGAATCTGTAGACCACAGAAAAATACCACAGATCACTGTGATCACATTCTACACCAAGGAGCCACCAAAAATCACCACTCCTTGAAACACACACACACACACCCGTACACACACACACATGACAAGCAGAAGCAATGCCAATACCCCCCAAATATCCCACAAAACCCTGCAGAGAGTGAAGGAGGGGGAGGAAGGGCGTTGCTATCGATTCTTGAGGAGCTCCGTTCTGGCTGTGACCAGAATCTTGAAGGCCTCCTCACTGCCCGGTGCGATGTTCTTGTCCGGGTGGAGGATGACGGCCAGCCGGCGATAGGCCTTGTTGATTTCGTCCCTAGAATTAGGACAAGAAAGAAACAAATAAAAAACAAATACAAATTAGAAACTGACTGGGAACTTTGGAAAAAAATTTGAGTAATGGCAAAGAAAACTTTGACTGGACCGGGATTTGAACCCCGAGATCTCTGGCTTTGCGTGCCAGGGCTGGTATGCAAAATCAGGGTCCAAATCATGGTTTTCTTTGCCATCTTTCAAACAAATAAGCAAAATACGGAAAAAAAAATCACTTTAAAACAGTTTTGAAAAATCTTTGTACTGATTCGTATTGCTTTGTTCTAAGCTGGAGAGAGTCTTTGTTTAGAATGTGGACAATAGTGGTGCCCGGATTCGGAGGGCCCCGTCGCATAGTCAAGCCAACGGAGGTCCGGATTCGGAGGTCCCGGCGCGAAGTGGTTAATCACGTCGAGCAGTGTAATAAAACCCTCATTGAATTGCATGCAAGTCATGTCATGTCCGAGTCCTGATCTGCAGATGTGCATGCGAGTGATGGACGGCTTACTTGGACGCTCCCTGCCGCAGTCCCAGCCGCTCGTAGTCGTTCCTGCTGCCCCGCAGTCTGCGAATGGCCTCCACCTGCTCCTTGCTGTAGCCGAGGGTGGTGGAAATACGGACGGCCCGGCCGCCGTTCTCGTAGGCTGTCACCAGGCCGGTGAACAGCTCCTGCACAGCAATGAAAGGGGGAAACCCACATCGATAGGGACGGTCTTCTTTTTTTATTCACAGATGCTGGAGTATAATAGTGGAATGATCCTCAATAGGGGTTAGATTGTTCCCTGAGTCACAAGACAGAGACAGAGAGAGAGATACAAAGAGATAGACAGAGAGGTAGACAGACAGACAGAGACATAGAGATAGACAGACAGACAGAGAGAGACATAAACAGAGACAGAGGGACAGAGACAGAAACAGAGACAGAGAGAGACAGAGAGAGACAGAGAGAGACAGAGAGAAACAGAGACACAGAGAGACAGAGAGAAACAGAGACAGAGAGAGACAGAGACAGAGAGACAGAGAGAAACAGAGACAGAGACACAGAGAGACAGAGAGAAACAAAGATAGAGACAGAGACAGAAAGAGAGACAGAGAGACAGAGACAGAGAGAAACAGAGACAGAGAGGTAGAGACGGAGAGAGAGACAGAGAGATAGAGACGGAGAGAGAGACAGAGAGACAGAAACAGAGACAGAGAAACGGAGACAGAGACAGAGAGATACAGAGAGACAGAGAGAGTGATAGAGACAGAGAGAGAGACAGAAAGGGAGACAGAGAGAGACAGAGAGAGAGACATACAGACCGAAACAGAGACAAAGACAGAGACAGAGAGATAAGACAGAGAGACAAAGACAGAGAGAGAGGGAGGGAGGAAGAGACAGGGGGAGAGGGAGGAAGGATCGAAATGCCAGACCCTCATAACTTTTGAGGTTTACAATAATGATCTGATCTATGTGGTCACCAATCACACCCCAGGCCTGCTGCCTTCTAGTCAGGGTTACTCCATAAATTTATATTTATTTTAGTCCGTTACCTGGAAGGCATCGGCGACTCCCTCGCCGGTCAGGGCAGAGGTCTCAAAGTAGTGGAACCCGTGCTGGTCAGCCCAGAGTCGCCCCTCGCTCTCGTCCACCTGCCTCTGGGCGATCCTGTCAACCTGCCAGATGGGGGGGCAAGCCCAAAAACCAGACAAAAACCAATCACCAACTGATAAAAAAAAACCGCATCAAACTTCGTGGGAACACCCCCCCCGAACTGCAGTAGCCAGGTTTGCAACAATCGGTTTAGCAATAATTTGTTAGCATTGGGTTACAATACATGCATTGAAAAAGTTCCGGTTCATAATTCTGTATCTGCTCATTCAATGAGGCTTTTGCCCTCACTCGACGTGGTAAACACCCGAGTGCTCAGTGCTTTGACCGGTGCCTGATAAAAAATATTTCAGGCGGCTCGGGCGGGATTCGAACCCGCGACTCCCGATTTCTATTTTGAATCCCTTGTCTTGGTTTTTTTTTTTTTTTTTTTTTTTGACGATTTTTTTTTTTTTTTTTTGACGATTTGTTTTTTTTTTTTTACCACAGACCCGAAAAAGTCAGAACTGAAATTTTAAGTCAGAATGTCAAAGTTCCAATATTCAGAATTCTGCCAGAATTCTGCCACGAAACGGAACAATCTCATCCCTGATTAGTGTCCGTTACCTTGTTGGCGCAGACACAGAAGAAGACTTTCTCCATCTCACTGGCCGGCCCGATCTCGCGCTTCATCTCGCCCAGCCAGTCATCCAGGGTCTCAAAGCTGGCACGATTGCACACGTCGTACACCAAGATCGCCCCCTGGGTGTCCTTGTAGAACTCGTTTCGCACCTGACATGGGCAAAGCATGATTCAATTTAGTTTTTTTTCCCCTGACTCTGAAAACAGAAATATACAGTACTGTGTTTAAAGCCCCTACACAACATTGGTCAAAGTCAAAGAATAGCATCTACATGTATACGTTGTCTGATCCAACATATGCATGAAATAGCACACCTGTGAACATTTCAGCTCAATCCGCCAACCGAGTCTCGAGAAAATTGTGAAAACCGCTTCATTTGTTTCGCGAAAATGCAGCATTCAACGCCGAACTGTTCAGAAAAATAGTTTAGATCTCGGTGAGACGTAAACGATTTCTTTTACTCTTTTCTCCCGAAATACACAATTTAGGAAGAAATATTTCAGTGAGAGGTTTCTACCATAACCATCTTCAAACTGTTTAAGTTTCATGTAAATCTGGGAACGTTTCTGTTTTTCGATCTTACCAAGGTTGTGTAGGGGCTTTAAAGGGAGGATAAACCATCTAGGCAGAGTGCCCGATTTCCGGACATTCCAAATTTGAGAAATTACTTATTCATCAGGAAGCTTGTGATGTGAAATTTGTTGCCATATGCCATAAAATCTGCCATTTTCCAGACAGGAAATCCAGGGCAAACCCTGCGGAGACGCAGACGAGCTTAATGTACCTCATAGAAGATCGGATGGCCAGCCATGTCAAAGATGTTGACTTTTACCGTCCGATCCTTCACAACCAGTCTGCAGAATGATACAAAGCAAAGGGTCCCACAGTCAATCAAGCATCAAATTGAAATTCACGTCTTTCCTCAGTACTATCACTCAATGGACATGCACAGCACAACAAAATACCTTATTTTCATTTGTGATGGATTCACCTTGGAAATGAATTAAAAACCCTAACTTTCCCAAATCCTACTGAATCATTTTGTCCTAGATGTAGGATTGAGGGCATGTGGTAGTTGATGCATTGTAGAAATTTGCAGGATTGAGGGCATGTGTAGTTTTTGTCACCATAGGGAAAATGCAGGATACAGGTTACAAGGCCCAATGTGATGGAGGATGATTCTGTAGGATTGAGGGCATGTGGAGTTTTTTGGTCACTTTAGGAAAATGCAGGATACAGGTTACAAGGCCCAATGTGATGGAGGATGATTCTGTAGGATTGAGGGCATGTGGAGTTTTTTTGTCACTTTAGGAAAATGCAGGATACAGGTTACAAGGCCCAATGTGATGGAGGATGATTCTGCAGGATTGAGGGCATGTAGAGTTTTTTGTCACTTGAGGAAACTATAGGATGCAGGTTACAAGGCCCAATGTGATGGAGGACACTTGGTAGTAAAAATATACATTTATCACAGAAAGGAGTTGGTACCAAACTTTGAGAAAGGTCCTGCTAGGATCGAAACGTCAGGCCCACTAAATTTTAAGATTTGCATTTTGGTGATTTTAGTCAGTAAGCAGTTTGCATACTTCAGGTACCAAACTTGGTCAAGGGAGATACTGTTGGACTGTCAGGTTTGGGGCTTTTAACTGAAGGATTGTAGGATTTTGCAGGGTTCAGGTCATGTGCTCGAAACATGTGGTGGATAGTTAGGGTTTTAAGGTGTGTAGCGAAGCCATTGACCCTGATGATTTTCCATAGGATCCTACAATGATTGTATCTATTGGTGAGCAGCTATAGATGACCAATCCCCATAGATGTACATGTGTTTGGCTAGGGCTTCAGTTTACACACAAGTCTATGGTAGACGCTGATTAGTAGCCTTAGGCAATCACCATAGACATGTGTGTTTTGCTAGATGGCTTCGGTTTACACACAGGTCTATGGTAGCCGCTGGCCAGCAGCTGTACATGTACATCATTTAAGGCAATCCAAATAGACATGTTTGGCTAGGGCTTCAGTTTACACACAAGTCTATGGAAGACGCTGATTAGTAGCCTTAGGCAATCACAATAGACAGGTGTGTTTTGCTAGATGGCTTCAGCTTACACACAGGTCTATGGTAGTCGCTGGCCAGCAGTTATACATTATTATAAGGCAATCCAAATAGACATGTTTGGCTAGGGCTTCAGTTTACACACAAGTCTATGGAAGACGCTGATTAGTAACCTTAGGCAATCACCATAGACATGTGTGTTTTGCTAGATGGCTTCGGCTTACACACAGGTCTATGGTAGCCGCTGGCCAGCAGTTATTATAAGGTAATCCAAATAGACATGTTTGGCTAGGGCTTCAGACTATACACACATCTATGGAAAACTGAAAGCCGCTGGCCAACGGCTGTACATAAGGTAATACCATAGATGCTGGGGCTTCAGACTATACACAAGTCTATGGAAGCCACTATATGGCAGCTTCCATTGACTCCACCACTTACTTGGTTACTCCGTAGTCAATGCCGATGGTGGCCAGATATTTGTTGACAAATCGTTTCTCGCAGTATCTCTTGATGATGCAACTCTGAAAAAAAAGACAAATTGGAGGGAAAGATATAATCATAATTCTACTTACTTGGGTAGTCCGAGTTACTTGGACCCGACAAGTCACCCTTTTTTTAACGAATTTTGAAATTTTGAGATTTCGGTGACTGTAGTCACTTCAAAATTCGATAAAAAAACCGCAGTGGCTGTTGTTACGGCAGTCGTCCGTGTGGTTCCCTGACTTCACAGAATTTGTCAGGATGTTTAGCTCTTGGAACAAGACTATCAGCTAAAAATACTAGTAATACTAATAGTATTACTGTAATACTAATAGACTGGTTCAACCAGCCTGCAATGCTGACGAAATACAATCAAGTCAGGGAACCACACGGATGACTGCCGTAACAACAGCCACTGCGTAAAAAAAAGGGTGACTTGTCGGGTCAAAAGTACTCGGACTACCCCTTGGGTATGAAAGGACTTGGGTACAAAGAAACTTGCGGTCTTGGGTACGAAATAATGACTGACAAAACAATGACATACCTTTCCGGTTTCTGAATTTCCCATGCTGATGATCTTCACACGGATGGTTTTCTTCAGACCGTCGTTATCCATCGTTCTGTCTGGTGGATTTTCCCTTCTTGGCAAAACAAGTTTCAATTCAACTTCAAGTTTCAGTTTCACGAAAGGTGCACCGATATGACAAGGGCCATAGCATTAGCAATTAACACACCCAGATAACAGTCGTCAACCACTGAATAAAGGCAGAACAATGATTAAATTTCCATTCACATCAGTGCACTGTCGACCACGCAGTGCAGTGCAACTGCAGTGCAACTTGAAGTTGAAGTTGAAGGAGTTCAGTTGTTAGACTAGAGTGACGTAACTCGTATTCGTAAGGCGAGTGACTGGCTGTCACTTCTCAGACTCAGACTCAGGGTTATTTCGAGAATTCCTGGCTTTCTGTCCGCTTTCAAAGTCACACACAACTGTTCAGCTCTAGCGCAGGGGCGGCATATCTAACAAGGAGAGGCCACCGACTTGTGTTACACGCTGGTTGAAGTTGTTCCGTTCGGTATCCACCCGGCTACGCGCAGTTGTTGTTTACCCGTGGCGGCCATTTTGGATGTCGGGAAACTTGACATTGGATCCCGTAAGAGCGCGCTTGTGATTGGTTACTAAGGAAGCTCCCCGAAATCGACGAGTCACGAGCGATCTGATTGGCTCTGAAAGTTATCCAGATGGCCGCGCACGGTCCAAATCTAGGGCTTTTGCTAAAAGGAAAAAAGAAAAAGAGATCATTCGTCCAAATATCTGGTCAATCAGAAACAGGCGACTTAAAACATGCTATTAAACACTGTAACAGGATAAATTGCAGGCTCATTGCAACAATGTCGGAGTCAATGGAATGTGTACATGCATGGAGGCTATGAATGTAAATGTACATGTACAATGTACACATTCTGTACACGTATAGTACATGTACTAGTCTTGGTTCAAGACGTTGTATACGTGTGTTTGCGGATCATTCGGGGAAACGTATTCATTGCGCCCTCGCGCGTCGGGCGTTAGAGTATCTCAACCAACAACGTCTTGAACCAAGACTATAGATGTACGTGGAAAGACATGTACGGTGCCTATAAATTTACACGTAAAATGACACAGAATGCAGTTAAGCAGCTAAACAGCTTTAAAAATATGCTACATAGTGGCAGCGGTTTGGAGGTTTGAACAATATTATTATAATCTCATTGATGACAAAATCTCCCCGTTGGCCACTTACGTGAAGACCAGTTTATTCTAGAAAAAAATGTGTACTCTGCAGACCCCCGTAATCTAAAGATCCGGGCTCACGAATTGGCTACGGCTGGATATAGCAAGTGGGTCTACGGGAATTGGCCACATCCGCTAGCCAGTGGCTTCCGTAGACTCGCGCGCACTTAGCAGCCGTAGCCAGTCATAGATAACCGACCTTCGTACCAGAGGTTCTCACGACTGCTGTACACAAACCATAAGGTACACAATAATTCTGCATCGTCAGGACGTACCACACGAGTTGACAGCTAGATCCGAGCGATAATTTGCACTGAAAATCTCGTTATCTCCAACGGATGGTCAACGACCCTGGCCGGGACATGACGGACGATAAGGCACCGGCCGTCGTCCGGCCCAAGAAAGCGGGAAATGGGGGCGAAAACGGCCCGAACACGGCCGAAACCGAGCCGGACTCTTCGACTCGGACACAGACTCGGAGTCAGAGGAAGATGACCTCCAAGGAGTACACGGAGGCTGTGTCCCAGTGGCTGATGCAGTACCGCATGCACCAGTGGATGCAGAACTGCTCCCAGCACGCCCTCATGGTGGCGCCCTACTTCTTCGGGGCCGGACTCCCGCCCCCGGTCAACGGCCCCGGCCTCTTCCCGCATCACCACCACCCGCACCACCATGGTGGGGCGTCGGCGGCGGCCCCGCCCACCAACGGCGAGGCCGCTGCGGGCCACGCCTCTCCGGTTCCGCAAATGCAGCAACAGCAGCAGCAGCCGGGAGTGCCGCTGCCGTTTCCGTTCCAGATGCCTTTCCAACCCATCCCGCAGCAGCAGCAACAGCAGCAGCAACAGCAGCAGCAACAGCAGCAGCAACAGCAGAATACGCAGGCTCATATTCCGCAGTTAGCAGGTGCTGAGCTGCTTTGCTTTCCGCGAGACTCGCTCTTTTATTAATCGTGCAAGCAATGATTCAGTCGTCGCGTTCAAGCCGTTTCAGTGGGTGTCAGTCAAGTCGGTCCGTAGCCAAAGTTCTCGGTCCCAGTCCACTCGGTCCGAGACCAACTCGGTCCGTGACCAACTCGGTCCGTGACCAACTCGGTCCATGACCAACTCGGTCCATGACCAACTCGATCCCTATGGGAAAATGTGCACAAAAAACAGACTGCAAGTCGGTCACGGACCGAGTTGACGTGAAACTGACGTTTCAGTACATCTAGAGCACAACTGCAATGGAACTTTCCCATGAAATATGCAAGTGAGACCTTATGCATGCGCTTTTACTTAATTGGTTGGCAAACGAGTGCGCGTGGCGTGCAGGTTTCGAAATACGTGTGCAGGAGACACTGAATAGCCAATCACTACACGCCAAAACAGTTAGCGCGAAGGAACGCGCGCACACCCGCAGGAAAACTTGCCCGCTTGCCCACCAATTTAGTCAATCGCATGCGCCAGCTCTTATTTGCATATTTCATGGGAAAGGTCCATTAAAATACCCCGCCACTCACCTCTTCCAAATCATAGCCACGGCGAAGATGCAAATCTCAAAATACAGGAGGGCGTTTCAATCCACAGCAGTAGCACTTGTAGGACCTTTCTGAAAACTGCTAATGATAACTGCCTTTGAGTTTGAGGAAGTTTTGGCTAGGATCCAAACGGGCAGGCCATCCCAGATTTTGATTTAACACTAAGATACGCTTTGATTTTCCCCGCAGCCAGCGAATTCACGCTGCCCTCACTGTACCGTCGCATCACGGCCGAGATCATCGACTTCATCTTGCTGTTTGTCATGAAGTTCACCGTCACCCTCTTCATCATTGAGTACATGGGCATTGTGTGAGTAGGCCTAGGACTTCATATGTAACCCTTGGTCAACAGAACCTGTTTCCAGTCTCATCCATGTAGTGGGATTACTGGAGAGGTCAGAGGTGAAATCTGATGAGATCCGAGTTGAAATCTGAAGTCGATCAGACGTGAAATCTGATGAGGTACTTCATGGTCAAAGGGGGAAGTCAGAGTTCACTTGGGTCAGAGAGTGATCCCGAAGGTCAGAGTTGGAAACTGGGTCAGGGTCGAAATCCGAAGGGATCGGACATGAAATTAGGAAGAGGCCAAATGGGGAAGTCGGAGGAGGTCAGAGGTGAGACCTGGAGGTCAGAAGTGAGACCTGAAGGTCAGAGGTGAGACCTGAAGGTCAGAGTTGGAAAACTGATGAGGTTGGGGTTGCATTCTGAAGGGATCGGACATGGAATCAGAAAGAGGCCAAAGGGGAAGTCGTAGGAGGTCAGAAGTGAGACCTGAAGGTCAGAGGTGAGACCTGAAGGTCAGAGGTGAAATCTGCAATAAGGTCAGAGTTGAAATCTGAAGCAATCAGACATGAAATCAGAAGAGGCCAAAGGGGAAGTCGGAGGTCAGAGGTGAGACCTGAAGGTCAGAGGTTAAATCTGAAGAAATCACCCCAGTAATCCATACAAGTAACAGGTCACTCTTTTGTGTGTACTTCTTGTAATCCAGCGATCCAAGCAGTTTCATGATGAGGTTCCTGATCGAGGAGATTGACGAAGACTCCACGTTTGAGGACCTGCAGCAGATGCTCCTCTTTGCCCTCATCTACCGCGTGGTTGTCTGCACGTACGAGGTGAGCAAGCTGGTTTCAATCTTGCCAAGCCCAGCCTAGCTTCCAGACCCTCTCAATCATCGCCTCTACCCCTCTCTGTCTCGATTTCCTCTTTGTTTCTCTCTTTCTCTCTAGAGCTGTTTCTGTCCCTCTCTCTCTGTCTTTCTCAATCCGTCCCTCTCCTCTCCTCTCTCTCTCTCTTTCTCTTGATCTCAAACGGTCCCTCTCCACTGTCTCTGTCATACATTTTTCCTAACTCCCTCTCAATGTCTTTCTCGGTCTATTCCTCTCTCTCTATGCTACCGGCAACGAGGCATCGCATGACTTTGATCGCCGTCCTCCTCCTACCTGCACCGCGGCGATGAACGACCCTTTCGTTTCTGTCACTAACTCTCGTTCTCCCTCTCTCTCTCCTCCTCTCTCTCCGTAGACTTTCTTTCTGCGGCACGGACTGGGCACCAGGGTAGGCGGTGCCACACCGGGCAAGTACTGCATGGGTCTGCGGGTGGTGTCCTGCGACAGGGTCCAGGGCCTTGGAGGCAATCGAGTCCTGGTGACCAGCCCGGAGGACATGACCTACTTGCAGTAAGTACCGATCGTATCAATTCGGTCTATCAGCTTAAAGCCCCTACACAACATTGGTATTGGTAAAATCAAATAAAAAAAAATTCACAAATTTACATGAAACTTATAGGCCTACAGTTTGAAGATGGTTATAGAAGAAACCTCGCTCTGAAATATTTGTGCCTAAAATGTTGTATTTTGGCAGATAAATACTAAGAAGTCTGTCAAAAACTGCTCAGAATGCACCACAGAGCGTCTAGAATCCAAACATTTTTGAGGCCCGCTTGAGGCCCGCTTAAGGCCCAAACCCCACGCCGTAAGGACTTCATGCTTCGCAGTTGCATTCGGACATTTTCCTTCTTTTTTTTTTTAATTCAAGAGTTGCATGCCTGACTGAGCGTTCAGTGTTTATCACGTCGAGCAAGTGCCAAGCCTCAAATGAATTACAAATTTGTTGTTTGATTTGGGTCTTTTTTCGTAGGGCGTTTCTGCGGGCCGTCATCAAGAATTTCTCCATGGCCTTCTTCTTTCCGGCCTGCATCACCGTCTTCTTCAACCCTCACTTCCGGGCGGCGTACGACATTCTGACGCGGACTGTGGTGGTCTCGGTTCCCAATTGGGCCGAGCGGCTCCGACCGCAGAATAGGTAGCTCCCTGGGCACTCAATTGGGAACGCTGCGCCCGGCCGGCGAAGAGCGGTCTCCGTCCACGGTAGCTCTCCTGCCCGATTGGGAAATTCTGCACCCAACTTGGAAAACATTCTGTGTTTATCTTTAATTTGATTCAGTGTCACGTTCACCAGTTGTTCAGTTGAATTTTTTTTGTAACCTCAGGATCTGTGTTTTTGTACATATATTATTATTTCAAAGAATTGAAGGAAAAACTGACTGGGAACTTTGGAACGAATTGAAAAATTGGCCAAGAAAACTTTGACTGGACTGGGACTTTGAACCCAAGACTTCTGGATTAACGTACCAGTGCTCTTCCATCTGAGCTATCCAGCCCTTAGATGGTGGCCTTCCCTAATACTATAATAGTCAACTAGTCTTTGCTGGGATAGGGGTGCCAGTCAGAGGCAATTCGACTTGATATAATATAATTATTTCCCCGAACTAGATAAAAGGAAATTGAAATCTATCTCAATAGGCGATAGGCAGCATAATGAGTAACCTGAAATATACAAGTCTTTATCCACTTTCCGGTGAGTATGACTGCCCTGAAGGTCTTTTTTTTCAACAATGTGTCATTTTCAAAACTCCGGTTAAGACTAGTTGACTGTTTGTGAAGGCCACCATCTAAGGGCTGGATAACTAATGGTACTAAGAGTGCTGGTATGCAGAACCAGAGTTTTTGGGCTCAAGTTCCGATCCAATTTTTGTTCCCCGTCAGTTTCTCCTCATGTTTGATTGTCAAAACTCGCCAAACAATCAGGATTAATATAATTATACGGTATATGTGAAATAAATCTTCATTGGTGAACTATGAGCACATTTACGACGTCAGTCTGGATTTTTGTCAAGGGATTATCCGTTTGAAAAAAAAGAAAGAAAAAGACTCGTTGTTTGCAGTGCAATGGAGCGTTGCGCTACTGTGCTTTGTGTACTACATGTACTGTATGTGTCCCGAGTAGCATTGATGCCGTTACACCACAGACTGGCCTCCGCTCCAGACAACATGTGGCAAAGGGGCCCGGGATGGATTTCACAAAGCCTTACGATTCATCGTAACCCAACTTACGATTGATAACCGTAAGTTGTGATACACTGTATGGTTTTTGTGCATCGCTCATTGTCTTTCGACTGATTGCAAGTTACGATGAGTTTGGTGAAATCGACTGCCGGTGTCATGCCAAAAAGTGTCCCTGCCAAATACTGTCCGCTCATTAGCATACTGATTGCTGATTGGTAAGTGTTAGGGATAGAGTTAGGATTAGGGTTAGGTTTAGGATTAGGGTTGTGAGGGTTAGGATTAGGATTAGGGTTATTAAGGTTGGGATTAGGGTTAGGGTTAGGATTATATACCTAGGGTTAGGACTATACAATGTACCGGTATACCTTTCCCCATTCATATTACGCGCGATTGCTATACTGACATCCGGGCACTTCGAGCTGAAGTTGACCTCTTTGGTAATGGCGGATGCGCGTCCATGTCGGCACACGTTCGTACCGCGCGTTGATAGGGGAGTGCACACTCTAGTTTATTTATAGAGCTCTATGGAATACTAGACCGATTGCGCGACCAATCTTTTACATGGCATCATGTGACTTATAGTCCATCCAAAGTTTAATTTACACAAGCAACAAAGCACACTGAAAAATATCAGTTGGGCAACCACTGCTTTTCTCAGTAACCAAACAAGATACAAATTTATTAAGTGTTCTTTACAGAAGACATTATTACAAGTCTCAATAAATTTAGAATATCTCTACACATTTCATTAAGGCTAATCGTTTGGTTAAAAAAACAAAAAATGGTAGAAAATGGCATACAAAAATATTCTTGATTTGGCTATGTTACAAAATTGGTACATAAAGATGAAGTACTTTTTTCCCCATTCATTCCAGCGATGAACCGAATGCTTATTATACGAGGGGACATGTATTGGTATTTACAGTATAAATTAAAGATAAATTATGAGCCATTGATTTAGCAAGAGGTTCACCCGTCCCGTCACACTGTCAGTACTGTATGCTCGGTGCTTTGCACTCAGTCCGACTTTTCTAAATAACCACGATTACTTTTTTCAAGCAGAGCTCCACTGAAACAATTTTTTTTTTAATCGCACGATGCACCACTCGTGCTTTGACTAACGGGTAGTGCAGTGCTTGAGGTGCTTGATTATGGCTACACGTACCTGCATGGACGAAACACGTATTATTTGACCTCAATTGCAAACACACAATCAGGTCAGCATTTCTTTTTTCCGTTGCGATTGTTTGGCATGTGTGAACGCGAGCGACTAAAAGGGGGTTTTTGAATGAATTGCGATTCAATTTGGGATTATTTGCAGTGTGAACGGCTCTAGCAAGGCAGAGGGCTTGGTGTGAACGGCTCTAGCAAGGCAGAGGGCTTGGTGTGAACGGCTCTAGCAAGGCAGAGGGCTTGGTGTGAACGGTCCTAGCAAGGCAGAGGGCTTGGTGTGAACGGCTCTAGCAAGGCAGAGGGCTTGGTGTGAACGGCTCTAGCAAGGCAGAGGGCTTGGTGTGAACGGCTCTAGCAAGGCAGAGGGCTTGGTGTGAACGGCTCTAGCAAGGCAGAGGGCTTGGTGTGAACGGCTCTAGCAAGGCAGAGGGCTTGGTGTGAACGGCTCTAGCAAGGCAGAGGGCTTGGTGTGAACGGCTCTAGCAAGGCAGAGGGCTTGGTGTGTAGACCAGACATTTTCATAATTACGCCTGACTACCACCCCCATCCCCCCCCCCAAAAAAAATATACTAGCGAGCTTTCGTTTTACGACGGAGAGCGCACAGTACGGGGGATTTCAAAGACCGCGCCTGTTCCCAAAATATGTTAGCGAGCTTTCGTTTCACGACGGAGAGCGCGCAGTACGGGGGATTTCACAGACTGCGCCTGTTCCCAAAATATGTTAGCAAGCTTTCGTTTCACGACGGAGAGCGCGCAGTACGGGGGATTTCACAGACCGCGCCTGTTCCCAAAATATGTTAGCAAGCTTTCGTTTCACGACGGAGAGCGCGCAGTACGGGGGATTTCACAGACTGCGCCTGTTCCCGCACCCAAGCTCCCATCCTGTTTGGAAGCAGTTTCGTTCTGTTTACGCGACGGGTATACGCACTGCATACACTGCACTGAGTATCAAATTACACACGGAGGATTGGTCACATATTACGTAACGCAGTAGCCGACTGCTCTGCGTTGTGTTCTGGACCGGACGCTATTTCCCCACACAGCGGTCCCAGATTTCAACGGTACGGGGACTTGCATGCGCAGATCTATGTTCGGCTCGAATTACCGCACTAGGTTTCTTACCACCACACCGTCTTACCACCACACCCCCGTCTCACATGCTACATCTCCCATCTCTTTCCACATCCCAAAATTCCAAACCCAGATATCATATCTGCGATACGTTCTAAAAAAATATATCTTTAAAACCAATATAAGAAAATCTTTTCCCCTTATTTACACAATCGTTTTGCTTCACAATCCACAGGTGCTATTTCAATGGTGGTCCATGTGCCCCAACTTTAAGCATTCAGACTTTCAGAAAAACTGAAGTCGACAAAAGGCATTAGCGTACAGTACATAGAATTATGTTAAGTAACTTAAGCCTATCCATCTACACATAGCAATACTTTTAAGACGCTATGAAAATTCACATCAATATTGTCAGCGTTCACTTTCTTCCGTCACATTTCTTTCCCTCGAGACCGCCAAAGCTGTCAACCGGCTTTGGCCAAGTTCTTTTTTCTTACAAACATCCCAGATTATTGACGGTCACATGAATGATACATGGCAATGTTTCCGGCAGATTTATGCGAATCCCTTGGAGGAAAAAAAAAAAACTGACAAGAAAAACAAAATTGCATAGTAATGATTTCATATTTACTAGTACTAGAATTCCCTGCCATTTTGATTCACACAATTTTCCAATTTTCTTCCTCCATTTACAAAGATCCAAACCATTCCAAGAGTACTTCCATCTTTACTTCCCATTTCTCCAGAGCACTTCCATCTTTATTTCCCATTTTTCCAGAGCACTTCCATCTTTACTTCCCATTTCTTCAGAGCACTTCCATCTTTATTTCCCATTTGTCCAGAGCACTTCCATCTTTATTTCCCGTTTTTCCAGAGCACTTCCATCTTTACTTTCCATTTCTCCCGAGCACATCTTTATTTCCCATTTCTCTAGAGCACTTCCATCTTTATTTCCCATTTTTCCAAGAGCACTTCCATCTTTACTTTCCATTTCTCCCGAGCACATCTTTATTTCCCATTTCTCTAGAGCACTTCCATCTTTATTTCCCATTTTTCCAAGAGCACTTACGTCTTTATTTCCCATTTCTTCCCAAAATGGCTTGAACTTCTAGTTACCACTCAGGCTCTTTTTAGAACCACACCTCAACCCAGAAGACATATTCCACATGATGTTACTGCAAATCTTCCCCCATCTCCTATTACACTGAGCAGAGCCTAAAAACCTCATTAACTTCGCGAGTCCCGTACTCAGACAGACATTATATGTACACTTAAATGAACTCTGTACCCTTAATCTGAAATTGTTCTAGTCTAAAGTAAGTAGTAACCTCTGACATAAACTCCTTAAAAAATCACAACCTTCGCGAGACGATTAGATAGCGTACTGTATGATCCTCACGAATAAAAAAAAAGCCATCACGAATTTCATTTTTATTATAATACATGTAGATGGCTATAAAGTGGCCTTCAATGTTGCCACTGTCAAAACAAAAGAAATGAATACTCCTTTACTGGTTTCTGTGGAAAAGTTGAGATCTCTAGTTCAGGCAGTGTGTGCTCTGCCTTTCCCCAGGAGACGTCTGATGACGGGCAGAGCACACACTGTCCGAAACGTTGACCTACCGGCTCTTTCCGGAGCCCATACTCCCGTCTCGAAAGAGACGACTAACATGGAAACGTTGTGACCACAGACACTGTGCACATTATTTTATTTTTTTTGGCACCATGCAAATCTTCAAAGTCTCGTCCATCCTCGTTGTGGACGAATAATTAGAAATTACACAAACGAATCACGCTCTGAGGCTGCCCCATGATTCCTCGCAGAAGCGGACCCGACTAAAGAAATTCATCCTGAGTCTCATTCCCTGCATTCTAATTGTTTCAGTTTTAAATGCACACTCAGACTGACATCTTCCATTCCCAACATCACTGCAGCTGATGTGTTTGATGAACTCCCCCCCCCCCTCCTGGAAGGCCGGGGTTACCCCAAGTGACCTCTGTGTGACCTCTGGATGACCTCCCAGTGACGCCCAGGTGACATCTTAGTGTCTCCCAAGGAACCTTTGACCCCGAGTGACCCTCATGTGACCACCGGTTGACCCCAATGACTCCCGAGTGACCCCAATGACTCCTGAGTGACCCCAATGGATCTTTGACCCTGAATGACCCTCAGGTGACCACCGGTGGACCCCCAGTGACCTCTGAGTGACCCTGGCTGACCCCCCAGGTGACCACTGAGTGACCCTCCCCCGAGGGACCTTTGACCCTGAGTGACCCACAACTGCCACAAGTGACCTCTGAGCAGCCAGCAGGTGACCCCTGGGTGACCCTGCTTACACGCTTAGGTTAGTTACACGCTTAGTTAGTAATGACGTCAGAGCCAAGTGCGGGCTGTCCGAGGTAGATCCTGGGAAGCTAGCCCAACACAACAACTGTCAGGAGGAAAGTGGGGAGGGGTTAGGGGTTAGGGTCGGGGGGTCGGGGGGTCGGGGGTCATTCAGACCTCCCCCCTGGGCCCCCGCTCCTCCTTCCGGCGGTGAGGCGAGACTGACTGGAGCGCAATCATGGCGTCCTCGTCCGAGTCCACGTTGGAGGTGGAGCGGAGGGAGCGCATGCTGCCCGAGACAAAGGTCGGGTCAAAGATGAACTTGTAGATGAGACTGGCCGCCAGTCCTCCTGCAAACGGCCCGGCCAAGTAAACCTTTTTTGTCGGAGAGAAAGCGAAAAAAAAAAAAAAAAATTACAGAAAGCTCAATTCATTAGTTCTACAATTGATATACAAAAATGTTGCAAACTGCTTACTGACCAAAATGCAAATCTTAAAATTGAGTGGGCCTGACGTTTCAATCCTAGCAGGAGCTTTCTCAAAGGCAGAGTGAGAAAGGTCCTGCTACAATGTAGGATCAAAATTTCAGGCCCACTAAATTTTAAGTTCTACATGTACAATTGCATCACAATTACATGTACAGTGTACAACTCTCATTTAGCTAAGTCTGAAGTCTAGTTGTTTTGCATCTGAATGAAAATGAAAGCCTGATCCCTGGAGAGTTACTGTACGACAATTACTGGTTCAAGTTTCTGACTGGCGCCCCCACCCCGGCAAAGACTGGTTGACTATTTGGAAAGGCCGTCATCTAAGGGCAGGATACATGTCGCTCAGATACATGTCAGATGGTAAGGGTGCTGGTACACAGAACCAGAGGTCTCGGGTTCAAGTCCTGGTCCACTGTCCACTCCAAGTTTTCTTTGCCATTTTTTTCTTCTTCAAAATTGTTCAAAAGTTCCCAGTCAGTTTTCCCTGGAATTAAAATGCACTTTTCTGTGAGAGTGCAGCATTACATTGTATGAGCAACTGCAACTGTTACAAGTACAAAAGTATCAAAAAAGCCATTTGAATCTCTTTGTATTTTTAGGGGGCAGACGGATTGTCTGTCCCCGTTTTTTCTGAAAGGCGGCCAGCCACCGTGAAGTCAAAGTGCAGCAGAGCGAAGCGTTCCCACGGGTTGAATGGGATGGGGATAGGGGCCTAGGGAGGGGGAAGGGGGGGGATTTGGCAATGTGGGGGGGGGAGGGAAAGGGAGGGGGAGGTAGAGGTACTACTGAGGTGAAGTGAAAAACGGAAACGGAGACACAGACTCTGAAGGGCACTGAAATGCCCGCGCCATCCTCAACCAACCTCACGCGCACACACACACCCTTACACCCATATACATGTACATGTAGGGTATTTCCTTTGTTCTCATGTACTACAAAAACCCTCCCAGAAAAGCCTAATTCAAATCGCTCCCTTTCGGACCAGAATCACTTTCCTAGGCTGAAATTTATAGCGAGCGTCCCTTATAAATATAAAATAGTTCTATTTGCGACAGATAAACATACCTCGGGAAACTCCTCCTTTTTGAGTTAATTCCAAATAATCAGTTTCGTGAAAACCTTATGGGGTACCAAAAAAAGTACCCTGGAAGAAGCGGTCCCATTGTTCTGAGTACCCACCCATTCTTCCGGTATTCCACAACCCACCTTATGTAAGCCCACACACACACACACACACACACACCCATTTAGGGCGGCGGTTGAGCGCACACATACAAATTCGCAGAAATGCTTCACGATTGCTCTTTGTGGCGGCAAGGGGCACACGCCCGAGCCGACACAGGGGCAGATGGGCCATCAAGTTACTGGTACCTCTCAATCAAACGCTCTGACAATGGATAAATGCGGCGTGCACGTAGGCCTACATGTATATACATGTATAATGCACATGTACAGTATATGAAGTCTGCTTGAAATTTTTTTTTTTTCTTCTTTGGCTTCCTTCTCAATTCGACTGAGCCACCTGTGACGTGCTTTGTTTAACCCAGGCATGCAATTCTTGAATTGTAAAAAAAAAGAGGAAAATGTCCGAATGAAACTGCGAGCGCGAAGCACGAAGCCCTTACGGCGTGGGGTTTGGACTCTAGATGCTCTGTGGTGAATTCTTAGCTGTTTTCGACCACTTATGACTTTAAGCTGAGTGACATATTTTAACCTTTTTCAAGGCATACACCCAGAAAATTGAATTTTTGTTTACACAAAATGAAAGGTAAACATCAAAGTTTTTAACCTGATCTCAGCATGTGTTTTAAATAATAGTTAGGGGAGCAGAAATATCCATTTTTTATTTTTTTTATTTTTTATTATTTTTATTATTATTTTAATTTTTTTACGGCTGAATTTTAAAAAAAAATGCGGAAATCCGCGGATCCGCGGAAAAGTTGCATGCCTGTTCCTTCTTCCTCGTAAAAAAAAATATAATGGGGGAAAAATTTGCCATGGCTTCTTATGCAGCTTACTCATAGAATGCATGTACAGTGTGCAACCAATTAAGTGAACAACAACTACTACTACTACTTATTTTGAAGCGCATTTTAACCAATGGCTTCTTGGGCTCCGTGAGTATGTTTTCTCCACACTGCCCTCTGTCCAGCACGGCCGGGTCCAAATTCCATGGAATCCGTAACCGGTTGGCGGAAAATACTTCGCCTACCGTACATGTACATGTGTAGCAGATATTCTTTGCTCATGCTTTGCATGAAATAAAAGTGCCAAAAGTCTTGCACAACAAGTACAGCAAGCATCCAGTGAAGTACGGGGAGAAATTTCTTGCTTAGCGGATTTGCACGCTTAAAGCCCCTACACATCATTGGTTGAGGTCAAAGAATAGCATCCATACGTTGTCTGATCCAACATACGCATGAAATAGCGCACCTGTGAAAATTTCGGCTCAATCCGCCAACCGAGTCTCGAGAAAATCGTGAAAATCCGCTTCATTTGCTTCGCGAAGATGCAGCATTCAACGCCGTACTGTTCCGAAAAAATAGTTTAGATCTCGGAGAGACGTACATGTAAAGGATCTCTTTTACTCTTTTCTCCCAAATTACACAATTTCAGGCAGAAATATTTCAGTGAGAGGTTTCTACCATAACCATCTTCAAACTGTATAAGTTTCATGTAAATCTGTGAACTTTGCTGTTTTTCTATCGTACCAATGTTGTGTAGGGGGCTTTAAGCAGTTCTATGGAACTGGACCCTGGCTACAGCTGTCAGGGGATCATGCAAAGTTGATGCAGTTTTTAGCTTTTTTTTTTTTAATCTACATTTCTGATGGGAGTCTCTCCTTATTTACCTCGAGAATGACTGGCCAGCTGTCTGTCTTGCCGAGAACGAATGCAGCGCTGATGGTGCGCGCAGGATTCATGCTAGCTCCGGTGAATTCGTACTGAAAGCCAGAAAGTAAGACAAAACCAAAAGTTAAAAAAATCTAAAAAAACTGCTCACTCGTGACTAAAATGACCTGCAATACATTTAACCTCAAAAGTTGGAGGGCCCGACGTTTGGATCCTAGCAGGACCTTTCAGAAAGGAAGAGTCAATGATAAAGAGGTTGATATTTACATGTACTAGAACATGAACCAGTGTCTTCCATCCTACATGTAACTACTTTCAGCAAGTGAAAATCACTTTGCCTTGGAGAAAGGTCCTGCTAGGATCGAAACGTCGGGTCCTCTAACTTTTGAGATCTTTGGATAAAACTTTTAAGTTTTAACCCAAAAAATAAACAAAGTAAAGGGAAAACTTGACAGAAATTTGAAGATTTGTTTTTTAAAAATAGGCAAAGACAATCAACTAGTCTTCAGCCAGGGGTGGGGTGCCAATCAGAAGTATTTAACCATTACCGTAACTATCATATGTACAGTACATGTACATGTAATCTATAGGGACCGAGTTGGTCATGGGCCGAGTTGGTCACGGACCGAGTTGGTCATGGACCGAGTTGGTCATGGACCGAGTTGACTGGGACCGAGTTGACTGGGACCGAGTTGGTCACGGACCGAGTTGACTGGGATCGAGTTGGTCACGGACCGAGTTGACTGGGATCGAGTTGGTCTCGGACCGAGTTGACTGGGATCGAGTTGGTCACGGACCGAGTTGACTGGGATCGAGTTGGTCACGGACCGAGTTGACTGGGACCGAGTTGGTCACGGACCGAGTTGACTGGGATCAAGTTGGTCACGGACCGAGTTGACTGGGATCGAGTTGGTCTCGGACCGAGTTGACTGGGACCGAGTTGGTCTCGGACCGAGTTGGTCTCGGACCGAGTTGACTGGGACCGAGTTGGTCACGGACCGAGTTGACTGGGACCGAGTTGGTCACGGACCGAGTTGACTGGGACCGAGTTGGTCACGGACCGAGTTGACTGGGACCGAGTTGGTCACGGACCGAGTTGACTGGGACCGAGTTGGTCACGGACCGAGTTGACTGGGACCCAGTTGGTCTCAGACCGAGTTGACTGGGACCGAGTTGGTCTCGGACCGAGTTGGTCTCGGACCGAGTTGACTGGGACCGAGTTGGTCACGGACCGAGTTGACTGGGACCGAGTTGGTCACGGACCGAGTTGACTGGGACCGAGTTGGTCACGGACCGAGTTGACTGGGACCCAGTTGGTCTCAGACCGAGTTGACTGACACCCGTGGAAACTGTGGAAAAAACCAGGCCTATGAAGTATAAGAGTCTTACCCCCCAGAGAGTGTTCATGAGGAAGGCCAGTCCCACGGGAAGTGCCACAAGGCGGGACGCGAAGCGGGTGGCCTCGGCCGAGGAGACGAAGGTGAAGACGAAAAGGAAGGCCATCAGGAACTCCAGCCCCATGGCCTGGTGGGAGGTGATCTGCGGGGAGACCACCGTGTAGCCCATCTTGCCCAGGATTGATGTGGGCAGGAACCTAGGCACAAAGAGAGAGAGAGAGAGAGAGAGAGAGTGTCACTAAAGGATTGTGTTCGGCAAACAGCAGGGATGTCCAGAAAGTGACCAACACCGTCATTTCCTGAAACGCAGTGGCTGTTGTTACGGCAGTCGTCTGTGTGGTTCCCTGACTTTACAATATCTGTTGACAGGATTTTTAGCTCTTGGAACCAGACTATCAGCTAATAGACTGGTTCAACCAGCCTGCAATGCTGACGAAATACAATCAAGTCAGGGAACCACACGGACGACTGCCGTAACAACAGTTTGGCCAACTGGAAAAGCCTTAACTTTCCACATTTTTGGTGACGGACAAGAGCAGGAAACAAACTGTAAGATACGAAGTCTGAGATCGTTATACGGAGTTGTTTTCATTGTGGGATGTGAGTTAGAAGGCTAAGCACCAAAAACGTGTACCGTCGAAAATGGGGGTTGCCACGATATATACATGTACATGTACACGAGTACATTGTACAATGTATACATGTACGTACACTGTACATGTACATGTACACATACGACGGTACAGTATGTCATTGTCACACAGGTACATGTACTATTTTCTATAGTCTCCATGGATTCACTGAGCAAGCCAGCCAAGGTCCCTCTAACCACCCCACTTCCGTCATGCTCTAACTGCACAAAGTACTGTACAGTACTGCATGTACATGTGTGTGTGTGTACAGTACATTTTGTACAGTACATGCAATGAACAATGTGTACTGCACATGTACATGTACATGTACATGTAGTGTACATGTACATGTTTGTACATGTACATGTACATGTACATGTACATGTACATGTACATGTACATGTACAGTGTACCTGTACATGTACACACTCAAGCAATGTCTGAATGTGACCCGACCAACACAACACAAACTCATGTGATTGTGCACAGAGTAGCACAACTGCCAACTGTGTTTTGGTTTGCAAGAGCACACAGCATGATTGACCCTTGCTGAAATTTGGAAGAGGTTACACACGCAAGGGGGTGGAACTGGAAGTGTAATGTACAGTAGGCCTAGGTTTGTGTACTGGTAAAGGCCTTTCCACACAATGCTCAAGAAAAGGCCCAGTATGTAAAAGAGCCTGGTCTTGCCTTGGGAGGTTGTTTGGAATTGGGTTGGTTTTGTATTTTCACTGCCACTTTGTACCAATGGACCCCTGCTATCACAGGAGGTCAAACTCACAATACATTGTTCAGCTGCAGCTCCTGCACAAATTGGCCAAGTACAAGTACAAGTATGTACAGTGTACATGTACATGTACATGTACATGTACATGTACAATGTACTCTACACTGCCGTGCAGAAGTCTTCGCGCACCCACACAAAAATCTGCTTCGTGTTTCTCACTCAATTAAATAATCTAAAATTTAGTGGGCCTGACGTTTCGATCCTAGCAGGACCTTTCTCAAAGGCATTACAATAAGGACCTTTCTCAAAGGCATTACAATAATGCAAATTATTTATATTTTTCAAAGTGAAAGTTTGAGTTGAAAATTTTGCATTGGGTGCGCGAAGACTTTTGCACGGTAGTGTACATGTCCAAGTCCATGTACATGTACTGTACATTGTACATTGTACATGTACATGTACTGTAAGACTTGAGCAGGTCAAAGTAAAACAGTTTTCAAAAACTGTATTTTGGAGCGACCATGATTTGGATCCTGACTGGGAGTCACAGGAGTTGGCCTTACACGGGACCTTTCTCAAGGGCTGCGTGGCAAGGCCACAAACAGATAAGAATGGGAAGATAGAGGCAATGGAATATGGATGACAGAAAAGCACTGGCACTTGGCAGTGCTCACAAGATTTTTCTACTACGGTACATGTGCACATGTACATGTCATGTACATGTCATGTACACATGTACACATGTACTGTACGGTACATGTACGGTGTACATGTACCGTACAGTACATGTACATGTACATGTTCATGTACATGTGTACATGATGTACAAGTAAGCCTACACCAGGCTATACAGTGCAGTTATTATTTGTTTTAATTTCAAAGAGTCCATAACTTAGAGAGAATGGACCAAAGATGGTGGCCATGCACCCTTACTCCAAAATCCCATTAAAACCATGTTAATTGTAACAAACAACTTCCTTGGCTCTAAAAAAAAGTCTGCAAACAATACAGGCTGGGTACATGTACATGTACATGTACATGTACATGTACATACATTGTACCATACACAGTATATGTAGGCCATGTGTAAAAAGTTTGACAAACTACTGTATGTGTACAGCAAACAATATACTACATTTGTACCAGTGTGTGTAAATGTACATGTACACCATACAGTACATGTACATGTGGGTCTAGGGATGGGTATAATTTTAGGGGTTGGGTCCGGATTAGGGTTAGGGTGAATTTATACAGGCCTTAGTATAATCCTAATCCCTTAAGAAGGGAGGGGGGGGCTTAGTAGAAAAATGGGGATGAAAGGAGAGTGGGTAAGAGAGGTTGTACTTTCTAAAGGGCGGTGGGGGGTACATTTTGTTTTCTTCTTTTCTATCTTGGGGTACAGTAGTAAAAGTCTTGTGGAATGTGTGGCATGATGTCGGGGCCATTATAAGGGCACAGGGGCAAGCTGTGCACTGGTTGGTCGTGTGCTCTGCAGCGTGCCCATTATCATTGGACTCGTGCCTGCCATTCAGAGTGATTTGTGAGCCCCTACATTGTAAATATATAACAGAGCCGCTCATAGGCACACTGTGTGCACTGGTAGGGTATACAAGTTCTAACCCTTCTCCTACAATCATGCATGCAAAACCCGAAACACAAACAAACAAGTTGGGCAGAGTCTGTCAGAATGAACATTGACAATGGCCCAATATTTCACCTACTGAACTGTATTTTTGTATGGATATCATGCACAGGTGTACAGTGGCACAAAGACTACAGGTACATGTACATGTACAATGGACATGTACACAATGTACTATACATGTCCATGTACATTACAAGTATACTGTACATATGATACACTGTATGACTGTAATACATGTACATGTACATGTACAGTACCGTTACATGTAGGCCTCCAGTACACTTTCTTCATGTAATTGTACAATGTAAAGGTGTACCACACAAGTTCAGCACTGTGTGTGCGCAGATGTTTACAGTATAATTACACAGTCATGGCTGCAAACTCTGCATTGTACTTGTAGTTGTACACTGTACACGTATACTGTACATTATGTGTATTATTGTGCTACAACAGTGTACATGTATACATTGTACATGTACTGTATGTACACTACACATGTACAATGTACATTTTCCCACTTAATCCCATCACCTGTACGGTACATGTACTGTATGCTAACCTTTTAGTGGGAGTATTTGCACAACCTACTGCTTAAGGTCATCTGACAAAGACCCCATACTTGGTACACATGTACATGTATTATCTTCTGGATAGAACTGTTTAGAAACTTACATGTACATGTAGGCCTACATGTACTCTACATGTACATATGCAGTTTCAAATTATAAGTTGACATACACTTGTGTACAATTCATGTACACATGTGCTGTACAAGGTACAGGTTAACAATGGGACTGCAGGAAACTGTATCAGTATCACTATCACTTTATCAGGAAGGGTTTTCACTGTACAATGTTTTTGCAAGTTAATACAAGGCCAATACTAGTGCAAAAAACTAATTGCGCACTGCACATTCACTTGCATTTGTTTATGGGAAGTTTTGTTCAGACCTACATTTGTACAAATCGGTACACTGTACCGGGTTAGCAAAGGAATTGACTGGTCCTGAATACGAAACAAAAGTAAACACAATGGAAATTGCGTACATTAAAGAATACAAACATTTGAAACGATATGTCGGACAAAGTGGCGGCAATTTGTCGAGCATTAACCATGAGTTTAGGATAAAACTCGGGTTAGCAAAGCAATTGCCTGGTACATACGAAACAAAAGTAAAAACAACGGAAAGCACATGTATGTAGTAAAGAATACAAAAATTTGAAACGTTATGTCGGACAAAATGGCGGCAATCTGTCGGGCCTTAACCACGGTTGTAGGATAAAACTCGGGTTAGCAAAGCAATTGCCTGGTACATATACGAAACAAAAGTAAAAACAACAGAAAGTATGTAGTAAAGAATAAAAAAATATTGTTATGTCGGACAAAAGGGCGGCAATTTGACGGGCCGTTCAAATCGCGCATTGTGATTGGTCAATTTTCCGAGGGGCGTGGCCTACTGGATCGGCGCGTTGCCACCGATGCCACGCGCCGTCGTTGAAGCGGAGCAAGCTCACCCCTTGAGGAGCAGCACGGCCGTGGAGGCCCCCAGGAACTGTGCCGCGATGAAGAAGAGGCCCCTGACCAGGCCGGTCTGTCGGATGATCATGAGGGAGGCAGTCACGGCCGGGTTCAGGTGTGCTCCGCTGATGTGCTCAAAGCAATGCACCAGAGTGGCCACTGCGTGAGAAAACAGACAGACAGACAGAGAAGTTTATATATGCAATTGACCGACGTGTCTTCGTGTAATGAAAACTGCTTGATTGCAATTTGCAAGCAACATCTTTCCAAAGGCCTTAGTACTTAGAAGCTACAATTGACAGTAATAGGTGATCGTACTGTAAGTGGGTCTGTAAGTACTGTACATGTACATGTACATGTACGGTAACTACAGTACATACATGTACACGTGTACATGTACATGTACACGTGTACATGTACATGTACATACGGTATGTACATGTACATGTACATGGGACAGCTACTGTACATATACCAGTATGTACAAATTTGTACACGTACTTTCCGCACATTTCTAATCGCCTTGCGATTGATCGTAATTAGTAAGTTACATGTACATTCTTACAATTACCGGTAGAGTTAAATTGGTGAAATCGACCGCTGGTCACTTTAGTTTTACTGGGCAGAAGTTGGCTGGCAAAAGGAACCATTTGGCTACTTTAAAGTACAGTAACTAAATGTAGCAGGAAAGTTTACTGGGCCAAAACATTTTCAGAAATGCAGTACATGTACATGTACATGTACGTACACTGTGTACAAGTACATGACATGTACAGTACTGTACATGTACATGTACATTGTACATAGTTAGTACACAATGTACAGTATGTACCCATCCTGGGAAACTTGTTTTTGGATTTTCCCAAAGTGCAAATTGCATACATGTACATGTACATCAGGGTACATACATGTAACGTGTGAAATAATTGTCCTCTGTTTTGTTTTTTTCACACCATGGACACATTTTGACACACTGGGAATTGGAATACTGTATTTTCAACAATGAACTGCACACTTTTAATTTCACACTAACCTACACCTGTACATGTAGTGTACATTTACACGTAGGCCTACATGTACATGTACATGTGTACATTTATGTGTGTGACACTAACTTACAGTTACAATGTACAGTAAGTACTAAGGTTTGTTCCCCCACTGCAAAGTTGGCATACGCGATTCAAAATCCGTATTTTCATTCTTCCATCCACACACGCGAAAAACTTGTTACGGGGGTGAAAAAATGAGCTGACTGTGGCTAGCATAGTAGCAATTGTGGTCAAATGATGCGCAGGTCCATAAAGAGAGACATAAAAACCAGCACTGCACTTCCTGTCAGTCAGAGCAGGAGTGGTGCATTGTGGGATTTAAAAAAAGAAGAAGTGAAATTTCTATGGAGCATTCCCACATAGCAACTGAACATGGTTTTTTTCTAGAAAAATTGCGCTAATAGTGGAGTGACTGGAGTAGGAGTCCAAATGGCGATTGAAATCCCACTTATAATTTCGCGTTTATTTTATTGTGTCACTGCCCACACACCCACCAAAAAAGTGGAATTTGAATCGGAAATCAAATGACCCAAAAAGGCTATTCGCTTTTTGGAGTAACAGTGTGAACGGCCGCCCTAATGGGTTATGAGGTGTCTGTAAAATCCCAGATGGTCAACCCTTATCTTTTCTCAGGTAGTCGGGTTACAAGTCTGTGGAGGAAAAAGAAAAACGTCCAATCCTTCACTCCCTCTGTACTGTCAGCAGAACTTGTTTCGTTCTGGCCAATTTAGCCCTTGATCGAAAGTGGACTGTTGTTTTTGACTGGTCACTGCGGATCAAGCTATAACCATATCAATTCCATCGACCGAAACTGTGGTTTTAAGGGAAGGCGATAACTTGGCTAAGACGTAAGGGCCACAGGGCATCAATGATCATTACCAGTGCTGAATTGGTTTCACATCTCCCCACTAGTAGTGGGCCACAACCGTGGATATAAAAATGCTTCCCTGAAATAATAATCAAAAAAAATAATCAAAACTTAAACCGGTACCGTGGCGACATAAGGGATTGATATTTGGGCAAGGTTTGGTCCCCCAGTGTGTGTGTAACCCATTGATGGGAAAATAGGGAACCGACCAGAACGGAGGGTTCCTCCAACCCCACCCCAAGGCCCCAAACCACCCATTGTAACGCCCCGGCGTCATTTCAAAGTCGTCAAAGTGCCTCCATCCATGCACAATGCCCCACTAGTATGGGTCAAACCCCCCCCCCACCCCCCTCACCGACCACCCCCTCCCCCCTCCCCACCAGCAGTACCACCAATCCCTCTCCACTGTATTTTTTGAATGGGCATTCAAAGCGGTTTCATCATAATTTGCACACAAAGGAATTCTTTCTTGCTTATTTTTTTTTTTTTTTTCAAAATGGGAGAGTGTGGACGAGCTGAGCTGAGCAGCGGTTGGCCTTGTGTTAAACTCGTTGATAGGGCACACGTGTGCCCATTAATGATGGCCCATTGCCACCAGACAAACTTCACACTTTGGGACACACACACGACTGTGGTATTTTGTACATTGTACATTTGTACACTGTAGGCCTACTGTAAATGTACATACATCATGTATACGTGTACATTGTACATGTACAATGTACATGCATGTACACAATGTACATGTACATGTGCAACAGTAGGCCGACATGTTGTGCGTGCACGTGTACAGGTACACAATGTACATTGTATACATTATGTACAATGTGTACATGTACATGTACATGTACAAATACATTATGTACAAAATGTAGGTCGTGACTCAGAACAGCATTTCACTTTCAGCATGAAGGATTCCTTCCTCCATGATTTAAACACGTACATGACTACATGTACATGTACATTAGCTCCTTAGTTTAAGTTTAATTTCATTTCATTTATTGTTTCTCAAGGCATCAACAAGTTAACAAACAACGACAACACAATACGAATGCCATGGCAACAGCATTGACGCAAGTTGACGGACTACCAAATGCGAACTAAATCACAATCAAGCGGCTCTCCAATTGTTACCATGCGTCACAAACAGATAATCACAGATTATCAAGTTAACCCCATTCAGTTCAAGCCGATCACACTCCCACATGAAGTTTTGTCCAGTTTGGGAAATAACATTTATAGTTTTATACATGTACATGTACATGATCATGTATGTGTGACAACTGACAAGCATGTGTCTGTACACTGTACAGTACTGTACAGTACATGCATACATGTTCTCGTACAGTGGTGTAGCTAAAAAAAAATAACAAATTCAATTTCAATACGTGATTAGCAATTTAGCATACGTGCACTGTGCATGCAATTGAAAACATGGTCAGAGCAAGTGATAACATTAACAAGCCCGTTATCTAAAACAAGGGCTAACAAGAATGGCTTACAGTTACTTAATCTTAAGTTAATGCAACTCCATCTGATGAATTCTCACTCATTTATGTGACTACATTTTAAAAAAGTGGACATACAGTGTAATAATAATCATTATTACCACTCCATAGACATCTCCATGGTAAGTTTCAGTTGAATGGAGTGAGCCTTTCAAACCCACAACAGAATAACCAATGCAACTCCATCTGATGAATTTTCACTCATTCATGTGACCATGGAGGAATAAGTAGAGAAGGAGTTCGAACGGCCCGCCAAGTCCCCACAGGATATTTACTGACCAATTAGCGACCCTTGCTGGCCAGCAGTAAAGGGTCGGAGGCCTCCCGCTGCGCGACAGACGGCCGACCGCGATAAGGATCTTTCTGTGCACAAGGCTGGCTGCCGATCCATGGCCATTACTGGAGTAATGACTGTTGGTACGCGTTGTTGAGAACGACAGTTACAGGACAACAAACACACGTATATCGCATGCGCAGTACCGCTAGCTTGTCCATGTGTATGCGCCATCTTTATCGTTGAATGCAGCAGAAGATTCTACAAATGTTGATATTTTAGTCGCCAGAATCGGCCATTCGGAAGGTAAGTTACGTCAAAAGACACTCCAAAATTACGGCTAGATATTGTATTAATTATTGATCGATATTTGTACAATTTTGAGGGCCTCCCAGTGGCCGCCAGTGAACGAAAACGTTTGGATTGGGATCTTTGTTCCTTTGTGTTTGCATTCGTGTATCGCATAGCGATGTCCGATTTGTTCCTAAAATTTTATCAGCGAATATTTTCCGACCTTTTTGAGTAGTTCGTTCTTAAATTTCTTCACTCCAGACTCCTTTTATACACAAACTTCATGCCTACAGTATTTTAGGCAAGGGGGAATAAGGGAATAAGGGGGAATGAGGATTTACTGCCTTTTTTTATTAAATATTAAAACTCATCTCTTGCATTTTTTTGCATGTTCTGGGAGGTAACGTTCGACAGCAACAGCATCCAGAGGAGACCTCACTGGATGAAACGCCCCTCCCCAGACGGAAGTAACTTCTCTTATGCAGGATTGTGCCAAGACTGAATGAACATAAAGCTAGATTTCTGTTTAATTTTATTAACATGTTTTTTTTTGCAAAACATTTAACTCCGTTGCATGAAAGTGCAAATGGGACCATGATCCTGGGAGATATTATGGCAGTTAATGAATGGTTAAAACTCCCAGATAAGCATGTTTTGGGCAAATGTGTAAGGTTTCTGTAAATTCATTCCTTTTTTATGGCACGATTACCTTGAGTTGAGGTTTCAAATATGATAATTGATACGTGTGTATGCAGTAACCTTGTAAGAAATGAAACAACATCAAGTTAATGGTCTGTTCCTGACAGTATTTATTGATACAAGATACATTTATTATTTACAGAGAATACTGGGAAAGAAGATTTGAAGAAAACCAGACTTTTTATCCTGTGAAATCTGGTTGAAAACTGGTAATAAGTTTGAATTCTGCAATTGAATACTAGTAATAGTAATAGTATGACAATTCCTTTCATTTGGATTTAATTACAACCCCTTTAACAGGTGGAAGATTTCATGGAGTTGTGTCAGTTTAAACCATAAACCTATGTCCTTATTAGAGGACAGTAAAAGTACTGTAGTCTATCCAATCATGAACCATTTATAAAAAAAAATTTAATACAAAAAAAAATTGCAAATTGCCTATTAAATACTTGAAATACCAGCCCCCCGGCCCCCCCCCCATTTTTTAATATTTTAAATGGCACTAACAACAAGAAAGAGCAATATTTACTTCTTTACTTTGGTACAGATACATTTTGAATTTCCTTACGTAGTGCTTTTTCAGCCTTTCGAGAGGCACGCCCATCTGAAGCCTTTTTAAAATTTAAATAAACATTGATAAAGGCATTGGAACGTATCTTCACCCATTTTCTCACTATCATGGTCAGCAGTTTAGTTGAGTTATCTCCAGTGATTTTGCCTTTAGTGAGAGAACACCAGTTTTGTTGAATTCTAACATGAGAGCACATCTTAGTGATCAAAGTACTATATATATCCACGCCTTGTGGGATCTATAATATTCACAAAAATAAAATCTTGACAAGACTTTGCAGTAATTGGCTTCGGCTTCCAGACTCACATAATTTGTTTACAATGTCAAGCTGCAGGAATAATATGTTGAAAGAGGGTATGGTTTTGGTTTTTGAGGAAAATTACTGTATAAGGACGACAGCACGCAAACTCTGCATGCATGCGTCTATTGAAAATCAATCTTGCTTGCGACAGTGGATAGAGCACTCGAGCAGGAAGGTTCCTCTGTGGTGTTAAGAAATAAAGTGGAAAAAATAAAGCTTGTGAATGGGTTACACAAATTTTAAATCAGAATTGTTTTAATTAAGAGATCACTGCTAAACTTCTATTGCAATAGGGAGCTGGTCAACTCTCCAACAATCGGAGGAAATGTTGTCCTTTCCTCCTTAACATGTTAATGCAAAGTGCCCAGTTATAGAATATCTGATTTTAAATAAATCCAACGGTGGTTGCATGAACCATCTCTTATTTGGGGGGCAGAAGTTAGGGTTAAAATCTAAGGATTTCAATTGGGGTTTCGGTGAAAGCAGGATAAAATTATTCTTTTGACAGCTGACCCTATACCGGTAATTTATTAAAAAAAAGGTCCTTGAGGCTTTGCATTTGCCGGACCCATCCAATTTTCTTTTTATGTCGAGTTGTACTAGCAACAGTGATATTCCTGGTTGTGGGGCCCAGTTAATTGGCACTGGGTTAAGTTCAGCATGCCCCTCATGGTGCCGAGATGGTTTCAGAATCATGCTGCATAGAAACTGTCGTTAAATGCATCTACTATATAGGCCTATTGATGAATCATAATTAAAATATTCATGGAGCAAAAGGTTAAAAAATATATATTTTAAAGGCCGCCTTGCCTTTTATTTAAAATTGAAGAATAAAGGAAAGAAAAGTAAATTAAGGTTACAAACAAAACTAAACTGTACCTGTGCTTGATGTATCGTGGGAACCCCCGTTTTCGACGGTACACGTTTTCGGCGCTAAGCCTTCTAACTCACATCGCACGATGAAAACAATTTTTTTTTTTTTTTTTTTTTTTTATTATTATTTAAAGACAAAAAGTAACATGGCCCAATAGGCTTTTATAAAAAAATGAAATAAAAAAAAGAGCAGCTAGAGAAAGTACCAAGAAGGAGGAAATGTGTTTCTGGAGTGACATTGGGAAAGGTCATACCTGAAGAAGCAGTTAGAACGAGGATTGTGGAGTTTTATTAAACGTCACAAAAGAAGACCTCAACCAGACCAATACGTTTTAAGCATAAATTATGAATGATTTGAGGAAAGTGTTAATAGAAGCAGTGTCGAAAAAAAAAAAAAAGATGAACTCCAAAAAACAAACAGGGAAGAATTTTACAGTGCCACAGCATTTTAAGTTATTTTAAGAATTTGTTTTGCGTTTGGCTGCACTGGGATACCTTACTAAACACCACCGACGAAAATAGGGCACGGTGCTTACTGCGCGGTGCGCCGCGGACGTCAACAAAACCGGGTAATCTTACGGAAGTGACAAGCTTGATCAACCTTCTCTATGATTATTCTAATAGTCTGTAGTGTGGCGAAAGTGACTGAGACCTCTTTTAGTGTGAAGAAAAGTCCTTATATCGTCGAAAACCGGTTACTGGAGGATACTATCAGGACGACAACGTTCACAAACCCACAATAATTCTGGGATTGTTTCTGCCCGAAGACCGGCGCACTCATAATGCCACCAGACGATCGCGCAGTTTTCATCATCACAAGCGATCATTTCAAACGTGGATTGTTTCCCACACACACAATATAATTGTTGCCCATCCTCTTCTGCATCGGAACTTCCATCAGATAAAATACTAGGATTCATCTCATCTTCAGAAATGTCACTAATATCGCTTAAATCATGCTTAAATCAGACCCGGTTACAAAGTCTTCCCTCCCGTAGGACGCCATCTTGACTTGTTTACGATAGCAACAACAGTATCGCGCATGCGCTCTTCGTTTACATCCGAGAATGTCGCACCGGCTGACCGTGGACAGCTGCGGTTTGTTAATCCGAGTAATCGCCCGTGGGTGTTTAGAAGCCTGCTGTTTTACGACCGCGGCAGCCCACGTTGTTCCTTTCATGTAGGCCCGTTCGAACTCCTTCTCTACTTATTCCTCCATGATGTGACTATATTTTAATAAAAGTGGACATTATCATGACCACTCCATAGACACTCTAGTCAATGGTAAGTTAAGTTTTACTCCAGTTGAAGGGAGTGAGCCTTTCATTCAAACTCAACAGCCCTGACAAATGGAATTACTTCATACAACTTCATTAGTCCGAGTAACTTGGACCCGACAAGTCACCCTTTTTTTATCCCGAAACTCAAAATTTCAAAATTTGATAAAAAAGGGTGACTTGTCGGGTCCAAGTTACTCGTACTAGTATTATTACTAGTAAGTAGTATTACTACTACTAGTAGTACTAGTAGTAGTACTACTACGACAACACTTAAAAAGTGAACATTATAAAAAAAGTTATTAATATTATTACCCCTCGATAGACCATAGACAATCTATGGTAAGTTTCACTCCAGTTGAAGGGAGTGAGCATTTCAAAACTCAACAGCCCCGCTATACCAACAACAGAAATGGGCCTTTTTTCAAATCTAAGAATATATTCATATTTTCCACTTACCGGCCAATCCGAGGGTCAGACTCAGCCTGAGAACGTCCAACCTCTGCTCCGAGTCCCACTGGAGATCCGTCACGCAGGCCACGATCATGAAAAAGAAGGTGCCCAGGCACTCAGCCACCATGCCCCGGCAAAAGTCGGCCGAGCACCGCAGTCCGGGCGACCAGCCTCGCCGGCGCTTGCCACCGCCGCCGCCGCCGCCGCCGCCGTCGGCTCCCTTGCCGGCCCGGGACGCCGAAGCCCCGTTCCCCGGTGAGCGGTGACCGTGGGCTCGCATCTCGTACGACGACGTCGGGGCCATTATTCCCTTCCTTCCTTCCTTCCTTCTTTCCCCCACCCCGTCTTTTTCAAATACTTTTAACACTCAAGAATCGCCGCAGTCACGCGGCTGAAGAGTTTGGCAAACCGATCCGGCTGGTGTGGAACTCGATCTCAGCCGCGATCCGAGTTGTTTTCCCACATTTTTTCGAGGGAATTCTTCTTCTTCCAGCAGCTCAGCTGAGCGAACTTCCAGTAACTTAAAACCTGTACGTACACACACTGTATATAATTTGATTGGTTGATTGATTGATTCACGACGCACTGTAGACCGCACGTACAATGTGTACACTGTTATTCTGTACATAGAACGGTACCGTATGTTGTCGCGATCCTCTGCCGATTATTAATATTCATCAGGTATGACGTCACTGCACAACGATCCGGATACGACCGATCCGTCTCCGCACCACTGACTATAAGTGTCGTGAAGACTGTGAAGAGACGGCGCGCGGATTCGGAGTAGTACGGATGCGGATCGTTGTGCAGTGACATCTACTAGATGAATATTCATACTCAGCAGAGGATCGCGACAACATACGTTAGCACATAGAACATGTGTCTATCGACTTAACCTTTGAACCAGTATTTGGCAATCTTGTTACGGACGAAGCCATACATCTAACTAGGGGTGTAATCAATATACTTTCACTGACAGAAAATCATTTCTTGTAACTAATCGAATAAAATCGAACAAGATCTATTGAACATGGCAAAAAATAACTTAACGGGAATCTGTATTCACTGCTATATTTTGATCTAAAATACATAACATATACAAATTTGAGGCTTTTTCTACCTTATGATGTTTGATGGATTACACTTTTTTTTCGAAAGCTAGCTATTTTTCAGATCAACATTACGACCCCGTTTGATTTCTTTGATTAGATCTTAAATTATGATTAAAATATTGATTTTCCAAGTCGGCGGGATCATTTTTCCATAACTACGTCTCCTACGATTCATAATGGAGTGGTCTCATGACCTATGACTTTCACTGCAACAACAAACTTTTCCAAGATGGCGGCCTCCACAGGGCTCGAGTTGCTCTACGCGAGTGTCCAAGAACAGATCCGGTCCCAGTATGACGCTCTTGTCTGCTGCCTGCACTGGAACATGGTCCAGAATGGATTCAAGTGCGTCGGTGCTGGAGAAACGGTGAGGTTCTAGGTGCCAAGACCAGAGGAAATGGCAAAATCAAAATGGCCAGGATATGCAAGAAAGAATGTGATGACTTGGCACTCATTTCATTAATCATGATCGTCATTGACTAGTCCGAGTAACTTGGACCTAACAAGTCACCTTTTTTTAAAAATTGGGTGACAGTCACCCGACCCCTCTGAATTTCGAAGAAAGGTGACTTGTCGGGTCCAACTACCAAGTTTAGTTACTCGGACTAGTCTGATGTTTAATCATTGAGTGATTGACATTGATTGAATATTTTGAGTTTTGATAAACGCAGTGGCTGTTGTTACGGCAGTCGTCCGTGTGGTTCCCTGACATCACAGTATTTGTCAGGATGTTTAGACTATCAGCTAATAGACTGGTTCAACCAGCCTGCAATGCTGACGAAATACAATCAAGTCAGGGAACCACATGGACGACTGCCGTAACAACAGCCACTGCGTTTGATAAATCAACTTGCTGAGTGAAGCATTGCATAAACCTTTTTGAAGTTTGCAAAGCACCAGCTCAGTTACTTAAACCATCGTCTGAGTTGTTAATTTTACCGACTTCAAAAGTCCAAGTGTGAACAGCAGTGAGATTAAGTACCCATTTGAAATTTGCCCCCACCCTGGCAAACATAAGTTGACTATTTGAGACGGCCACCATCTAAATTGTAAGGACTGGATAGCTCAGTTGGTGAGAGCGTTGGTACACAAAACCAAAGGTCTCACTTTTCAGTCCAAGTCCAGTCTAATTTTCTTTTTTCAAAATCATTTGAAATTTGACTATTGTGTTGTCCCAGTTGAATTGCCCTACTTATTAAGCTCAGTGCGTATGCGGCTATCTTGTATTATTGACCTTTTTTATCCTTTTGACTGCAGGCAACCAACCAAAAAAGTGAGCTTCTTCCCAGTGGCTGGAACGAGGGCGCCAGTGAAGCCTACTGCCTCCGATATCAGCCGAATGAGAGCAGTGACTTTCACTTGCTGAAAGTAGTGAGGATGGAAGACACTCTGCTGGTTCATGTTCTTGTAAATATCAGCCTCTTTATATCATTATTATCACTGGTATACAAAAAATGTTGCAAACTGCTTACTGACTAAAATTACCAGAATACAAATTTAGTGGGCCTGACCTTTCAAAGTTTCAATCTTAGCAGGACCTTTCTCAAAGGCATTATCATTACTGTTACTTATTTGACCATGACAAGGAAAACAGACAAAAAGACAAGGAAAATACAGGGTCTTGATTCTTGAAGGGCAACTCGGCACTTTTGTGTCACTCAAATACTATAATAAGTGGCAGCTGTGTAGGGGGATTTTAAGTGGACATTTGGGCAAAGCAAATCCTTTTTTTGAGTTTTGTTCAATTCACAAGATGTGCAGATAGTAATCATGCAAAAATGTTGCGCAAACTTCTTACTGACTAAAAAGACCCAAAGGGGAATATCAACATTTGGAGGGCCTGATGTTTCGATCCTAGCAGGAACCTTTCTCAAAGGCAGAATGACAGGGGAGAAAACAAATAGGACAGGGGGAGTAACTGGGACATGGATGACAGAGGACAAAGGGGAATAGCCGGTAGGGTGATATCAAAGAGAAGGGCAGGCGTTTGGGTAGGAATTAGGTCGAGGAGGGGGAAAACATCAAAGGGAAAAGGTGAAAGAGAGAGGTGGGGGGAAGTCAACACAAAAGAGTGATTATAGTTACAGATCTTTGTTTCTTTGATTTGATTTTTTTTTTTTTTTGCTAACAGAGAGAAAGAGACGAGAAACTGTCTGATATGTCCCTGGAAACCGCGGAGTATGTGGATGCTGATAGCTTGGGCGATTTCAACCGGTGAGACTGCTCTTGAAGTGACTTTTCAATTTAAAATAAAATAAAATTGCAAACTGCTTATCCCCGGTACTGACTAAATTCACCAAAATGCAAATCTCAAAATTTAGTGGTTCTGATGTTTCAATCCTACTACTAGTAGGACCTTTCTCAAAGGCAGAGTGATGTCACTCTGCCTGTGAATGTAGAATGAAAGACAGAGAGATGAAGAAAGTCAGAGGGAGAGACAGAGGTAGTCAGAGAGAGAGAGAGAGACAGTGAGAGTCAGAGAGACAGAGAGACAAAGGTACACAGTCAGAGAGAGACACATTAGAGTGACAGTGAGGCAGAGAGACAGAGTAAGACAGAGAGTGACAGGTAGAGTTAGAGAGACAGAGAAATGCTTACCTAGAGTCTTTTCAACAGAATTGTCAAGACCCTCTGTAGTATGTATCATGACCAGTCATCTTGATAAAGCTGAACATATAAAAAAAAATTGTCATTTTCTCTGACAGGATGTTCAAGAATTTAGACAGTCTCCGGCGCGAGTTCAGCACTGGCCTGATCGATGGACTCAAGGGGGCACCCTCCGCCGGGCCATCAGCGCAGCGGGGCCCTAGGGGGAGGGAGGAGGAGGACCGGGACCCCCTCAGGGTGCCCTCCAGGCAACCGCGCCGTGACGAGAGACCAGACTGGTGCGTATGTCCGAAGCCAGACCAATCAGCAGACTCAGTCATAATCTCTGAAGTCCGAATCCTGAGTCATCCCGGAAATACAAACAAAAATGACACTATGTCAAATACATGTAACCAAGATCGGAACTTATGATTTTCGATTTCGAGAAGTGGCAAAGAAAACTTTGACTGGAGTTGAACTAGCTTAAGTGGTCTTGCATACCAGTGCTCTTCCATCTGAGCTATCCGGCCCTTAGATGGTGGCCTTCCCAAATAGTCAACCACTAATTGCTGTATACCTCCAGGGATCACGCAACCCCCCCTTGCTTTCATTCAGATACAAACAACAAAACAAATTGATCAACATTGATTTGAGAAAAAAAGGGCAGAGAAAACTTTGACTGAACTGGGACTTGAACCAGAGACCTCTGGATTAATGTACCAGTGCTCTTTCATCTGAGCTATCCAGCCTTTAGATGGTGTATGTTGTGTGTACTTAACAAGTACATGATGTACCTTGAGACTGACAACGGGCACTGCCTGAAAACATACTGCCTGCAAACCTTGAGTTACTGGCTCTTTTTCAGAGCCATTGATTTTCCAAAGCCTGACGCCGTTCATGGACCCCCCCCCCTTCTCCCTGCCGTTCTCGTTCCAGGGGCCGCCCCCGAAATCCCTTCGTCGTCGGCGAGGGGGACTTGGATCCGTTCAGCGGGGGCCCGCCAGGGATGCTGATGGACCCCTCCCGCACGGGCTTCCCCGGGCCCGGACACCCAGGGGGCTACGGCGGAGGGCTGGGCATGCCGGGGAGGTTGCCCAGGTATGTGGATGTTCTTACAAACAAGATGGGGTCACTCTTAGAACTAGCCTTTGTAGTCGCAAAACAGGAGCAGTAAAGAAGGGGTGGGACCTACAGTATGCAGGGTCGCCCCTTGTAGGTGCAGTGGTAATGCCAATTTTAAAGGGGTGGTTTATAGGTGCTGTTCCACAGTAGGTTAAGTGTAGGTTCTAGGTTGAATCAGACTCTGGGAGGGGGGGGTTCCATAATGTGCACCGTACAATGTGCCTTTCCCTTTGATCTTCTGTTCTCTGGCCGTTTCTGAAATGAAGGCTTAGGCTCAGACTCGGGCTTCGTCTCCGTCCGACGAAACCTGAAAATCCAGGTTGAGGGTTGTTATTGTTGGCTTGATAGGCACAGGGTGTTCCTTAAGAAACTAGGGGCCAAACGCTTGTTTTTTAGATGCCTGTGACATAGTAACGGGCAAGAGAAATATGACCGAAGCCTAAGCCCGAGCCTAAGCCTTCATTTCACACAAAAACGGTCTTTGATCCCTTCCCATTCAGAGGGGTCTGGTCCAAATTTGGAGTTCCCGGCGCGAAGTGGTCAAATCTTTGGATTGACTGTCGTTGGGCTTCTTGAACTTCTTGAACTTATTATTTTTTTTAAAGGACATCTGTTCTGCCTTTGAGAGAGGTCCTGCTCACTGTGCTCATATCATTAGCATCAGACCCTGTAAAAGTTTTGTACCATTTCTTTTCCTGTTTCTTTTTCACCATTCAGAGGTGCCGTACCCCCAGGGGCGAGGTTTGACCCCATCGGCCCTCCTGACCCCGACGGGGGGCTCCCCCCTCCCCAGGGCCGGTTCCGCGGTGAGCCGGACCCAGACCACGAACAGCCCCCCGGATTCGACGACATGTACATGTAGAAAGCATTGCGGCTGTTGTTTTTCCATCTGGGAGTGTATAGAGTTGCCGAAAGGGGGAAAACCAGATTTCACTTTGACAGTGGGACACATTTGCAGATCTCTTTCCAGGGGGAAGGAGTAAGTGGAATGCTTTCTGCTGTTGTTTTTCCATCAGGGTAAGAGGGGATGTAAGGTTAGAATCGACACTTTTTTCTTTCTTTTTTGCACTTGCCTTGCAGTAATGCATTGAATATCACAGGGGATTGATGATGCTTTGTTCATGCATTCGTTTGGCTGTTAATTTTCCATCAGGATTAGGACATGGCTGTAAATAATGCTTTGTTCATGCATTCGTTTGGCTGTTATTTTTCCATCAGGGGTAGGACATGGCTGAAATGCTTTGTGCATGCATTCTTTCGGCTGTTATTTTCCCATCAGGGGTAGGGCATAGCTGAAATGCTTTGTTCATGCATTCGTATGGCTGTTAGTTTTCCATCAGGGGTAGGGCATAGCTGAAAAGCTTTGTTCATGCATTCGTTTGGCTGTTATTTTCCCATCAGGGGTAGGGCATAGCTGAAATGCTTTGTTCATGCACTCTTTTGGCTGTTAGTTTTCCATCAGGAGTAGAACATGGCTGAAATGTCCACAGTGAGACACAGTGAACATTGCAGATCTAATTCCAGGGGGGAGCTAAAAGTAGAAGCTGATCACTTCTAATTGAGAAGCTTTCAGCTAGGTTTTTTTTCCCTTCATGAGTTTCGAAAAATTATATCCACGTCAGACATGATTGCAATTGTCAATAATTAAATTTTCAATATTTGTGATCCGGCACAACGACATGAGGAATATCCAACCAAAGCACTTTTTGAGTAAACAACGCCTGAAGTTAAAGTATCTTAACAATTCGATTACAAATCAATTTTCTTGTTTTATATTTTCGGAAATATTAGGTATTAGAGGATATTATATTTTGATATCATTTGAAAGCTTATGGTATACTCACATCATTAGAAAACCTCAAAATCTCAAAAGTGGGGTTATTCCTCATTATGCTGTGCCGGGTCACATTTTTGTTTACCAAAAAGTTGTATACATGTATATATGTTGTTTTAAGTATGACAAATTTGAGTTTTGTCTGACTAATTATAGGAAATGTGTGACAGTTGAATGGACCATTGCTTCTGAATGGCGCCCCCATCCCAGCAAAGATAGTTAGACTATTTTGTGGCTTATTATTCCTAAAGATATAATTATCAAAGAGCTCATTTTCTATGTATTAAGGATACACTAATGATCTTATTTTTATTTGTTTTGGAATTAACTCGGATCAACCTACATCTCATAACCTTAGATTTCAAATTGAAAAAAAAATTGGCAAAGAAAACTTTGACTGGACTGGGACTCGAAGCCGAGACCTTTGCATTACTACGTACCAGAAGCAACAAGCTAATTTCCTTGGCTTTAGATCTCGATGGTTTTCCCTCGGATCCTAACTGTTTTTAGAAGGGCCACTTTTTGGAGTAATTTGTCCTTTAATTTGACCTACCGTTGAGTGTTGATAGTAAATATATATTGTATCATCTTTGTGCTTGACAATGTGAATCCCGATCAAGGCAAATTTCTGTAAACTTAGTTCATGACTTTGTAGTCATGGTAATGGTATGAACATGGAGTACATGCATTAAATGTCTGTACAACAGCTAGTTCACTCCCAGTTATTTTATTTATCATGATGATTATATTGGTGGGGGACTGATTTTCAAATAATTTAGACTTGTATTAGCATATTAAATGCTGAGTTCTTAAATTTCATCACTGACTTTGACATTGATTTTCTCTTTTCTTTTCCATTGATTTAAATTGTCATGCCTGTGTCAAGCCCTCAAAATTTAATCTGAGTAAATGTACGTACAACCTTTCTGAAGGCACTTAAAAAGGTCCTGCTATAGATTGAAAAAGCATGCCCTTTATTTTTTTTCAAAGCAATGAAAGGTAGACCCTGGTTCGACCATACATGTATACTATACATGTAGATCTCCACCCAGTTCAGAAGCATGGGCTCATAATTATGTTGTCCAGTAATGTTCTTTCCTCTCTGCAGAAATTAGCAATATCTTTGGGTATTTTGTTTACAGTGAAGTCTAAAAAAAATTTGAGATGGTAAAGTCACCAGGGCAAGGAATGATAGAATTGCTCATATACTATACATTCAGGTGGTCTACTTAGTACTTTACGCATTAGGCACTAATACATTTAATCAACCCACACAGCATTAGTAGGCTACCGAAATCCGCAGCTAACTTTCAGAAATTATTTTCATTCTTTCTTTCTCCTTCCCCCTTCTGTAAGTTGGAGCTAAAAATCGTGGTTCATACTCAAAATGAGCATTTCATACAAGTGTCAATTTTAACAAAGACAGCCTTTGAATAAAGATTTCCCTGCCATTTGCTTTTGTTGTTATAACCAAACAACAATCGTCAACCAACCATTACACTAAAATACCAAAAACCTTATAGCGCGCTATGGGCCAACCAAACAGAGCTAACGTTGCGCGGAGCGGTTTTTGCCTTTCGCGCGCATTATGCAAATTAGGATCGGTTAAGCGCCTAACTAGGGTTTAGTTGTGGTGCCCATTTCGATGAGAAACTTGAGCACTATCTCTACCAGAAGTGACTAAAATTTCCTGGAGTAATGAACGAAACCCATTTTTTTTTGGACAGGTAATATTGAAACTTAATCAATGAGTTCAAAATTTACTTTTCAAGTTGAAACGGGGGCGCCAAATGACTGAAAACGGATGGTACGTGCCGTCTGGGAAATTGCTTTGAAAATTATATTTTTGTCAATGTAATGGTGTCAAGAAACGTTCAAGCGGCTGTGTTTCTATCGATCACTAACATGGGTGTATTCTATTATGAAAAAAATACACTCCATTTTCTTGATTTTGGTCGGGTTGCTGACCTGTTGCTAGGCAGAAGTGCCTAGTGCCGAGGCGTTAAACCGGTTTAGCCCGTTAACTAGCGGCCACCGCGCCTGCGCAGTGACCCCAGAGCGACCTGGGCGTAGTGAGTTAATCCGCTGGCCAGCATTCTGTGCGGAATTCCATGCCATCTGCGCGCGCTATGTAACGTACAGTACGCGCGTGCAGTGTGTGTGTACGTGTGTGTAGCATTCGATGCATTCATTGCGAAATACATGTACTCAGTGCTAGCTGTAGTGGCCCATTCACGGCCATTATTATTCACCGATCGCCAGCCCTTAGTGGTCGACGTCTTGCAAGCCGTGTCATCAGCCCGTTGATCGTTCCATTTTTTTCTTTTCCGCCGGTTTTTGGACCCCCATCCATCCCTCGATGTGCCAGTTAACAGTAGTAAGTAGCGGCCCGTCTAGCGGTCTCTTTGTCTCGCCCGATCCCTCCCGACGATCGTTCGAGAATCGGGTCTGAACTGGGCCCTTTTTCTATTTCTTTTCTTTCCGGGGAAGTCGCCATGCCGGTTGAGGTTCACCCCGTCGCATCACTCAGTGTGTGTGCGGTCGTTATGAAGGTCTTTGTGCGGGCTTCAATTGAAGCACAGTCTGTGTGGTGTTGATGATTTCCTAGGCGTGGTGCAATCGGTGGGGCCAGAGAGAGAAAAGGTGCCGATTGTAACAGCTACTTGACTCACCTTAAATCGGGAAGAAATCAAGATATCCACGCAGACTCGGGCAGCTCGCGTGAATTTTCGGCACCCAAATTTGCCAGAATCTGACGGTTTGGGGATTAACTTGTTTGCCACAAATTCAACATACATAATAATGATATGAATGATATAATTATAGCTAGCGACTGACTGGGGGATTTGTGCGTTTACTAGACCATAGAGGAACACCTCCATGGTCTGATTTTCACCCATTTTTTTTTTTAAGGATTAATCATTTCCAAACCAGAATTCGGTCATGAACAGCAGCCGTCTAGAATAAAAATACAATCGCCTTCAAGTTCAACTGTACAAGTTTTCCTAGTCCGAGTAACTTGGACCCGACAAGTTGCCCTTTTTTTATCGAAATTTGGAAATTGGAGGGTCGGGTGACTGTAGGGACCAGTAATATGGAATCTGCGATTCTCTTTAAATCCAAATTGGGCGCGTAGTAAATTCCACTGTTGCATGGATACCCGCTACCGTTGGGCTTGGAACCTACACTATAGACTACAGTCACCCGACCCTCCAATTTCCAAATTTTGTTAAAAAAATAAGGTGACTTGTCGGGTCCAAGTTACTCGCACGAAAGTTTTCCTACAAAATCAAAAAAATTCTAACTCCATTCTTGGCTTTGCACAGCCAATATAGTTGCAAATTCAGATCAAAATGGGACACTAGTCTACGCACAAATTTGTACCAGACGTTGTCACTCAATGTGTTCAGTTACATGTCCAATCCATTGCACGCCGATCGATTAAGTTGTGATGGATTTCAGACTTATCGATTGGTTTTTTGGCGTTTGCGATGATCGCAAAACGTTAGTGAAATCGGCCCCTGATTTTGAGAATGCAAATGTACAGTATTTAAATTACAACAAGAGCTCTGAATTGCGATGAGTACAGGTTGCCTGTAGTGTTACTAGTTTAGCATGAGGACCTACATGTAAGGATTGGCCAGTATTCGTTGCTAGTGCCTCTTCAGGTTCAGAGTGACTGTTCACACGTTGCACCAAATCTCATGTAAAGTACATGTAGGTTTTCAGTAACATGTACCGATACATGTCTACAAAGTACAAGGAAATTTCCTTTTCCTCAAAATGCTGTATCAAGAGAAATGTTCCCCCGATCTGAGAAGTTTGACCACTTGTCGTGAAAGGAACCCAAGGGCTGTCTGCAGGCCAGGCCAGGCTACCCAGGCCACCAGATTGCCAAAGTCAAACATGTCAGGTGGCCTGTGGGACTTTTCTTGGTGGCCACAGAAATGGATTGTGCCATAAGATATGAGTGCAGGTTTTTTCTTTGGTGGCCGCTGCTTTGATGGCCAATCGGGCCACTGATCCCACAGTCTTAGGTGGCCAGAGGCTGATATTTAGTAGCCTTATGATGCACCTTTGGCCACTGTTTTGTTTGTTTGGTTTTTGGGGGGTGGGGGTTCCTGAGGAGAGTCCATGTCTCTCATTAACTCAATGAATTATTGAATTCATTTTCTGTAAGCTGCCTACGTAGGTGTCCAGAAAAAAAGTATCAAATTTTTTTTTTGTCAAGGCTGAAACTGGTGCACACATACTGTATGTACATATATATGTAACATACCGGGCTGCATGACGGTTTCATCGCCATGGAAACTTGCTTTAGCGACATCACATTCCCCCCACCCACCCCCTGATTTGTTTTACTTTTTTGTCGTTAGTCTCCTCTCTCCTGCATTTTTGCAGAAAATAAAATCCAGCCATGCACCACATGAAGCGCTCTCGTTCTAAGTTTTAATAACGTTGATATAGTATACAAAAATGTTGCAAACTGCTTACTGACTAAAATTACCAAAGTGGTTTTCATTTTCATTGTAGGCAGTATTTTAACTCCCCAAGGATTAGATGTACAGTATAGGGCCCTTCCCACTACACCAAATAAACGCGATTATTTGAATCGCGATTCAAACTCCACTTGTTTTGCGTGGGGGGACACAATAAACGTGATTATTAGTGGGATTTGAATCGCGATTCGGACTCCACTAAGAGTGAGACTTTTTTCAAATAATCGCGTTTATTTGCGACGCGATGTGTGTGGGAACGCTCCGCTCAAATCGCACCGTTTTTTTTTTTTAAGCCCACAATGCATTACGCAAGCATGGCATTTCCTGCCACCAGCTTACTGCCAGGAAGTGCTGCACAGGGTTTGTTTACGTTCGTCAGCGAGTCCCGCCATTCCCGCTTGCGCAGCGCGACCACATGCTAACCGCAATCGGCTCGCGTTTATTTTGCAACGCGATTATTTGGCCTGTGTGGACATGACATTACGGGCAGGAAAGATTGTTTCGTTTCATCACGGGGAAGACCCACTGTGTTGTTTTTCCCATTAAAACTGTAATGAAATTAAAAACTCACACTCGGACATCTGCTGTGATATTTGAGTGTCATTTCCCCCCCTGAATTTGCAAGAAAAGAAAGCCTTTAAGTTTAACACTAACAGCTGGTCTAATGCAGCCACATATTATTGCACTGGACCGACGCTGAAATCACTAGGCTTGTCTAAACACTAAGTTAGTCCGGCGGAAATTTCAGTCCCTGCCCAGTCGATGTTTTTCATGTGCATTTTGGAATCATTTTTCCTACGAAAGTAGGGACGATGGAAAAAACCAAACTCCTGTAGGCACTTGGCTTCAGTGAGATGAATTTCCTAGCTCGGTGGCCACGAAAATGTACACGTCTTTGAACAGGGGCCCCAAATGATTCTGCGTCGAGGCACCTGTAATTCAATGACGGTTTTTCCGTAGTCTGTGTAATACATTATAAAGAGCACTGCATGGTCAGTGCATTGCTAGGCACGGTTGCCTGCTGAAGACAAAAATACAGGCTGTTAGTAGGGCCGCTTCCACAACAACAAATAAACGCGATTATTTGGATCACGATTTGAAGCGCGATTCAAACTCCACTTTTTTTTCCGCGTGTGGACACAATAGACGCGATTATTTATAGTGGGATTTGAATCGCGATTCGGACTCCACTGTTAGTGAAGACTTTTTCAAATAATCGTATTTGTTTGCGACGCTGTGTGTGTGGGAACGCTCCGCTGAATCGCACCAGAGTTTGTTAATCCCACAATGCACTGCTCATACTTTGACAGGAAGTGCCGGGCTTGTTTATAATGTTTCCCTACATGGGCTACCCTCATGGACACGTCCACTATTTGACCACAAGTGCTAACCGCAAACGGTTCGCGATTTTTTGTCCTGTGTGGACACGACTAAAAAAAAAAAGGTTTTTGAATTGCGATTCAAATTGCTATTATTTTCGTAGTCGAAACGACCCTATTGCCAGTCCAAAATCCCTGGCAGCCAACACTGACTGGAAAGTTCTCTGCCCAGATTGACTGATATAAGCATTGCCGATGGACAGGAGGCTTTTTGCAGTTCCTCTAATGAGGATATAAATATACATGCAGCAGTGGTGTCAGTGTCATGGCTCACGTGCTATACATGTAGTAAAATGAAAAAGAGGTCTGCCTTGTGCCGCATACGGAAGTGGTTTCCACGGAGTAGAAATAGATCCTCCGTGCATTATGACGATTGACGGACAAGGAACGATTAATACATCCAAGCATGTACAGTATAAATAGTGTACAATGTACATGTACAATTGCCTTTGAGAAAGGTCCTGCTAGGATCGAAATGTCAGGCCCACTAAATTTTGAGACATGTACAATACATGTACTACATACTGTACATGTAATGTACAGTGCATGCATGCTCACACCGCATATGCAGCAGAAGTCCCTGAACAAGGAAATGTGAACTGCCCATTGCAGTATGCGTGATTTTGTGTTTGGCAAAATCATAAAGCCCGACTCTTCTCGGTCTCAATACGCAGTTCTGCTGACACCAGTTGGCAACCCGCATGCATTATGAATGTGCTCTATAGTGCATATGGATTTTCAATACCACACATGGTTGAACACACAGGCACCATGCTATACATGTATGTATATGTGCTGTTTGTTGTAGGCAAGGACTGTGAGAAGTGGTTTTGGTTGAGTCTGAATTTCTGTGCACGACTGCAAGATTCTGCATGATAACTGGTATTTATGTATGAGATTCATAGCTTCATACATAAATCCAAAAATTTAAGATGGTGTTGCGATATGTGTAATCGCATCGTTGTGGGTTACATGTACTTTGGCTCTGTGACTCCAGATGACTATACGGTAGAGGATCACAGTGCCCAAGACATTGAATTCCTGGATTCGCATTTGTTTGGTTGTTTAAAATCTCTGTTTCTTTTTTTGAAGTTTCTCTGAAAAGAAGCAATACACGTACATGTACATGTGTGTACACTCAGTGTTTTGGATCAGTATGCTTTCTTCCATTGCCAGCACACACTGCCTGAGACATTGCAATCCCAGCGTTGTATTTTAGTTCTCCTGTAATTAAAACCCTGACCTTCCTCAATCCTCCATAATCTTCCGGGTTGTGTTGGAGGATTGAGGCAGGCATGAACAGTTCCTGTTGGAAGATTACGGAGGATTGAGGAAGGTTGTTAAATTTATACAGGAGGATTGTGGAGGATTGAGGAAGGTTGTTACAGGATTGTGGAGGATTGAGGAAGGTTGTTACATTTACACTAGATAATTGTGGAGGATTGAGGAAGGTTGTTAAATTTATACTGGAGGATTGAGGAAGCATGCTATTGCTACAATGAGATCTTGGAGGATTGTGGAGGATTGAGTAAGGTTGTAAAATTTACACTAGAGGATTGTGGAGGATTGAGGAAGGTTGTTACAGGATTGTGGAGGATTGAGGAAGGTTGTTACATTTACACTGGAGGATTGTGGAGGATTGAGGAAGGTTGTTACATTTACACTGGAGGATTGTGGAGGATTGAGGAAGGTTGTAAAATTTACACTAGAGAATTGTTGAGGATTGAGGAGGGTTGTAAAATTTACACTGGAGGATTGTGAAGGTTCCAAGTAAGCAGTTCTAAGGGTTACGGTTATTAAAATCTCTGTTTGTAAGTACTGTATCTCTCAAGAGAACCATTACCATACTAGACGTTTTGGAACAGTACACGTATGCTTTCTCCATTGTAAGGAAACTTACGTTCATCACTGTCTCCTGACAATAGACAGAGCGTACATGTACAGTAGTGTTCCTTTCAAAACGAACCACACCTACTCACAAATAATAGAGATTTCTCCCACGCTGTCGCCACAAACCACCCTTGCGACCTCCACCATCAATGCCCTGATATCCCGTTCGTAAAAATATGATGAGACGTCTTATTCTGATGTTTGGCTTTATAAAATGTTGCAGTACATGTACTTCCCTCGATGGGTCCACGTCTGTCATCGAATTTCAATTAATTAAAGTAACCAAAGTCTTGCAAGTGTCTCAAAGGGATCAACAGCACAGCAAAATGAATCACTAGAGTACCTACATGTAGTTGTACATACAACAGGTGACTGACAATACACATTGCCTTCTTGATAATGAGTATTTGTATGTATTAATTTATGCAAAACATTCATTGGAGCTAGAAGAGGAAGCAAAAGGCAGGAAATTGTGGCTTGGCATGATCACCGACATCACTCGATGTGCTGTGTAGAGTAAAAAGAATCGTCTTACATGTACAGTACATTTATTTATGGCTAGTTTGAGAAAGTGTCATTGTGTGTTAATTTGTCAGAATTAAATTACAGAGAGAATTCAAAATCCAAGAGAGAGTTCAAAATAAGATGCAAAGTCCTGTGCGTTGTTAAGAAACACGAGAATCACAGGAACCGGCGAAGCGGACATAAACAGACGCAGCGCGCATTCTTCAGTTGCCTGATGAAGGTTAGCATTGAGCAACCGAAACGTCGCCACCAGCAACGACACATCGCGTGACTTTGATCACCCTTTCCACTTAACATCAGAAACTCTGGTACAAATGTTTACAAACTCAGAGTACATGTAGCATGTTCGGGTTGCGAACTGCTTACTACCAACTAAAATGACCCAAAATGCAGATTTCATGAATCTAGTGGGTTTGTGGGTCTGACGTTTCGATCATAGCAGGGGCCAATAAGAGCTGCGTAAACACCCAAATTTGCTTAAGCTCAGAACTTCATGATTTACACTCCTCACCTTTGATGCCAAGTAAAGAATAGTGGAATACATGTCAGAAGCTACTGACATCACATCAGCATTTTAGCTAGCGAGCCGTGCAGCCGTGCTTTGCTTTTGCACGGCCAGTTTTGTGAAATCACGGCCTATTTTTTTTTCAACCACGGCCTGGCGGTGCACATCAAGCCGTGCACTATTTGATTTTACGTCTGTGTATACAAGATCCCCCAAAAATGTGAGAGAACAAATCTGAGCTGCTTGATTTCAGTCTTTTTCCCATGCTTTTTCAACCATCAGAATCAATCAGAAAAAAACGCTGTAAAACCTCGACCATTATAAACGCCGTTCAACGTCGATTGATCATACAACGTATCCACCTCAATCCCGCGCGTGGCGATCCATTAGCTGCCGCAATGCCAGCATCACATCGTAATGTGGTTTGTAATCCTGTTTACACGCGGAAGACTTTTCACGCTTAGCAGATTTTCATGCGGCTCTGAAATTATGCCCAGTACTCTTTCTCAAAGGGAAAGGGGTTCATACTCTTGATTTTGTCATCCTAGAAAATGTTTTGAACATTTGGCAGAGGATTGTGCACAGTGCATCCTTGTTGTTTCTTTGCCAATTTTTTTTTTTTTTTTCAGTTAATTCTTCCTCATCCCAATCCCCGCCTCCCCCACTCCCACGGTCCCAGCCACCCACCACCACCAATCATACGTCGATAGCGTTCTGCCAGGAAATGAGGCGGGCAAACCACCACGCGAGGGCGGTGTGTTTTTCGCTGAAGTCGACCTGCTTGGGCTCAGGTTTGGGAGGGGAAGGGTGCGAGACGGGAAGCCGCCGTTTTGGCATAATTAGTGGGTAGGCGGATGACCTAAACCATTCCTTTCCTCTCTCACCCACCTGGTAATTTTTTCCTCTTTTTTTTTTTTGGCAGACGGCGTGGGATTTTTTATTTTTTGTCCTTGTACATGTATGTGCGTGCAGCGTGAGTACAGTATGTCTGCGGTTTGGGCGTAGTTTTTCGTCCAAACCCCATTAGGACTTAATCATGTCAGTGGCGAAACATGTACAGTAGATTTTCCTTCCACCCACCTGCCTCCCCTCTCCCCCCCCCCAAAAAAAGGGGCAAAACTTTGAAATTGATTAATTCCCTTAATTCCCTTAAATTCCCCTAACTACAAGGTAGATTGTGCAAATTTGTCAAAAGGTCAAAAGAAGGTCACTAAGGTCGTTTCTTTTTACTCGTTATATTCCATGTTGTACGCGCTTCAATCCTATCCAAATTCCCTGTTGCCAATTTCTTTACATTATATGTTACATCATGATCAAGTAAATAGTTTTTATCAGGCTCGAATTTCAGGGGGAAAAATGTACTAGACAGCAGGTCTAGTAACTGAAGACTCTTACTGGACCTGAACTATTTTTTACGAAACCTGTGTCATAAACATAAATAAGCAGGGGAAATGCCCGCAGTGAAAAAGGAACACCATGGTCAAATGCTGCTTCTTTGTATAGGTCAAAGTCAGTTACATGTACATGTACGTGTACGTTTGAGTGCCATTTCCTTCATGGTGCAAGGAGAAAAAAAAGACAGCCGGTCCAGTGCAGTCACACTCGGCACTAGACCGACGCTGAAATCACTAGACTCGGTCCACGGTCCAGTGGATATTTTGAGCCCTGAATTGTAAGAAGCCATGTACATGTATTTAAAATGGACCAGACGGAATTTGTTCCCATCAAAACAGAAGGGCATGTTTTCAAAGTGATTTTTTACAGTTTGAGTTTGACAGCACTTACGTACAGTATGCTCTTCTGCCGGGCACTAGACAAATTTGTCTTGGAATGATTCAGTGTTACCATGGTTACCGGAATCGGATGGACAACAGGAAATATGGGGGGAAAACGATGCTCAACAATCATGGCTCCAGCCGCGTCCTGTTTAAGTTGCGGAGTGTTAACAGGAATTTGGTTTAAGAAATTCTTCTGACGAAAAGAGAAAAGTTGATAAGTTACATTCCACAATTCAGTGCGCACACAACCAGCTGTTTATCTCTGCATGGCTGCACGCGAACCCGTACATTGTACGAGCAATCCAAGCGCGCGCAGTTCGGACAGTGCCTCCGACTGGGTCACATTCCAGGCACGTGCAGTCCAGTTATTATTAAAGTCGCATTATTACAGGCATGCGCAGTTCGGCCCGCAAAAACTGACTTTTGATTCGCGATCCAGATTTTGTTTTTGTCTTCATGATTTTTTTTTTTTTTTGAATCGCGATCCACTTTTTGATAATTTTCCAAGTGGGGACGCACCTTATGACAGATTTTTTTTGTCTTCATTATTTTTATTTTATTTTTTCCTCTACTTGGTCCCCTGCCAAGCCCAACAGCCATGAAACCCATGATGGCATGGAATGTTTTGCATGCAGATGGGCAGACAGACATGCACGCATATCCCCCCACACACAAATTGGTCTGTGCAGTGCGTGCAGTGCATTAGAAGCATTGCAGGCTAGCATGTGACCTGGCACAGCGACATGAGGAATATCCCACCAAAACACTTTTCGAGTACCGGTAAACAATGCCTGAAGTCAAAGTATCTTCTCAATTCGATAAAAAAAGATCCATTTTTTTTTCACGGAAAGTTAATGTATTGGAGGATATTATGTCCAAAGAATTTTTCCGAAATCTGTCTCTAAATGTTGAAAAAACGAGGATTTCAGGGAGTGTTTGTGTACTGTTTTTATGCAAATGTAAAGTTCCTGCCTTTTTGAATGGCCGCTTTTAAGGAGTTAGAATGACGCTGCTATATTGTGTCTGGTACCAAATGAACGAGCGAAGTCCCCTTGTACTATTTACAACAAAGTTCACTGGGAAATAATTTTGATATCATTTGAAAGCTAATGGTATACTCTTTCACATCATTAGAAAATCTCAAAATCTCAAAAGTGGGGGTTATTCCTCATTATGCTGTGCCGGGTCACATATGACGAGTGCACACACATACTGTAGACAGGCAACTGCTAGCACTCTGCATGACATGGGCGGGCAGCTTACAATGTACTGTATGGTACGTGTACGTCCAGGGAATCACCTGCTTTAAGAGGCCTGGGAAAAAAAAATATTGGATGGCCTGAGCAGCTGGGTCACCGTTGTGTCATATTTACAAACTGCCCTGCCAAATACACAACACACGCACTGAACGTACAATGTACATGTCAAATATGCAACACATCCACTGAACGTACAATGTACATGTACAGTACAATACATACATGTGTACAATGTACGTATGTACAGTGTACATGTATTGTACATCATGGAGGAAGGAAAATAGAGCATTACATCTTGTGTATGCACTTTTAATGGCACAAATGTATACATGTACAGTATGTACAGACTACAATCTACGTACATACATGTACATGTACAGTAGAGGTACACTATACATGTACTACATGTGTTTACAGTCTACACACTGATACAAGGCAGAGTGTAGACTGTAAACACATGTAGTACATGTGTTTACAGTCTACACACTGATACAAGGCAGAGTGGTTCACACAAATGGTGCGCGCACTGCTTTCTGGCACAAATGTCTGAAATTACAAATCTGTGTGTATGTACATTCATGACATATTGCAAGGCGCTACGGCTCATACTGTATGTGTGAGTGGCCCACTAATTTTCTGCCTGCATAATTTCTAGCTGGGCCAAAGCAGCGCCATTTCTGACCACACAGGCATGCAGTAAGTGTGCATGTACGTATGTATGTACTGTACTATACACTGTGCAAGCATGGATCTTTCTTTTTTTGTCCGTGTTTTGTGCATAATGTATGCACCGCCTTACGCGTACACTGCACAGTGCACGTACACACGTGTACACGACTACACGTACTATATCTGTTTTGGAAACTCGTTCACTCTGATAGCTTATCACTATCAGGCATGTTGCATGCAGTGCAGTGCACAGCGCACAGTATCTCCATTTTTGCAGCGAGCTTCATCATGCAAAAATGACCTTGCACTGGCCCTGTGCAAAATCCTATCCATTGTTCTGTGTGCTGTACATATGTATGTACATACGTGCAATAACTGGCTGTCGTTCTTGGTGTACATGTACATGTACGAAATTGCCCAGGTACTGTACAGTGTACACATTGTTACGAAGTCGCCTCAGCCGGGGCGAGACCGACCTCATCCCAGATAAAGAAAAATGATTTTGTAGCGGGAAGAGAACACCACAGATAAACTATGGAAAGGAATCAAGGTTACGAACAGAATAAAGGATTAATTTAATGAACGAAGGGAACTCATGAATACATAACTAACTAAACATTAACCTAAAACTCTACCAACTTATTAAACTAAAACTCGCCATGGCTTAGGAGGGGAGGTGCCTCCTGGTGGGATTCAGTCCCTGTGACACCCTACGCCCCGCGAGAGTTCTCCTGTCGGGCCGTTGTTGATGGCGACGTGGAGAGTTCTTGCGGCAGGCCGACGCCGGCTGAAGCTAGGAACTCAACTCCGGCGTAGACGTCCTTTGCAGGGCTGCTGGAACTCCGGCGTAGTGGTGTCGTGCAGGGCTACTGGGCGTGGCACTTGCGTGTGCGGATGGTGGCGGTCCTAGATATTGGTGGCGGTACAATATCTTCTTTGACCCAATATTAATAACCTTGTACAAATGTGCATAGTTTCCCCACACATTCACAGGCACATGTACATGTACAGTACTCAAAGGCAAAGCACCACCACACTATTGAGTATTTTTTATCTGGTAGCTTTATGAAATTTCTAGTTATTGTGTAGCCCCCCAAAAATAAAACAAGAATGTGGACATTGCTTTGATTTTGTACTCTTAGTCTTACTCCACAAGTAGTACTCCACTGGTAGCTTTATGAAATTTCTAGTTATTGTGTAGCCCCCCAAAAATAAAACAAGAATGTGGACATTGCTTTGATTTTGTACTCTCTTAGTCTTACTCCACAAGTAGTACTCCACTGGTAGCTTTATGAAATTTCTAGTTATTGTGTTGCCCCCCAAAAATAAAACAAGAATGTGGACATTGCTTTGATTTTGTACTCTTAGTCTTACTCCACAAGTAGTACTCCACTGGTAGCTTTATGAAATTTCTAGTTATTGTGTAGCCCCCCCAAAAATAAAACAAGAATGTGGACATTGCTTTGATTTTGTACTCTTAGTCTTACTCCACAAGTAGTACTCCACTGGTAGCTTTATGAAATTTCTAGTTATTGTGTAGCCCCCCAAAAATAAAACAAGAATGTGGACATTGCTTTGATTTAGTACTCTTAGTCTTACTCCACAAACAGCAGAGTTTTATTCTTCATATTCAAACATATGATATGAATATCTAAAGAAAAAACTGACTGAGAACTTTCAAACAATTGTTAAAAAAATGACAAAGAAAACTTTGACTGAACCAGGACAATGGACTTGAACCAGAGATCTTCGGTTTTGCCTACCAGCGCTCTTAACCATCTGAATCATCCGTATACATGTATGTAGATGGTGGCCTTCCCAAATAGTCAACTAGTCTTTGCCAGGGATGGGGGCACCAGTCAGAAGCAATTCAACCATTAACTGCCATAATTGTTATATCCAGGGTTGAGGGATCACGCCCCTGGTTTCATTCAGATGCAAACAATCACACTATGTTTGTTGTAAACCTGGCTACAGCAGCTTGGGGTTCACACAAAAGTGGATGCTGTACGGAGCTCTTTTCATACGGCAGTATACATATGTACATGTAAACTGCAGTCTTGGGGACACCACGGTGTACATCATAGGTATCGTCTGTATAAATTCGAATCAAAACAAATAAAGGAAAAACTGATTGTTTTGTTCTTTTATTGTTGAGTTTGGCCACCAAATTTTGGTCGATTCTAGTCATTTTGCTGGCGGGATATTGTGCTTTACTGGCCTACATGTACAGTACATGTAGTGTACATGTACATACTGTACATGTACGTACAGTATATGTATAGAGTACACTGAAGGCCACTGTTGGTATACATGTATATGTACATGTACATTAGTACAATGTGTAAACTTATGCACATGTGCATCTGGAGACTGTTCTACTGTAAAAACTGCTAAATTATAGGCCTACATGAACGTGGACTGGTCTGAACTTCTGCAGTAGGCCTTCAGTTCTTTGTTGTTATTTTGGCTTTTTCCCCCTTTATTCATTTTTTTTTCATTTCCAATGCAGCATGCATGACCATTGCAGTCACACAGATGCCAAAGTAATCTTGCCTGGAGATATGGGGATCAATTTGAACATCCTGTTATTTTTTTTTTTTTTTCAATTTTGACCTGAAATAGAATGCCCTGTTTTCTGTGAAAGGAACGGGGAAAAATATCCCCAAAACCAGGGTCCTTGCAAATGGGAGCATAAATTAAACAAAGCCATGCATCATTGTGTGTGGCATGAAGGCAGAAGCGTCACAGCCATGGGTCGTATGGGATTTGAGAATTGTGTGTTTGTTGGCCTTTTCAGTTCACCATGAAAACATGAAATTTAATTAAGTACGGTTACATTAATAAACATGCCACATAATTATTGTGGCAGGCTGCCCACCGACTAGTAACGACCAAAATGAAAAAATCTGCCTCGTGAAAGGTCCTGCTAGTTTCAAATATTAAGACCCCTCCCCTCCCCTCCCCTCCCCTCCCCTTACTTTGGTAAAACTGACAAGAGTCTCCGTAAGAGTTACATGTACCAAAATAAGTCCAATGCAGACAGGGCTAATGATGTAAAGAACAGTGCCCTTAATGACTTAAAGAACAGCGCCCTCATTGACGTAAAGAACAGCGCCCTCAGTGACGTAAAGAACAGCGCCCTCGTTGACGTATAGAACAGCGCCCTCAATGACGTAAAGAACAGCGCCCTCAATGACGTAAAGAACAGCGCCCTCAATGACGTAAAGAACATTCTGATTTTGTTATTTGGGATCCTAATGTACATGTACCAATGAACATATTTACATGTACCCGGTAATGCCAAATCCGGATTTTCAATTTGTGGGACTTCAGTTGACGTTTGATATTGTCTGTTTCTGTTGTTGTCACTTGGGTAGGAGGCCAGGGAAATTGAGGTCACCGACAGATGGGCAGATCATATTGTGCTGTCAGTCCAACTCCCAGACTCTGTCCTTGCCTGCACACGTTCGGTCCCTGGAGTGGAGATATTTGACAGGAATTGATGAGATTAAATCTGATCTGGCCAAGGGATGGGGGTTAGCATTAATGAATGCAGTCAGAAGATAATGTTGGCACACACACAAAAACATGGGCTGGTATCTTGAATACCTCGAAATATCGGTCGGTAAAATTTGGGCCTGCTGTGACAGTGGTAGACAAAATATATTTTTGGCTAAAGAAGCATGAACATAATAGTTAAAAATCAGAAAACTGATGATGCTACACATGTACTGTATATGTACGTTATATACATGAACATTACAAAGTACCACACATGTTTGTACATGTATACAGTAGTTCATTTAACTAATACAATGCACATGCACATTTACATGTACATGTTTACTACATGTCAGGGTCAGAAATACTTCTTTTTTCAAGAGCCATTTTTTTTTAATTTCACCAGAGCCATTTTGTATGTAGTATGTAGTTCTCATTCTCAATGATGACACTACATGTAGCTCTCTTGCAGTACAGGTACAGTAAGTACATGTACATGTACATGTACCTGGTACAGTACATGTACACTGTATGGTAGAGAACTACATGTACATGTAGTCATGTACGTGTACAACTGTACATGTAGAGATGTACATGTACAATTGTACATGTACGGTGTACATGTACATGTACCGTTGTACGGTACACTGTACTTACATGTACATGTACAGTACAGGAATCCATGATTTCTTTCTGGTACATGTCCATGTACAAACAACCTGTATACAAGTACAGTTTTGTATGTTGTGTGCATGTTTGTACATGTACCTATGTACATTGCACTTGTACATTATAAATTGGAGCCAGGGGTTAGGGCTGGCAATATTGTTAGACCACAGTACGTGCACTCTAACGTGCCAGAGACACGTACAGTGTACAGTGTAGAGTGTGCATGTACATGAGCACTGCGGTGCCAGCTCTCTCCTGCTGAGTGCGAGTGCTTTGCCCGTGCGCACCCAGCCTTTACATTTGCCTGCAACGCTACAGGATGTGCATGGCTTGTACAATATGGCGCTTCTGGCTGGCTGCCATATCTTTTTATACTTGTAGCCTAGTAACGGCGCACCAACGTTATTTGCAATACTTTTTAAAAAAATGGTACAATGCAATCGTATCCAAGGTCAACTGCTGTACATGTACATTACTTCTATCTTTGGCGGGGTGTGAGCACCAGTGAAAAGCCGGTACCCATTTGTTGTACATCTCCAGCGATCATGTCTCTATTTTCATTCAGATGCAAGCAAGTACACTGTATAGGCCTACAAATACTGTACTTTAAAAAAATGCATGGGCCACCATCCAGGACATGCCCACTATTTGACTAAAATCTGTTTTAAACCACAATCGACTCACGATTTTTTTGTCCTGTCCGGACACGACCCCCCAAAAAACCCCCGCTTTTTGAATCGCGATTATTTTTGCAGTGGCAACGGCCCTAATATTTTCCCAGACTTGTCAGTGTGTCAACAGTGTCCCCGTTGCTATGGAGGAGGTCACCTACTAATTTGATTAGGAGGTGCCATCGTGTACGTGTACATTGTAGATGCACCGTTGCTTAATTACCGTCAAAATTCGCAGCTGCTCTGTTCTTCTTCTCCTCTGTCGGTCATTACCGGTTACCTTTGGCCTGGCTCCAGCCTTGAGTGGGGATCGTTGACAGAATGATAACGAAAGCGGTCATAACGGGTGGCTCGTTCAATCTGTACAGGGACGTGAACATGAATGATTAGTTTCAGAACAAAGGAAAGGAATACGCGAGTGACTGAGGGAAATTCAATTTTTTTTTTTTTTTTTTTTTTTTTTTTTTTAAACCTTTGCAACCATGGTAGAAATACTAAGGACTAAAGGAGTGTGGCTCTTTTCACAGGCACACTCCTTCTCCAAAGTGAAGTGTTACATGTACATGGTGTCACCGCAAAATCTTCCACTTTCTTGTATTATCGTCTCTGGATGTTGGTATTGCATCCGTGCATCATCAACCCCATGCCTCCCAAGTCCCTACCCTGTCCCTGTCCCTGCCTCTACATGTATGCCTCTATGCGGACGATCCAACCACATCGTGACCGTTGACTTCACGTGTACATCGTGTGTTTTTGTGGGGATCTTGTTTTTAATCCACCTACTGGTACATGTACAATGATCAGGGTCTCCCCTGCATGTTAAACTGTATACTGGGAGATGGTCCATCACATTACAGCATTTATGGGCCATCTCAGGTACAGTGTACATGTACATGTGTAGGTTGGGACATAAATTATATTTTTCATGTACATTTCCTTGGTACGTGTACATGTACATGTAAAACATATGGATGTATGGTCTTATTATTGGCAATTATTAAGTACCGGTATTTGTAATAGACTCTGTCACTCTGGCACAAAATACATGTATACCAAGCATGACTCCTACATGCACGTACCCATACACATACGTGTATATGTAGTACATACGCATGTACATGTACATGTACATTGTGTTCATCATGGACATGTACATGTGTACATGTACATGTACATGTACATGTACTACACGTACATGTACATGGATGTGAAAACAATAGCAGTTTCACATGTGAAACTGAAGCAATGGCAGTTTTACATGTGAAAGCGATGGCAGTTTCTCATACATGTGAAAGCGACGGCAGTTTCACATATGAAAGCAATGGCAGTTTCACGTGTGAAAGCGACGGCAGTTTCACATGTGAAAACAATGGCAGTTTCACATGTGAAAACAATGGCAGTTTCACATGTGAAAGCAATGGCAGTTTCACATGTGAAAGCGATGCCAGTTTAACATATCAATCTGGTTTTTTTTCCCCGAGTTTGCGGGCACAAACTCCAGGAGGGAAATATGGCTTCCAAAGTTCCAATGGCTTCCTTCCAAGTTGCCGTGGTGAGAGGAGGAAGATGGGCCTTGCCTGCATGCTCATCATTTTATCACCGAGGCCGTCATCCCTGTCTATTCTTATCTCGGGGACGAAGACTCCGCCATCATCCAGCCTAGTAATTGTCATGTAATTCAAAGAGATTTGCCTCTGGGAAATTCAGTTACATGTACAGTAGCCTTGTATGGTTTTTTTTAACTCTGTAAACCAAGTTGGAGCATTGTGTATTGACTACATCTTGTTATAAATGCAGTGCATGTCATGCTATTTTTGGATCAATTTTTTCAACGTTTGTATTAAGTAACACATGCAGTAGTATACACTATAGGGCCAACATGTACATGTATAGCAAAACTGGCTAAAAATTTCAAAATGTGAATCCCATTAAAAAGTACAGGGCGTGATATTTCGATCCTGGCAGTAAGGACCTTTCTCAAAGGACCTTCGTCTACTTCTTTTTCTACACAATTTAAATTTGAAACTTGAAACTATATATGTATGAAACTTTGCAAAGTCTTGTTTTGTTGTTGTTTGACAGAGTTTTTGCCTCATGTGTTTGCAGTACATGTGAATGCTGTTCGGTCGATAATGCACACCCCCAACTTTAGCCTTCCGCAGAGAAAAAAACAAACCAAAAACATGTCCGTGGACTGAAAAAAACTGCAAGTCTGTGGCATGGATTGCAGATCTGCCTCCATTGAAAAGGTTTCCATCCCACAGTGGGAAGGATGATCACCCTCTGATTAAAAAAAAATCCATTTTGAGCCCAAGTTACATGTACCTCGCCGTGGGAAAAAAAACCAGGAGTTTGCAGTGGGGACAATGATTGACAGCTCCATTGTTAAAATGTGGTACAATGTAAAGTGGCTTCCCTAGAAAAGTTGTAAACAACTACCCCCGGTAAACGTGCATGTTTGTAGTTTTGAACATGTTGTTTTCAAGTATTTTGACATTTTTAACAGTGTACATGGTACAAAGATGGTCGCAAATCTAGTGCCTTGTGGATACCTAGGCTGTACATGTAAGACAATGGATTGAGTACATGTAGGTCTCCACAGAGAAATTGTAAAGGTTGATACAGGTCTCCACAAGGTTTTCACAAAACTGATATTTGGAAATAACTCAAAAATGGGAAATTTGTGATCTGTCGCAAGTTGTAATTTGAAGTGTTATATGATTGAGAATGCATGCATGTGCATGTACATGTACCCGTACCCGGTAGCTTACTGTACATACATGTATGTACTATGTACAGTAGGAATTGAGAATAGAATCTGAACGTGTGTTACATGTAACTCATGAAGGGTTAACACCAAATGTACAGTATGGCAGTGTGTGAGTGGTTTGTTATCTGCATACAGTCCATGAATGAAAAGGTACAATGTGCAGTGGGTGTAGATTTGTACAGTTGGACATGTACGTGTAAGATTGTTTTCCCCCCAATTTCTGCACATACTGTACACATTGTACATGTATACAGTACATGATGCACAGTGGTTGCTGCCGCATCTGATTGGGCAGCGAGTGTGCAGTGGATGGAGGGTGCTTTTGGTTGCCGGCAAATGGGCTGTGTAACTGCATACATAAACCCCTGAACACATGCAGTGTGCATGAATGCATGGTGAGTCATGCGGTTAGACCACTCTGTGAGTGTGTGGCTGAGTCAGTTCGTGGAATGGTGCTGACAGAGAGAGAGAGAGACCGGTGTCTACTACAGTGCTGTACTATTGCCAGGTTTTTGACAGTTGTGTGACAAGGTCAAGCGGTGCTGGCCGGTTGGCTATCAGTCAGTTGTGGTCAGGAACGGAGGTCAAGCTTTGCCCTTGATCATATCTTGTATATAAGTTCTAGCCCCAATGATATTATTTAGCATGTCTAATAATACTGTACATACTGGCTTGGAGTTAGAATGAACTCTTCACATGTTTAGGTTTTGTTGGCGGGGTTTCAGTTTTGAAAATGTATGGTTTGCTGAGAACGGTGCGGACTATTTTTGAATTTTTCTAGAAACCAGACCGATTGTTGATTGCTCTTTGTTTTTGGTTTTTTGTTGTTGTGTGTGTTGCAGTTCTCTACTGTGCCCCTGTCAGCATCTATGGCCTTCGCTGCAATCTCGGGCGAGTACTGCAGAAGCCAGCACAAGTGAGCTTGCCGTCGGGGACTGTGTTTGTGCCAGCGTTCCTCTCTCCTCCTCCTCCTCGTCCCTCCTACCTCGTCTCCTTTGCCGCCTCCGACGGACCTCTCACCGGGAGCCCCTGCCCCCCCCCTCCGCTCGCCCGCCGTCGCCTCGTGAGGGTTTCCTCGGTCCTCGCCTCGCCGTGCCGTCGTCGTCGTCGTCGTCTCTTTCGGTGCGCCCTCGCTCGCATGCCCAGGCACCGAGCGGACACGGCTGCCGCGCCCCCACTGAGCTCGGTCCACCACGGATGGGGTAAGGCGACCCGGGTGCTCGGGTCCGCGGCCTGCGCCTCGCCAGGAGGGTGGTATCCAGCTGGGGACCGGGCGGTCTGCGGGGAAGCCGGTCGCGGCCGCCGCAGCAGCGGACTCGCCTCTTCGCGGGTCAAGAGCAAGCCCAATCGGTGACGGACGCGCCGAGGAGCCGTGAGAAGCGAGAGGAGAAAGAGAGAGAGCGAAATTTGCCTTGACACACACCCAACCAGCTGCGTGTGTGTGTGTGTTTGAGTCGATAGATCTTGCCTTGAGTAGAGTCCCCCACCCCCTGCCCTTCCTACCTCTACCTCCCCTTCAGGAATTCGTCTCTTCTGCCGACTGCCGCCAGCGGTTTTCGTCGCTGCAACTCGGCGGTCTTTTTGGGGTCTGATTAATTTTTTTCTTCGGTTGGCCCTCGTCCTGCCTCCCCCCCGTTGTCCGTCGAAGTCGCATGAGGAACTACACCATCGCCATGGCGAGAAGCGTGCGTCCTGCCCCCGTGGAGATAACGTACAAGCACACGCGCTTTCTCATCATCCACAACCCTGACAAGAACGGCTTGGACCACTTCATCAAGGTGAGTGGGCCGCGGCCGTGTGTGCGCTCAGTTTGCGGCGAGAATTGGTAACCCGACTATGGAACTGTACACAGGCATGCAACTTTTTCGCGGATCTGCGGATTTCCGCCCTTTTTTTTTTATTCGGCCGTAAAAAAATAAAATCCGTAATTTATTTATTTATTTTTTTTTAAATTAAAAAAAGGAAATTTCTTCTCCCCTAACTATTATTTAAAACACATGCTGATATCAGGTTAAAAACTTTTAATTTTGTGTAAACAAAAATTCAATTTTCTGGGTGTATGCCTTGAAAAAGGTTTTCCTCTTTTTTTTTTTTTTACAATTCAACAGTTGCATGCCTGTGTACAGTGTGCCTGAGTTTTGCTACAGGTACTCGGTGGTTACTTAGGCTATGTTCAGACACCGTACTACGGAGACCGAAAATGGTCTATCGTTTGCGGTCACAGCGGGAGGTAAACATTTCATTGCAAACCCCTTGCATTCATACTCACTGAGTTCAACTGAAAATGGTCTATCTCTGGTACTAAGAGGTCACACACGTTGCTTGACCCTGAATCCCAACTTCCCTTTAATTGATGCGGTTTGGGCAGTGACATAAATCATCGGTTATGTAATGCGCCCGCTCGTCTGCCTAAACCCGGATGTGGTTATGAGATGTTCAGACACATTAAGGTTTGTAGACCGGTTTACGTAGACTGGTCTTCGTAGTCTAGTCCACCCCTCCTCGGTGGTCTAAGATAGACCGTTTGTAGTACCCAAAACGGTCTACGTAGACCGTTCAGACACAACTAGATAGACCCTTTTCAGTTTAAACCGATGATAGACCACTTTTCGTACTGTGTCTGAACGACCCCTTAGTAGCCCTTGCTACATAACCTGGGATGGATTTCACTAAAAGCCTGACGATGCATTGTGTCTCAACTTACGACTGACAAACCGTCGCAGGTTGTGATAGGATGCATGGTTTCTGCGCATGGCTCGTAGTCTTGCGATTTATCGTAAGTTACGTCGAGTTTGGTGAAATCGTCTGCCGGTCACTGATAAGTCATTGCAGAGCTACAGTACAAATGATAGCACCTTTAAAAAACAGAATACGTGTAGCTGGTTACCCAACAAAAATTGGTATAATTGTATTTGGCATGTCTGTGGCCGGTAGTTGGCAGTGCTTTGCCACATAACCTGAGCAAAAAGGTGAATGGCAAGAACGAGAGGCCCCTTTAAAAGGTTGAACAAAATAGTTACCAGGCAAAATTCTATGCAGTGTATAGTGTAACTGGGGCTTGGGACCGGTACTCTGCAATAGTCACTGCTAAGCAAACATGATCCGAATGGGAGCTCCTTTAAGATCAACACACATGAAATAATGACAAGCATACCCTCATTATAACCCTCAGATACTCATCTTTTATTGATGATCATTATACAAGCACTCTACGTTCTAAAATGATATCACCGCATGGAAAAATGCGTACTTGTGTTCATGTATCCAGGCAATATGTGGAAATTGCAGCACTCAATCCAGATTCCAGATACATGTACTAGGCATGTATATGTTCAGTGGGCGTGTATTGTGAGCACAGTGTCCCGTGCATAATTTGTTTTTAAGGAAAGCAATTACATATAGAGAGTGCGTTACATTTGTACATGTACATGTACACATCACTTACACATACATGTAGCTGCCAACCATTCTTATTTTGAAGGAATTAGTCCAACCATTTTCAACCCACCTCCCAAGCGAGATTATTTGTTTCAACCCGGGTCGAGTGCTTCACATAGGGTTGCGCCGTTTAAAAAAAAAAAAACATGCAGCGTGAACGTGGTCGCGTGAATAACCATTTGGTCTGCGTGCTGTGGCCCCGCCAAAAAAAATGGAGGGACGGGCATTGAAGACAAGATGGCCGCCCGCCTGGCTGTTTGGGATCCATTTTGCTTTGCAGACCTCAGGGATTGTACCGACTGTCGTCCAGCAGATTGTGTAAAAGGTTATCAACTTCATTCCTGGCATGGCAGGGGCCGTCTGCTGTATGGCGTTTTGATTTTCTTCTTTTTTTTGTGACGCCCTTAGGGGCCGAGAGAATGGGGGGATAGGGGAGAGGAGGGGGGGGGAGGTTTTCCCTCGGGGATGTCCACCCACATCGGAACCAGGGCTTTGGCAATTTATCTGCCTGTCAAACGGAATTCAGATCAGGGGCAGAGGCAACCGAAGGCAATTTGGTCCGAGAGAGAGAGGGAGAGACAGAGTAAGACGGACACAAGGTGAGATTGAAGGAGGCAGAGAGACGGAGAATGTCATGAAAAAAAACCCCACACACACAAAAGAATATGTAAAGATAGAGACAGACAGTGAGACAGATAGAGAGACAGAAAGTGGTAAAGAAGGGGAAAGAAATAGACAAAGAGATAGACGGACAAATTGAAACAGATACGAAGAGAAATTGACAGTCAGATAGTCAGACAGAAAGATAGACGGAGATAAAGAAACAGAGACAAACACCAAAAGATAGACAGAAAGTCAGAGATACATGTACACAGGGAAGTATAGATGGAGATGCAGACAATGAGAAACGTACACGTATACATGTACATGTATACATGTACATACTGTACATGTACATGTGGGACAGAGAGAGAGAGAGAGCTATATAGAGACAGACACAGAAATAAAGATAGAGCTAACAAAGAGAGAAGTAGACGTGGAAAGACAGTTTGAGAGAGAAAGAGAGAGAGAGAGAGGCAGACAGAGAGAGAGACAGACAGACAGACAGAGAGAAAGAGAAAGAGAGAAAGAAAGAGAGAGAGAGTGAGAGGGAGACAGAGAGAGAGAAAGAGAGAGAGACAGAGAGAAAGTGAGAGGGAGACAGAGAGAGACAGTGACCGTGACAGAGAGAGAGAGAGAGAGAGAAAGAGAGAGAGACAGTGACAGAAAGTGAGCGAGAGAGAAACAGAGTGACAGAGTAAGAGAAAGAGAGCGAGCAAGAGACAGACAGAGACAGACAGAGACAGACAGAGAGAGAGCGAAAGAGAGCGAGCGAGATGAAAACGTGACTAGTCAGTGTGGGCTCTTCCCCCACAGGCCCACACAATAGCTCGTCATTGATGCGGGAGGCTAAAGCCAGTGTCTTTCAAGGAAATGAAACCCTTTTTTCCCCCCCGTTATCAAGCTTTCGTTCCCAAAGATACGCCGCGCCAAAATAGAATCGTAACCTTTTCAGCTCAGCCGCAATAAAGCGCCTTACCTTTTGTGACGCACTACCCCCCCCCCCTCCCCTTCCCTCTCCTCACCCTCCTCTTTCGCCGTCACCCAATGTGGGCGGTTGCCATGGTTATTGGTGAATGTCTGAAAAGAGGGGAGGGGGGGTGGTGGTGGCAGCGTCTCTGGGTTGTGTCTGATTTAATTTCGCGGCTCGGTTAACTTGTCGCGATACTCTGTTGCCGGCGAGAGGAAGTTGAGCTTCTCGGGGCGTCGTGCGGGGAAACGGACAAAAGAGAATCTGGGAGTGGGATGTACATGTAGCCCAACACAATTCTTCTGTGCCCATACAAATTGGACGCCTCTTCATACTGAACATTTTTTGGGGATGCGGCTGATGGTATTGAGCAGAGGTTGAGAAGGAGGTGGGGGGGGGGGGGGAATCGCATTTTGAAATTTGGCACTGCTTTTGTCCGATTTTTCAGCTCATAGGGAAAGTGACTACAGTGCGGTAGATGGTGCAGTAGTACGCATTCGGTGGCCCCAACGCTATCAGAAATCAAACACGTTTTGTGGTTTTTGCTTTAAGCTTTAGGTACGGTTGGCGTACATGTACATGTACGTATGTACATGTACGATGCAATTTCACTACAGATATTGACCATGAAGTACTGTACTGTACTGCGACAAATTCTTGATTTATTTTGCAATCATTGTGAAAAGTATGGCACGGTTTTCGTCTGATTTCTTTCTTTTTTGTCTGGAGCATTTGAAAATGTAGCAATGTAGCACATGTACTATACATGTACATGTACATTACAGAATACTACATACACATTACACACATTATGGGTAAACATGTACATGTACATGTACACAGATTAAGTAATTTCAGTACACACTGTACAAATTGAACATGACTGCATATATGGCCAGTGCATATTACATCTACATGTACATGACATGTACATGTCATGTATACACATGCACAGTATGCATAACAGTACACACACTTCTGGCCTAGTACATGTACATGTACCTTCATTGTACATGTACATGTACATGAACAATGCTACACATGTACATTATGTTTATTAGAAAAGACTCACAATGTGCCATTGGGCTTGCTGGCAAACTACATGTACTGTACATACATGTATTCCATGCAGACTCTCTGTTACATGTACAATGTACGTGTAGTTCCTCGTATTTTGTGTGCGCGCGTGTTTTCAAATCCTCCCAAATCCTGCTCCGGGTCTGCCTCGAGATCCTGTTGGCTTTGCGGACTGCAAATATTTGTCCGTGGATCGCGTTTATTGTCTGAGAGCACAGAGGGGAGACATCGTAAACACGTACATTGTGATTACTCCGGGCTTTGCCGGGGATGTACATGTGTACATGAAAAACACAAAAGATCTGCTTGTGTTGGCAGCCAGAATTTTTTTTTTTTATGGATACAGTCAGCTGAATATGACAAATAGCGACAATGGCCACACAAGATATCGCATTTATACAAAGTGTGCAGTGTGCACACGCTTGTGTGTACAGTACATGTGAAATAAAATGCTGAACTAAGGAACAGACAAATACATACATGTAGACTGACGTAGATGACTAGACGGTAGCCTTTTGCTCCCGTCCCCAACCTTTTACAATGAACAAACATGTACGTGTACGCCTGAATGAGTGCAATTGCTGACAACAGGCATGCAACTTGTCCGCGGATCCGCGGATTTCCGCGTTTTATTTAATTCGGCCATTAAAAAAAAATAATAATAATAATAATAATTAAATCAAAGTCATAAGTTGTCACAAACTACTCAGAATGCACCACAGAGCATCTAGAATCCAAAATTTTCCCGGGCCCTTAAGCAGGCCCCAAACCACACACCGTAAGGGCTTCGTGCTTCGCGCTCGCAGTTTCATTCGGACATTTTCCTCTTTTTTTACAATTCAAGAGTTGCATGCCTGTGACAAGCCTTTGACTTTCTCAGTTTTCACCCCTGGGAACTGCCAATTTTTTGGTAATTGTTTTTTTCATATCAGTTTAAATCGCACGCACATATATTTATACACACATACCTGAATCTGTATCCTTGTGGAGACATGGCTTTGTTCTCGTGCTCTACACAACCGCGTGAGAAACGATGATTTAAAAATGCGCCCATTTCAATCACATTCGCTTTCCTGGGTAGACATTTGGACCGTATGTCCCTTTTAAATAACCCTTCTATCTTGCCCATCAAACATTTTGCGTTTTTGAGTTATTTCCAAATAATCAGTTTCGTGAAAACCTTGTGGAGACCTGCAGTCGATTTCACTACACCCATCGTAACTTACGATCAATCGCAAGTCGATGAGCGATGCACAGAAACCGTACGACCTATCGCAACTTACGACGGGTCACCCATCGTAAGTTGAGTTACGATGCATGGCAAGGCTTTGTGAAATCCAGCCTTGTATACATCCCTGTGGAGACCTATTCAACATATTGTCTAAGGTTTCCACAAGGCACTAGATTTGCGCCCACATGTACACTGTACATGTACAATGTACATGTACTGTACACGTACCGTAGGTGGACATGTACAGTAGATATGCATCTGACTTTAATAACTGATGCTCATGTGAGCATACGTAAATGGAAAATTTGACAACACTCTGACACTGGGCCATACACTGACTGTGCAGTAGACTGCACAATATCAGAAAGTCTCGTCGAGTGTTGGGAATTCACTCAATTTTAAGTCGTGTCCAATCTGCAATACAGTACCTTCATACAATGCCACCTCTGATTGAATTGCCGATGCACACATGCACGCTGTAATCGAATAAGAGATTCTTCAGTTCTCTTTGGTCCGAATCAGAATCAGAATTGCGTTTGTTGAGAAATTTGGATTTGATGCACTGTACATACGCGTAATGCGTGCATAATGCGTTTTTTATAGCCATTATGAAGAGATTTTTATTTCTTCCCTCGCGCCAGCTCAACTGAGTTTGGATTTTGGTTTGGCTCTGAAGATGACTTTCCGCGCCGACTCAGCCCTTGGGCAAGGCATCATGACCTCTTGACCTCAAAATATGTAGTAGAGAGCCTTCCTCGGACTGGCATTGCGAATCAAGGAGGACCTTTCTCAAAGATCATTTGCTCGTTAATTACGTATTTCAAATTGCGCATTTGTGTCGCGAGAGCCTATGATGCATGTAAATCCCGGGAGAGTGCAAGGTAAAAAAAAAAAATTGTAAATAACGATGTTCTCAGTTTCGATTTTAGCGGGACCCTTTCATTGAATTTGCGAAAGGTTCCGTCTGGTCTGGTCAATTTTTTGTCAAAACACATCGTCAACTTTTTTTACGATCAATTGCAAGACGATGAGCGATGCACAGAAACCGTATAATGGCCCATTTCAACTTATCCATTGTATTGTTGAGTTACGATGCACGTAAGGCTTTGTGAAAGCCGTCCCAAGCCCTTGACAGTGAGATTTGGGGTTTGGCCATTTTTGTCGGTGAGACGTTATTTTTTGGGAAGTTTGTCACTCTGTGTCTGTAATCGTTGGTTTTTATTTTTTGCCTTTGGTTTCGGCAGGAGTTGAAGAAGAGGGATATCGTGGAGGTTGCCCGTGTTTGTGAGCCTACCTACGAGACCAAACTATTGGAGAATGAAGGAATCCAAGTATTGGTACGTATAGTAGGTTCATTGGTCAATCAGTTTTCAGAGGTAAATATGATGAACGTCAACAACTATCAGTGGTGTGTTGAGATGTGTGTCGGTGAGAATATAGGTCAACGAAAATTTGGCACACTCGGCGTATGCTTGTTACTGTACCTTAACCTCAGTGCTGGGCTTTGCCTTTGAGAAAGGTCCCGCTAGGATCGAAACGTCATCAGGCCCTCTAACTTTTTGAGACAAACTAAACAGACGAAAGAAAAGATTGGACAAAACTCAAAGCCCCTACACAACATTGGTCGAGGTCAAAGAATAGCATCCATACGTTGTCTGATCCAACATATGCATGAAATAGCACACCTGTGAACATTTCAGCTCAATCCACCAACCGAGTCTTGAGAAAATCGTGAAAACCTTTTCATTTGTTTCGCGAAAATGCAGCATTCAACGACGTACTGTTTTGAAAAATAGTTTAGATCTCGGTGAGACGTTTTTCTCTTTTCTCCCAAAATACAACATTTTAGGCAGAAATATTTCAGTGCGAGGTTTCTACTATAACCATAATCAAACTGCATAAGTTTCATGTAAATCTGTGAACATTTATGTTTGTCGATCTTACCAATGTTGTGTAGGGGCTTTAAAGTAGATGGTTGTGTGCAAGAGAATTTGCTTTGGGTGTCTTAGTTGATGTTTGTTTGTTCGTTTTTTTGTTGGCTCCAGGACTGGGCCTTTGACGATGGCGGCGTGCCTTCGAACGACATCATCGAGAAGTGGCTGGACCTCCTGAAGAAACGCTTTGGCGAGAGTCCGGGCAGCTGTGTGGCGGTCCACTGCGTCGCCGGCCTCGGGCGTGCCCCGCTCCTGGTTGCCGTGGCGCTGATGGAGGCCGGAATGGGCTATGAGGATGCCGTCACCTTAATCAGAGAGTAAGAGTCACTCTTTTTTCGGGTTTTTTTTTTTATATAATAATTATGAGAAATGACAAGATATTGAAAATTTGCAGAAAAGATTTTTTTTTTTTTTTTTTTTTTTTTTATAATTATGAGAAATGACAAGATATTGAAAATTTGCAGAAAAGACAACTTTGACTGGACTGGGATTTGAAACCGAGACCTCTGGGGTTTATTTCAGAGAAGGGAAGATGAAAAGGAAATGGCAAGCAGAAGGGATGGGATCAGAGAAGGGAAGATGAAAAGGAAATGGCAAGCAGAAGGGATGGGATCAGAGAAGGGAAGATGAAAAGGAAATGGCAAGCAGAAGGGATGGGATCAGAGAAGGGAAGATGAAAAGGAAATGGCAAGCAGAAGGGATGGGATCAGAGAAGGGAAGATGAAAAGGAAATGGCAAGCAGAAGGGATGGGATCAGAGAAGGGAAGATGAAAAGGAAATGGCAAGCAGAAGGGATGGGATCAGAGAAGGGAAGATGAAAAGAAAAGGCAAGCAGAAGGGACGGGATCAGAGAAGGGAAGATGAAAGGAAAAGGCAAGCAGAAGGGACGGGATCAGAGAAGGGAAGATGAAAGGAAAAGGCAAGCAGAAGGGTTGGGATCAGAGAAGGGAAGATGAATGGAAAAGGCAAGCAGAAGGGACGGGATCAAAGAAGGGCAGATCAAAGGGGAAGAAACTGTAATTGTTCATAGTGTCTTGGCAAACCTGAACTTGCTAGTTGATACCACGGACACCCTAGAATTTTTTTTCATTTTGTTTGCGTTACTCCCATTGTCTAATGCTTTCATGTCTCACCTCTCCCTCGACTGTTTCTTTTTCTTTTCTGTTCTTTCCCTCAGGAAACGCCGGGGTGCCATTAATGCCAAGCAGCTGGAGTTCCTGGAGAAGTACCGCTCTCGGATGAGACTAAAGAACAAGAAGAAGGACCCCTGCTGCATCCAGTAGTAGCCGCCAACTCTTACTCCGACCAATCGTCTGACCACCAGCAGCCGCACCCATCCCACTGAACCCTGAACCTCTCCAGACCCTAACCACTCGCCCGCTCCCCCCGAAACCCTACAGCCAACACGCTTAGCCATGCCGTCCCCCCCCACCCCCAACCCACAGTAGTTTTTGTTGTGTGTGATCCAGTGGGGCTTGGGGTTTTCCCGTCAAAACCCCATCGGTAAATTTTACGATCGGTAGCTAGACAATGAGCGATGCGCAGAAAGCATAAGGGAGGCGGGGGGCTGGTCGATATCGTAAACAAATCTGCGGCGGGTTTATCCTTCCTTCGTAAGTCGGGTTACCGATGCATCGGCGAAGACCCACCTTGGGGGCGCTATTAGTTTGTTTTCCCCTTCACAGAACGGGGGGGCCAATTTCACAACACCAACATTTTTTGAGAAAGGTCCTGCCTTTGAGGAAGGTCCTGCTAGGATTGAAACGTCAGGCCCACTCGATTTTAAGGCCAACATTTTTGCTTAACACCACTTCACATCAGGCCACTTTTGGGTGCCCACAACCGACACACAGTTCTTTTTTTTTTTTTTTTTTTTTTTTGGTAACCTGCAAACAGCTGAAACAAAAACTACAACGCGTGATAATAATGGAATAATGTGTATATGCAGATTTCAACTTTGGGCCACTAGAGGGCGGCAGATTTCCTCCATTTCTTTCATCGGATTGAACGTTCAATTTTCTTTTTTGTTTTCTTCTTCTGAGGTGCAAAAGCTGGTAACGTCTTCGTTGGTTCGCCAAGATGGATTGGTAGGCTTGTGGGAGGGAGGGGGGTTGTTCAGTGCATCAGGAGAAAGAAAAAAACGGTGAAATTTGTTCATTCTGTCCGTTAGTTGGCTGCGATTTAAAGCCCCTACACAACATTGGTCGAGGTCAAAGAATAGCATCCATACGTTGTCTGATCCAACGTATGCATAAAATAGCACACGTGAAAATTTCAGCTCAATCCGCCAACCTAGTCTCGAGAAAATCGCTTCATTTGTTTCGCGAAAATGCAGCATTCAACGCCGTACTGTTCCGAAAAATAGGTTAGATCTTGGTGAGACGTAAACTATTTCTTTGACTCATTTCTCCCAAAATACACCATTTTAGGCAGAAATATTGCAGTGAGAGGTTTCTACTATAACCATCTTCAAACTGCATACGTTTCATGTAAATCTGTGAACATTTCTGTTTTTCGATCTTACCAATGTTGTGTAGGAGCTTTAAGACAACCGTAAAATGCTCCTTCCTTTCCCTGTGTTTCAGCGTATCATATGCACTTTTCCCTGCTGGCTGCCCTCTGAAAAAAAACTAAAATAAAGAAATACCTGCTATCAGTGCCTGTCCCCTATGTTATAATCGTATCCTGGTTTCCATGGAAGTTTGTGCGCGCCAAGGAAGTCAGTCAGTGTCGAAAGAGGAAGTTTCATGTAGGGACCCCCTTGGGGAGGGGAGGGGGGTGGTGAGAAATCAAGACAAGTCAGGGACATGCACATTCACACGCATCGTGTTTTTTCTCTTCTTTTTTTAATCTACTGCTATATAAGAAGGTGCACTATTGTAATGTAACCTTTTTTTTTAGGTTTTGGGGACGTCCTGGGGAAACTGTTGAATTTTTTTTTTGTGGGTGGGAGGGGGTTGGTTGTGAAGGTACTCTTGAAAACAATCCATCAATCATTTTAGTATCAGCCTATCGAAAATTCCAATGACTAATCTTTCCGCCGTCAGACGGCGATGATCAATTCGGTAACCGTACGTCAAATGGACCGCTGATTGTAAAAATCAATCTCGTCAACTGATCAGCCAGCCAGTCAATAATCAATCAATTGTTTATGGCGGATCAATAATCGATGCCGGAGATTTTGAGCTGATTTGCTATGCAGCAGTGTGGGCCAGTCGTACACGTACTGAGAAAAAACAAGATCCTCATTTTTCTTCTTCAAAAGCCTGTGAAACGGTAAATGCCAATCTGTCAATTCATTTCAGACGTTCGCCAAACTGTTTGCCGATAAAGTGTTCAACCACAAAGAGATAGCTCACTTGTCCGACTGCAACGTACATGTAGATTGATCGGGATGGGTGATAAGCACTACCACGCTTCAAGTGAGCCAGTTACTTTCTGACACATCATTTTCATTTCCTCAACCGTTCAGAAGTTCCCACAGCGGTCTTGTCAGTAGGTCGTCTCAACTTTCCGGTTGCCTTCACTGAAATAATAATAGGTGCAGGGTATTCCCCCAAGAAAGTTTGTGGTTTTGAAAAGAACCTGGGCGGTAACTCGACATTTCGACCAGTGTGCTCTGGCCGTCATCAGGAGAGCACACTGGTCGAAACGTCGAGTTACCACCCAGGTTCTTTTCAGAACCACACCTCTTCCTTTAAGAGACTTTATACACTAGACTTTATACATGGTGCCACCGCAAACCTTCCTATATTGACAAAAGATCACCTTTCGTTTGCTAGACGAGATCAAACAGCTTCTATGCTTCGTGGCGTGATTGTTTTCCCCACCAGATCGAGGAAGGGTTAGGATCAGCCGCCTTAAAAATGAATTGCATCGGTCCCATTGAATAGGGTATTACTCAGTACTACTCGTAAAGATATTGATCAATTAGAAGAAGAAAAAAAAGGCTGTGTCTTGTGGGTTGGAAATCACATTTTCAATTGAGCAACCCAAACCCACATTTGTTTCTCTTCCTGTCGCTGAAGCTTATTTTGAGTCCAATTATGCAAATTCGAGAACGGTTCTGCTCGGATCGGAAACCCTTTTGAGATTTGGAAGGTTTGGTCATGGAAGTCAGTAAACAATTGTCAAGTCTGTGTATGTTACTCTCACTCAAAAAAAAAAAAAAAAAAAACGGGTTTCTTTTTCTTCGGAGGATTCGTTGTCAGGTCACATTTGAAAATTTGAACAGCAACAGTTCAAAAGTCAACTGATTTTTTTTTTTTTTTTTTTTTTTTTGGGGGGGGGGCTCTTGTCAAAAAGATCATCGGTTGGGTATCAGACGATTTGACCCGTCCGATGTCGTTTCCACCGGATAGCCATCGTGAATTTGTCACCCCAGAGTCCAGAACAATCGGCTTTCTATCGGGGGAAAATGTATCGGTCGGATGAATTCAACCGGCACCTAACCGATGATCTTTTTGACAAGAGGCCTTATCCGCATATTATGAAATTGAATCTCACTTGAAACCGCAAACAGCTACAGTAAATGTATGTGGGTAATTCCATAAATCAGAGGTACCACTTTTTGAAGTCCCCACCATTCAGCTTTCCTAAATGTAATATCACAACGTAAAGATCCATTTTTTGTGCTATACACGAACAGTATAAGATACTGTGTAATGGACATTGTTACATTTTGTTTACATGTAAACGAGCTGAATGGTTTCATATGTAAGTTGGGGCCACAAAAATGTCACTAGTTTGGACCTCCGAGTTATGGAATTATCCATTTTCAATTTTCGTTTTCCTGCGTACAGCGATGATTGTATTTTACTGGCCATTTTATTGTGGTACATATTTTTAAAAGTTCTGAAGCGGTGTGCACAATCCAAATAGCTCATCTGGGGTAAATGGACATGTTTTTCTGGTTTTTTTGTTTTTGTTTTTTTTTCCCCTTTTTTTTTGCACAATTGTCCTTATTAATTTTTGGGAGTTTTTATATTTTCCAATTAATATTGTATCTAGTGCGTAGATTCTAATATTTTTGTTCCGTTTCGTTCAAAAAGAGTATAGTCATTTAGCACAAGTATGAAAACCGCCTGTCCGGGTTGGTTTTCCTATACGTCGTATACAGTCAATGCTATTCACTTCCACTGTTGGACAAAATAATTGGCTTTTTTTTTTCGTACGTGTTGTCAACAACGAAACCAATTGAATTGTATCAGCACAAATGAAATTTCCTCTAAAAAAAAACCATTCACCAGAGGTTTGACTGCTGGCATTTGTGAATGGGCAATTGGCAGTCCCTATTAATTATTATTAATTCTACTACGAATGAAAAGGAATCGGGAAGTTTCTTTGAATTGTTGACGGCGTGTACCAGTTGTATTAGTCAATATCCTGTCACTGTGGTGCACGCGGTGTTTTGTTGTATAACCTTAATTTGCCAACGGACACACTGGCTGTTTTAACAAGACAAAACAACGATGATACCAACGATGGTATGGAGGTGGTTTTTGTTGTTGTTTTGGGATTGTTTTTTTTTTTAATATGCATCCAGGGGACTTTTCTGGTTTTCAAGAAATGAAATTGCTGAAATTGTACGCCTATGATTGGGAGGGTTGGTTCTTCCGAGACGGACTTCACCATTTTGGGTAAAACTTTTTTCCTTTTTTTTTGAAAACAAAACAAAAACACTCTTGGACCAGAAGCTGACATTTTCGGAGGCATGTTAAAGGAAAAGCTCAAGTTATCATCTCAGCTCATCTTTTTTGTTTCATTCCGTGTACGTGTACATGTAATGTCTCACGAAAACGAGGCCGGACTGTTGGGTTTTTGCTTGTTAAAAAAAAATTAACAAAAAAATTAGTGGAAGGATAACTGTGCTTTTGGAAACGCCTGGGGTTTTTTTAAGGTTCGGCATTAGTTTTTTTATCAAGGTGCTGAGCCAGAAAATGATGAATTACATTTTAATCGTAAGGCGCTATCCATAACCCCTGTTTTGTGCCGACTTTTGTTTCTGTTTATTAGCTGGCACAACGGGGAATGGAGCCGTTGCCATGCCGTCATTTTGAAGGAGGTGGGATGTGTCAAATACCTTGGCACCAATAATTGCAAGCCATTTAATAGAATAAACACAAGGCCACCCAATCGCCAATACTATCGGCAGAGGTTGGGAGAACTTGGTGCAGTAATTGGCAAAGTGGTATTGGTCGTGTGTCCGAAACGGGCGTCTAGAGCTAGGTCTAGGTCTTCAACCCTATTGGAAAGTACACGGTGATGCGAAGACAATAGCCCTAGCCGTAGCTCTGGAAGCCCGTCTCGCACTAAGGCCGTTCACTGCGTTGAGTTCCTACAACTTCCGTTCCTGGAGGGCAACTCCAGAGGGCGCTATGCCGTCGTTGGCACATTTTGATGGGGGGGGGTCATTTTTAGATTTGATAAACATTGTGTGTATTACAACTTTGAGTCAATGGCAGAGGTCAATGTTAATAATATTGCTGTATGGTTAGAATTGTTTAATTTCTTTCCTGGAAAGAGGTTTTTTTTTTTGGGGGGGGAGAGTAACTCATGCCTTGTGTTTTGAATATAATTTTGTTTCTGCACCTTAAATCTAGCGTATTTAATACCCTACACCAGACCGAGAACTCAATTTATTGTTGATTGACTGACACAAAAAACCCAGAAGTGCAGTACGGTGCGAATTGAATGAATGAATGAATTGTATTTGTATTTATTTCCATTTTTTTCTGCATGAACAATAAAACAAAATGTGAAGTTAACCAAAAAAAAAAATGTTTTTAAAAATAACGCAATATTTTGGTTTTCAAAAATAACGAATTTTGCTATTTGTCAGACAATAGCGGGTTGTGTTTGAGAAACTATGAAATAGGAAAACTCTTCATTAAGTTCAGTAAGTCACCAAGTCGTATAGTCTGTAAGTTTGACCGTGAGGAGGTCCTGAGATGTCGGTACCAAACTGCCTGTCCCGTGTGTCCATCTACCCATTAAAACAAAAACAAAATGGCAAAGAAAAATGAAAGTTGTTAAGAATTTCCCATTCGGTTTTTCCTTTAATTAGTTTGTTGAAAATATAATGAGCCCTACCGTGTGTATTTCTCCCACTGTTGAAGCCGGGTTTATTACAGCAAATTAGTGTTTGTGCCTGAGTCATAGAGCTCTATAAATAAACTAGAGTGCGCGCTCATCGCGTGACGCGTGCCGACAAGGGGACTGCGACGCCATTACCCAAGAGGGCAAATGCATGGATCTGTATGGGGCAAACTACAGTAATCCCAATTTTTACAAAAGAAAGGACATTAAAATTCGCCAATCCCTTGAGGTATTGGTGGCCTTTCCTTTCATTACTAAAAACCATTTCTTAAAATTTAGTGGGCCTGACGTTTCGATCCTAGCAGGACCTTTCTCAAAGATTTGCATTTTGGTAATTTTAGTCAGTAAGCAGTTTGCAACATTTTTGTATATCACCTTAAAAAAATTTCTATAACAGTTTAGTATCCGCATTCACAACCTTTCGGCTATACCTTTCCCCATTCATATTACGCGCGATTGCTACTGACATCTGGGCACTTCGAGCTGAAGCTGCCCTCTTTGGTAATGGCGGATGCGCGTCCATGTCGGCACACGTTCGTACCGCGCGTTGATAGGAGGAGTGCGCACTCTAGTTTATTTATAGAGCTCTGTGGTCTGAATGAACAGGGGTGATCTCTGCAGATGTGTACAGAGCTGGTGAAAGGGTCACAGCAATGAAACAAATTATCACTTGAATCCATGATAATAATCGTTATTTTTGGGGGAAAGCCGCCATCTAAGTGGTTGGTCGCTCGGATGGTTAAAACCACAGGTCACGGAGACAAAACGCGGTCCAGTCAAAATTTCTTTGCCATTTTTTTTTTTTAAATCAAAATTGTTTGAAATGTCCCAATCAGTTTTTCCTGGCTTATTTAAAACGTACTAATGAATGAATTAAGGATTTTAAAAAAACCTGACGAATATGCCTTTGAAATCGGAGACTTGGATTGAGAGGAGAGGAGTTGGTCTATTTTTCACACCGCGTTTGTACTTGGAAAGTGTGCTATCTCTACCATTGGAGAAAAAAACACCACTATTTTGCGTGCCCTAAAAGTTATTCTAAATGGGGTTTTTTTTCGTGAGTGTGAGGGCAGAAAAAACGCCCTGCTAATTTGTATTTCGTTTAGGTTAGGGGATTTCGTCTGGGATGAAGTTTGGCTGGAAAAATTCGCACTATTAATTAAAACGAGGAGAACAAATTTAAGTTGAACTGTTTCAACTTCAAACACTTACAAATGTTTCAATTTATTAAGATTATTCGTAAGAAATTTACATAGATAAATCTCAAGTAACTTCATATCTTTACATTATTAACACATGAAATTGTATCGCACTGTACAATGCAAGGGGTTTGAGGGCGATGTTTTCCCATATTTGTGACCCGGCACAGCATAATGAGGAATAACCCCACTTTTGAGATTTTGAGGTTTTCTAATGATGTGAAAGAGTATACCATAAGCTTTCAAATGATATCAAAATATAATATCCTCTTGACTTAAAATTTCCGAAAATACAAAAAAGAAAAGAAAATTGATTTGTAATCGAATTGTAAAGATACTTTAACTTCAGGCGTTGTTTACTCAAAAAGTGTTTTGGTGGGATATTCCTCATGTCGTTGTGCCGGGTCACATTTTTGTTTTTTGCCGGATGGAAGATTCAAAGTTGGACGGTTCCACCGTGATTCCCTTAATTCTCCCTCAAACCTGACGTGCTGGTTGGGGGTCGTAACCCCTGACCTCGGAAAGTGACCTCGAACCACTGCACTGATTTCAGATGGGTGAAAAGGAAGTTTGTTACTGCAGTTGTAACGGAAGTTGTGGACAAGAACTGCTCTCAAACCGAACTGCACTTTATTCAGACTGCACACACCATTATAATTATGTGACCCGGCACAGCGAAATGAGGAATATCCCACCAAAACACTTTTCGAGTAAACAACGCCTGAAGTCAAAATATCTTCTCAATTCGCTTAAAAAAAAATTCCTGCCTTTTTGAATGGCCGCTTTCGAGGAGTTAGAATGGTGCTGCTATATTGTGTCTGGTAGCCAACCAAATGAACGAGCGAAGTCCCCTTGTACTATTTGCCACAAAGTTCACACGGAAATAAACTTGATATCATTTGAAAGCTAATGGTATAGTAAGGTATACTCTTTCACATCATTAGACAATAATTATTAAAATCTCAAGAGTGGGGGCCATTCCTCATTATGCTGTGCCGGGTCACATATACTGAACTCCCATGCTAATATAACAAAGGATTTAGTGGGTGTGGTACCATGCACTGGAAAGGGCCTCTAAAGTAGAAATTAACATAACATAAGGTTCAGCAACTGGGGGGAAGGAGGAATTTCATTGCACTCCATCGTGACAGAATTACCTATAACTCCATCGTTCAGGATGGGGGGGGGCTGATATTCGAAAATGGGACGCCTTGAATCGACTCCCAATCATAATTATCATCCAAATGTTGGCTCGGATAACTTTGCGTAGACTGAAGGGAGACTATCGACTACTTTCGATACCTACCCTCGTGCTTACACATGTACATGTTAGAGTTGTGTGGCTATTATTAGTATAAGCCAGGCACTCCGTCTGCAGGAGTTGCTAGGCCAGTTCCCAATCGTCAAGGCCCGATTAGCGCCAGTATAATAATAATAAGCGTGGTATATGACAATCGTAGGGGAGGGTGTTGGCACGCACCGGGTGCTTTTGTAATGGTAACCATGCAGACGTTTTTTGGTTGTGCTTCAGAAGGCTCCACCGGTGACGCCATGCACGGATTGCCTATCCGTGCATAAGCCGCACCCGACGTATAGAGCTGCACTCCGTTTTGCCGTGTTGCTTTGTGGTTAAACTATAGGCCGTTTTCACCCACGTGACCAAAACACGTGAAACAAAAACACTGCCGCCACGTTGGACCGCTTATACGGAAAGTGTACGCACAACCATAATGGTAGAAGTGATGTTTACACTGTGCGTTGCCATTGTAAGGCGGTCCAGCATGACGTCACGTGAAAAAGGTCTATAGGCGTTTGTAGGCCGATATACGGAGCCCTTAAAGGGACATTCGTTAAAAACAAACTCTAAAATAAAATATAAAAATCCTTCGTTCGTTATTAATTTTTTTTCGTGGCATTCGTGCTCACGTAGTCATTTATTTCCTGCGCACGAAATCATTCATTTCGTGATCACGAAGTGAATCATTTCGTGCGCAAGAAACCATTTCGTGAACAAATTTGTATTTGTCTCAAAATGTAGTGGGCCTGACGTTTCGATCCTAGGAGGACCTTTCTCAAAGGCAGAGAAAGGTCCTTTCTCTGCCTTTGAGAAAGGTCCTGCTAGGATCAAAACGCCAGGCCCACTAAATTTGCATTGAGATTTGCATTTTGTATGTCACTCTGAAGTCGTGTTTGTGAACCAGCACCACGACATGAGGAATATCCCACCAAAACACTTTTTGAGTAAACAACGCCTGAAATTAAAGTATCTTCCCAATTCGATTACAAATCAATTTTCTTCTTTTTTATTTTCGGAAATTTTAAGTATTAGAGGATATTATATTTTGATATCATCTGAAAGCTTATGGTATACTCTTTCACATCATTAGAAAACCTCAAAATCTCAAAAGTGGGGTTATTCCTCATTATGCTGTGCCGGGTCACATTTGGTTTAGAGTTTGTTTTCCACAAATGTCCCTTTAGGGGCTCCGTACTAATAAGATTTGACGAGAAAATAAAAGCTTAAACAAAACTTGCCAGCTGATGAAATGGCTCCTACTTATACCGCTTGGAAGCAACCTAGTGTACCTTTTCCCTATTCCATACACCATTCCCAAAATAGGTAAGAAAATATACAGAGGAAAAAAAAAGACGCGCGAGTACCAGTCACAAGCATTATCTATCGTATCTTGTTCAGTCGAGGCTGGTAACCGATCTCTTTTTTTATGTATGCGTCAACCATGCATTGTTTTCAGCATACGAAGCCATTTTGAAGGGAAAGCCGCTCGTTTACACAGAATCTCATGATTTTTTTGTTTACCTCATAGGTGATTTTCTTATATCTCTCTTTTCAAAAAGACGAAATAAAATGGTATCTTGCTCATCCACTTTGAGAACATTTCATTTTCTTGTAGGATTGTGGGTTTTGCATGGGGGGTGGATGCCTTGTAAGGCTTGTTTTTTGTTGTTCTCTATCCTGTTTAAATATGCCCAAGATTTCTTGTTTCCTTTGGAAAGAACTAACTGCTTGTCCCCGGTTGAAAGGTAAAAATAAACCTTGTTTGACTATGTTGGAGAGAAAAAAACCAAAGTGTTATTGTCTTCTGATAATGCTGTTGTTCTGTTGTGGGTAAATGATTGTTCAGATTTGTCGACACCAGAGCTAGAGCTCTATAAATAATCTAAAGTGCGCACTGCCCTATTAACGTGTGCCACCACATACGCGCATCCGCCATTACCAAAGAGGGCAAAAAGTACCCGCATGTGTGACCCGGCACAACGACATGAGGAATATCCCACCAAAACACTTTTTAAGTAAACAACGCCTGAAGTTAAAGTATCTTCCCAATTCGATTACAAATCAATTTTCTTTTGTTTGTATTTTCGGAAAATTTAAGTATTAGAGGATACTATATTTTGATATCATTTGAAAGCTACTGGTATACTCTTTCACATCATTAGAAAACCTCAAAAGCTCAAAAGTGGGGTTATTCCTCATTATACTGTGCCGGGTCACATATGTTAGTGGCAATCGCGCGTAATACGCACATTCTACATGTACGTGTACCATAATTATAGCTCTATATGGTGCGCACTCTAGTTTATTTATAGAGCTCTATGACGTGTGCGTACGTGTCATAGATATAGAATAAGTTATTTAAGTTCTATCTATGGTACGTGTGTGTTCGAACGTTGGTGCACGTGTACGCGTACGTACGCCGTGCACGACCCGTCTCGTCTAGTTTGCAAAAACAAGATGGAGTTCAGAAATGAAACTCACACAGAATTGTCGTCTAGGGCCCTTTTCCAAAGCACGGCTTAGGCTCAGGCTCCGGCTTTATCTCCATTTCTTTCATCCATTTTAAAGTGCAATGGTTGAAAATTGAAGACATTTGGTTTCGTTTTGAATGTTAAACATCGTTTTGAGAAACAAAATGCAAAGTTTCGACTTCAACATAGAACTCCAACCTGTGTTTTCAGCTTTTTAATAACTGAGGCGAAGCCGGAGCCGAAGCCTAAGACGGGATTTGGAAAAGGGCCTATAGATACCAGCAACAAAACAAACTTCGGAGAAATCAGTGGAGATTCCCTTGGTGACCGGATGGCAAACGCGGTGCACGCATGCAACTATAGCATGCATGTGCACCGCACAAACATAAAGGCTAACCTCTATCTACAGTTCTACACCAAAGTGTAGCACGCACTGCCAACTACTTCTTGTGCTCCAGTGGTACTAGGCCAGTAGGATGCATAATGTAAAAGTACGAGTAGCTTCAGAGAGGTGTTGTGTAATGGCTATGCACTATATGCACTCAGTTTACTCTCGAAGAGAAAGGCTGTCTTCGTCCCTGTGAAATGATGGTGATTACGGCGGTACAATCGGTGATTATACGCACCAAGTCCAAACTAAGCGTCGTTCGCTTATTTCGTTTATTGTTTGATTGCAATATCAAAACGGTCCGGCAATCAGAGATACTGCCTAGTATTGCGCCTGATCTTCGTGCACGTGGACGGCAAGGAGACAGGGCAAAGGGGTCTTCACCGATCCGGTAGCCATCTTGCCTGATGACCTATGACCTGCCTCCAAACTCACGGGGGCCCAAAGTGCACTGACATTTGTAAGAAGAAAATGTGTTTCAAACTGCTTCAGTGACATAAAAAAATGACCGAAACTGATATTACGATAATGTTCCAGCTCCAGCTTGCTGAAATATTTGTCGGAATACTGAAGAATGATATAATTTTTGCACATTATTTTAGCAACCAGGTAAATCTCATTCAAAGACATATCACCAATGATTTCGACAAGACAGTGATACACAGTCACTTCGTATTTAATAACATTCTATCATTAAAGGATGCCTAATACATTACAGTTTTTTTTGGGATTGTCAGGATAATTTATACAAATACCGGAATATATTCTTCAAATGACTAGAAATGTGTACTTTGTTCTACAAATACTGAGATAAAACAATGTACCCGCAGTGAAATACGTACCAGAAATAATTCTAAAGAACAATAGACATCAATGCATCTCCATCAATCAGCTATATCCATGCATAAATTAATACCAACATTGACTTACTTTTTTTTATTTACTTTGGAGCTGCAAGGCTCCATCTATTACTTCGCATTCTATACACAATACCACAAAACATCACGTAATACAATGATTATGTTAAATGATATACAAGTTGTACACTGAGAAATAGTGAAAATTATTTAGCAAGTTGAGCGTCTACACTAGAGAGGTTTCACATAAAAATCAGTTTGAAGTTCAATTTAAAGAAATAGCAAAACTCAACGTTGTGACTCCCTGAATGGAGAATAAATTGCCCAATGCCCCCCCCAAAAAAAGATATATGTGACCCGGCACAGCATAATGAGGAATAGCCCCCACTTTTGAGATTTTAAGATTTTCTAATGATGTGAAAGAGTATACCGTAAAATACCATTAGCTTTCAAATGATATCAAGTTAATTTCCGTGTGAACTTTGTTGTAAATAGTACAAGGGGACTTCGTTCGTTCATTTGGTACCAGACACAATATAGCAGCACCAGTCTAACTCCTCGAAAACGGCCATTCAAAAAGGCAGAAACTTTACATTTTCATGAAAACAGTACACAAACACTCCCCCGGAAACCTCGTTTTTTCAACATTTAGAGACGGATTTCGGAAAAATCCTTTGGACATAACATCCTCCAATACATTAACTTTTCGAAAATAAAAAGAGAATAAAAATTATACTTTGACTTCAGGCGTTGTTTACTCGAGAAGTGTTTTGGTGGGATATTCCTCATGTCTCTGTGCCGGGTCATATATTAAGAAGGATTCACACACTATTTTAAGCAGTTTATATACAATAATTATAATTTGATTATCCTCCGATAACCAACAAAGAGCTATGTTTCTCGTACAAGTTGCTTTGAAGATCTCTGTAGACAATCTGCTCTTTTCCATTGATAGAAAATATCTCAGGTTTTGTCTAAACAGCCTAACAGTATCTACTCCGTGTGGAACATTTTTGAAAACGATGTCACATCTAGTTTTCCAAATCTGGCGTAACATTTTACACGCGATCACTGTGGAAACTGGTCTCAGACCATGGCCTATAGGATGCTATTACTATCATTAATTTTTACTTTATACTTATTTACTTTCGACTTATTAAGAACTAATTCAGGAGCTGCTATGAAAACGCCATATGATTTTACAAGATGTTATTTATTTTTATAATAATTACCAAAAGGTGATATACAAAAATGTTGCAAACTGCTTACTGACTAAAATTACCAAAATACAAATCTTACAATTTAGTGGGCCTGACGTTTCGATCCTAGCAGGACCTTTCTCAAAGGCAGAGTGCCTCTGCAGTGCCTCTCTGCCTTTGAGAAAGGTCCTGCTAGGATCGAAACGTCAGGCCCACTTTTAATTTTAAGAATTACCAAAAAGGTTTAAAAAATGCGCAATATTTTAAACATCTTAATGAAGCAAAAAGCAAGATAATTTGATATTTATGAACACTACTCTTAATTTCGCAGTTCATGAAAAAAATAACATTTAATTAAATCCGAACTTACTATAATGAAACATTTGAAATGAAGAACAAAAATGAAAATGTTCTGTAAAGAGTATTGTCTCAAAAGATAATAACAATAGGATTTGACTATTGTATAGACCTTAATTTTTCACCCATGTGACCAAACAAAAACACTGCCGCCACGTTGGACCGCTTTTTACGGAAAGTGTACGCACAACCATGATATTGGTACAACTGATGTTTACAATGTGTGCTGCCATTTTAAGGCGGTCCAGCATGACGTCACGTGAAAAAGGTCTGTATAGTATTTATATTATATTTGAAATTTCTTGGATTTTTAATCAAAGTTAATTTTTAACATTACCCGATTAGATTTTATTGTTTGTTTTTGATCCCGGAAGGCCTTTAGAAGTATTTCAATTTCAATTTCATAAAAAAAAAATTATCATGCAAACAAATGGCGAGGTCGTCTTTGACAGTTCAGTCCGTCGACCAAGAGTTGCGAGGAGATAGATGCAATGTTGCACAGCGTTTTTAACGGCGAACTAAAACAATTATCATCTTGGTTGTGGATGGCAAAAAGCGCACAAGATGCTGACGCCTTCAAATTTTGCATGCATTCTGATGTCTTCATCCTCGTTAAACCTTGTTGTCCAAGGCGGTCTCTCCGGTACGGTACGGCTCCGGGCAGAGATCCGGGCCAAACGCACGCAAACCACGGCACAACGGCACTACCACGCCGGGTGCGAGCTGCGTACACGGCTCGCAGACCGTATACGGCTGCCATACCACACGCAATAGCCTGTATGCGTACATGTGTACGAGCCTGTACGCAGCTGTCCTGGCGGCCCTCGTGTATAGCAAGACAACACCCGCATACGACATAATACGCACGCAAGTAATTACGACCGGGGTACGGTGCACAGCGTGCGTATAAGCTATGAGCGGATCAATGGGGCTGTATTTTGGCAACGATGTTGCGCAAAGTACTGTGCTACTAGTACTACTACTTGAGGCCGGATTTTGATTTCTAAATCGGCGACCAACGCCTTGCGGTCAAGGCTATACATTCCTCGTTGGAATTACAGATCAGTGCGAGTTTGCATGCCAATGGGGCTCTTGCAGAGAGATCGAAATTCTTGGTCGCACGGCCAATCGTGCCAGTGATAGCCCGATGGTGAGTTCAACGGAGAAATGATGGCGCACTGGTCCATGCCGTCCGGCTGCCCCTCGTCCCAGAGCCTGAAGTCGACGCCGGCCCCGTCCTCGGCGCACACCCAGCGGTTCTCCGCCGGCGACAGGCCGTGGCAGTCGATCCAGGCCCTCTCCAGTCCGGAGGGAACGATCAAGTGCTCCGCCACGAACCGGGTCTCCTCTTCGGACTGCGGCACGGCCAGGTGGCCGCCCGGCAGACCGGCGCACGCGTCTCTGGCCCCGGCCCACTGGACGGCGGCCTCGGTCAGCGCGTAGCACGAGGCGTTCCACCGCAGCTGCCACGGAGGACGGCACGGTCTCAGGCTCCTGCATCTCGCCGCCACTCGGGAGACAGAGCAGCACGACAGGGTGGTGGCAAGGAGGATGAAGGCAACCGGAGTCATACTGCACGCTATACACCGACTCCGACGAAGAGCTAGAAGAGTTTCCAGGTAGGCCTAAATACTGTTCCAGATACCACACCACAACAATTGTAATACAGTATTGTTGGTGCGCTACAAAACTAGCGGACAAACCACATAATGACAATTACGCATTGCAGATAGCTCTTGTAATCGTTACATAAGTCGTATAGCCTAGCTCCTTGTATAGACTATGTCGTGTGGGGAATAATAGATGAACGAAACGTAGCCTAACAATGCAAAGTGGCCCTTGACGATCAAGCGGTCGAAGCTGTGCCGCTTCCACGTACCGCACAACAATGCGTATACCGTCGATGCCTGAGCTACTGGAACCTCACAATGACAAGGTGTGGGCAGCCTGCAGCTCTTATGAGTTACACAGTGGCTATTGTTACGGCAGTCGTCCGTGCGGTTCCCTGACTTGATTGTATTTCGTCAGCATTGCAGGCTGGTTGAACCAGTCTATTAGCTAATAGTCTGGTTCCAAGAGCTAAACTCCCTGACAAATACTGTGCAGTCAGGGAACTACACGGACGACTGCCGTAACAACAGCCACTGCGAAAAACATAACGCAGTGGCTATTGTTACGGCAGTCGTCCGTGTGGTTCCCTCACTTGAAAGCATTCGCCTGCATTGCAGGCTGGCTGAACCAGACTAATCCGTTGATAGTCTGGTTCCAAGAGGTAAACATCCCGAACAATGTTGTTAAGTACGTCGGGGAACCACACGGAGCGACTGCCGTGAACGCAGCCACTGCGAACAATAAAAATAATGGGCGAAGACGTTAACGAACCGCGGTGCGAATTCAGACGGCAGAGACGCTGATTGTGGCCCTCAAACGAACGATCTTTTCGAAAAAAAACAGTGATTAATTTGGCTTCTGTCGGCTTGAGTTGTTTCTCGTGATTACCTTGCTGATTAACGGCAGCGTGCAGCAATTGGGTCTCCAATTGGGTCAGCTCACGGGGGGCGACCTCAAGGTCGACTTCTGCCAATGGCTCGTTCTCATTCGTTCTGCGCTCTCGTCTGAAGCAATAATTAGTGACGGAGTCGGAATGGGCTTTACTGAAGTGTGCTTATCGTTTCCTCAATTATAGCTGTGCCCAGCTCGTTAGGTAGCATTTCAAAATAAACCACAGCACTCGATCTCTCCGTCAGTAGCCGCATGCCAATGAAAGCCAATTGCCGTTAAAGGGATAACACAATATTGGCCGAGGTGAAAAAATAGCGTCCATACGTTGTCTGATCTAACATCATGCATGGAATAGCACACCTGAGAAATTGTTACCCGGTACATCATAATGAGGAATAACCCCCACTTTTGAGATTTTGAGATTTTGAGATTTTGTAATGATGTGAAATACTGTACCATTAGCTTTCAAATGATATCGAAATTTCCTCCACTACATTAACTTTCCGAAAATACAAAAAAAAAATACAAAAAAAAAATAATCGAAATGAGAAGATACTTTGACTTTAGGCGTTGTTTACTCGAAAAGTCTTTTGGTGGGATATTCCTCATGTCGCTGTGCCGGGTCACAATTGATGAAAATGATGAAAAACCGCTTCATTTTGTTTCGCGAAAATGCAGCATTCAACGAATTGTTGCGGGGAAAAGAGCGGTCTACATGAATGGTACTTGAGCCATTGTCCTTTTCTTCCGATATTTGGAATGAAGATACCAATGATGAACTTGTCAAACGAAGGGCTGACACCCACTAAACTGAGGAGATGCATGTATTGTAACGTTTGGGAAATAATCAATTCATCTCCATTACCATTTCCTTAAGCCTCGCACGTTTAAGTTGAAAGGTATACATAAACTGAAGGTCATGCTCTTCTTAGTTTTTGAATAACGATTACAACTTGGACTTGATTTTTTTTTTATTTGACTAAACATTCAAGCTATGATTTGTCCATACAAATTTCACAGAAAAAACTATTATTTTTAAAAGAGTCATTGATACAAAACACCAATAAAGTAGGCTAGTTATGGATTCAACATGTAACTTTTCAACGAAAGTCATTAAGGCAAGTAGTTGAGACGGGAAGCGGGCTCAGATTTCACCCAACCTCTCAAATTTTCTGTCAGCAGGCAATCGGACAAACCGTCATTGAAAGTCCAAACTATCAAATACTGATATTTAAGCATCGACTAATAATTGAACAAAAATGGTATCAAATGAAGAGATAATAATCCAGAATGAGCTGGTGAAAGGTTTTAGAAATATCCTTCAGATATGCGCGAACATTTCATAATAAAGATTATTTACTGATCAATAATCAGAAATCATCGACCAGTATCTTAGCAAAAAATTGATTCAGACAAAGCTATAGATGGATTATAATTATAAGTTGCTTTATCATTAATTTTATGCTTATCGATGAGTTGCTTTGCGGATTTTAGACGGACCCAGCAACTCATCTTTTACCGGGATGTAACTATTTTGCACAGAGCTTTGTAATTTCTGGAACAAGACACATCATGCCACTTTCCAAAAGAACTATGATAACGAGATATAGTGCCGCAGTCTTGATTATTATTACTATTATTTGGCTGGTTAGGATCCCAGTACCTGAAGGCGACATTCTCTCCGTTCTCCGCACACATCCAGGCTCCCTCTGTGTGTATGTCGTTGCAGTCGATCCAAGCTATGCCTTTTTCAGGAATGACGTAGTTGACAATGAAGTCGTTCTCTGCTGAATTACGAGGCACGGCCAGAAAGCCGCCCAACTCGGCGCACTCTGCCCCGGCACTGGACCAGGTCATAGCGGACTCGGTCAGCGAGTAGCAAGAGCCGCCCCAGTATTGCCACTTCGGAGGGCACGACGGCTGCGCTATACGCCTGCATCTCGCCGACACATGGGTGACGGAGCAGCACGACAAGACGGCAAAGATGACGAACACCACAGAGAACATGACGGCTTGCAAAGTAACAGAAGCAGTTGAGATTTCCAGCGCACTGTATATCTGTTCTTGTGTATCTCCGTGAGCTTGTTAAAGAAGTTGTTCCAGATAAGAAAACCTGAAGCCACGAGTGTTGCTGCTCAGTTGCTGCTAGGTTCAGTGTCGGCAAGCCTGATTAAGCAGAAGACGTTCAACAAGCTTGTTCAGACGAAAATGCGACTGAAAAGATCTCCTCTCTTCCCAGCCCAGTTCTCGAATTCAGCTGCAAAATCCGAGGTGCATTCCCGACGACGAGCTGCTTACGACTGAGTATGAGGCAACAATAACGGTGGACCGTACGGGGAGCTACGACACGTAATTATCTCATTCAATCATCATTTGGTGAACGATTGACAAGCAAAAACAATGCCCTACCCAAAGTGACAGCTCGAGGCAACGATAATTGTTTTTACGACCATCTCGAGATTTCTAGTGGAGTATGCATTTTAATAAAATACGTCGTGCTGACACAGACGACTTTCATTATTATAGGACGGTAGTCAGTTGGTGTGTGTCAATCATTACTCTGGCTTTTCGTTTAGGCTGCGTTCGTAGCCTTCTTGTTGCAATACACACTAGGCGTACCCTCACTGCTACTTCCATCTGACAGGGCCATGAAGGCAATGGTTTTCAATATGGCGCCATGTTCAAGAAATGCCTTCACAACGTGTACGACATGCTTGAATTGCTTTAATTTGAAAAAAGTAACATATTTCTCAGATTGTTCAACGTCAGTTTTTCCGCTTGGTTTGTTTGACTTGATTTAGAAAAAGCTGCATCCACTTTGTGTGACCCCCCGAGCTGTCATAGCCAGGTTTACAACAATTAGTTGTTTGCATCTGAATGAAAGCTGAGGTGTGATCCCTCGAGATATATACAGCAGTTAATTGGTTGAATTGCTTCTGACTGCCGCCCTTGATCCGGCAAATACCAGTTGATTATTTGGGAAGGCCACCATCTAATGGAAGCACTATCTGGGCTCCAGCCAGGTAGGTCATGAATAATTCAACAAAGTGACGTAGAAGTTAAGTGAATAATTATCTTAATATGTACATGTACACTGTTCATTGTGCAGTACATGTACATGTACATTATTCATATACATAATAATGTTGAATTATTCATGACCTACCCGGCTGGAGCCCAGATAGTGCTTCCCCACCATCTAATGGCTTGATAGCTCTCATGGAAGAACACTGGAACGCAGTCCGAAGAGTCGAACCAGTTCGTGGCGGTCCACGTTGTCCCCCGCACTGGGCACCCCCTACAGCGCCCTCTCGTGGCTCACTGAAATTATCGATTCAGATAAGACTATTTTTTCAGAGGAATCATTTCTATGGAAGGTTTGTGGAGATATCTATCGTGCTGATGACCTCTTTCGAGACTGAGTAAGGCTCTAAGAAGAGCAGGTAAATCAACATCCTTTTTAAAAGAGATTATTTACATGGTTTTCCCGATTCCTTTTCTATTCAGGCTAATAATCCATTGTACTAACATTTAAGAGGCTACGCAAATGAACGGATGCTGTTAGCGATTATGACGTCATGGTGCTGCTTACTATCCGCTAAAATGTCTGGGCGACACGTGTATCTCACTCGCTGCACGAACGGAAGGAACGCTTAGGAAAATTCCAATTTCCTGTAAATTGTTTTTACTTCTTTGTCAATATGGATGCTGTTTTACAATAGTGAGTAATCGCTGAATATGTGTGGACCGTTTGGGTGAGTTTCAAAGACTATGAAATGCGAAACTATTTAGTCTCAATGTATCCAAATGGGTGCGTGCATGGTGTCGGAAATAGACGTATTCTTACCACAGACATAAATAACCTATAGACGGACAACAGCGGGCGCTAGACTGTAATTTCAGGTCACATGAAAAACCATGGGCAAACTTGTTCGTCACGTCACACGGACGGCCACGGGCGTACGTACACAAGCTCAGTGCAAGATTACGCATCCATGAGAAAAATGACCGCCAAATTGATGTGACAGAAATGTATAATGTGGAGCTACTAAAAGCAGTAGGCCTATATAATAAATGGAAAAATGTAATCCTGAGAGAAACGGGTCGTTATTTCGGCATTTCATTATACATTATACATTATGGTGTCGTGTGGTACAAATACTGTTTCCAATTCAAATGTAAATACCATTAATAAAGTACAGCTAAATGTGCTTCACCAAAAAACTCAGATTGTTAACGTACGTTGTAATCGCTGTGCAGAAAGCCTTAATATTAGCTGTGCAGAAAGCCCATCCCTAGCTTTAACTTCAACTAGTATAGCCCCCTCCCCTCCCCCTTGCCCCCCCCCCCAACCATGTAAATTGGTTGTGCACAAACATATGCGCCCATAGCGAATATGTGACCCGGCACATCATAATGAGGAATAACCCCCACTTTTGAGATTTTGAGATTTTCTAATGATGTGAAAGAGCGTACCATTAACTTTCAAATGATATCCAAATTTCCTCAAATACATTAACTTTCTGAAAATACCAAAACAAAAACAAAAATTGATTTTTAATCGAATTGAGAAGATACTTTAACTTTAGGCATCGTTTACTCGAAAAGTGTTTTGGTGGGATATTCCTCATGTTGCTGTGCCGGGTCACATATGTGGTACGGGAAAAAAATAGCAGCCCGCCCCCGCAACTCGTGTCAAAGGTCAACGCTACCTAGAGTAACGTTATAGACCACGCTGGTACACGTGGCGGCTAATTATGATACGCTTGTATTTGTGACGGATTGTGATATACAATTTAGTTTTCCCATAAATCACAAAATAGCCATAGAGCCTGCGCTTCCGCGGCTCGCCAACGAAGATCAATCTTTTCTTACGGCAGTCTAGGGATTTGAAAGCAATTAGCCCTTAATTGTGTGCGTCCATTAAGTGCCCCAGAGATTATAGGACATTATTTCTGTGGTTCAAATTCTATTGTGGAATGACCTCGTGCCGATCGACCGCATCAGAAATTCGTTTAGTTGAGAAGGATCTAAACCAGCGGCCTCTAATGCACATTAATTTTCACAGAAAAATGCACTGCGTGCATCGGTCCTTGTGGGGATAACCAATTGGATGTGTCGGGTACCAGTACAGGCCACCAGTTAAAGGTGGTTCCAGTCTAGCGGTGATCGCAGGGTTTCTAATAAGCAGACGAGCAAGGGCAGAGAGGCGGGAACGAGTCTTTTTTAGCCACACAAAACACCAGTCACCATCATTTGCGTGTGACGATAGCCTGTATAGATATATATGCTCGTCACAGGAGTCTCGTGTCTTTCACGAATCTTGTCAGCTCTTCTGTGATGAGGTATAGCTTTGTTACTTCATACCACACTACTCTCCAAAAGCAATAACAGTGGCTCATCACCACTCCAATTCAGAACGACAGATCGGGAAGAGTGGTAAGAAGGTCATTTTTATCCTTTTCATTGTCGATGAATTAATATCTGTGTGCTTTGGATGTTGTGAGTTTCGTGGCAGCGCCACGTATATAGAACCAGTGATTAAAGACCAATATAGCATCGGGAAGATCGGAAAACATCGATGTCCACAGATTTCCTTCTCATGTACAAAGTTTTTAGAAGGTCATGATAGAATCCTTATGCTGAAATCTTACGGTCTGGGATGCTGTACTTTTCGAGAAATCTTCACTCCAACATCGACAAGCAGTTTATTACTCGCGAGTAATAAACTATTTCTTACACTACAGAACGGTGCGAAAACCGTAACTTGTTTGCCTTTTTCTACTTTCTCAGATCACCATTTGCGTTAAAACCTTCGCAGGATTTCTTTTTTGGAATGTTTAATGGTTTAACACTGAAACTGTGGTAATCTTTTGACATTTACCGATGTTGTATAGGGCCTTTAAGTTCAATTTCAGGCCGTGATTACGTCAGAGGTGCAATGACTCTTTCCTGGTCTTTACTCGGGTCTCGAATCGTAGCCTTTGTTTCTTTAACTATTGGTTAATTAACTCCTCTTGATACCTGTCTGGTATCTGTCAACACATGGAACAAAATGATCGACAACCTTTGGTTGTATCGAGTCGATATTGTGCAAAAGCGAACAATAGCTAATTCAGGCATCCCTGCTTATGAGAGTTCCAAATTAGTCCAATCAAAAGGTTCGCTGCTGCTCAGAAAGAAAAACAAAAAACAAATGATTCTTGATATAAATTATAAACAAAAGAAGAGGTGGAGGAAGCACTCATGGCTGGAATCCCACGTGAAGAACTGAACTAAGCCCTGCCGGAGGAAAAAAGAAAGGAAAAAAAAGGAAAAACAGAACCAGGTCTTACTGCACTGTTCTCCGGCAATTTAAGGATCAAGTTCAGCCAGCTCATAACTCACAAGTGCTCTAGTAATCTGCTTTTCAATTTCTGTATTTCTTTAAGGCTGGACGACACTAAACGTTGCAGCAACACTCGTGGCTTCTACCTTTCGTATCTGGAACAAATAAGTGGATAAAACGTCTTCAATCTCATCTCAAAAATCTCATCTGCTTCTAATACCTTTGAAGGCCGTCATGTTTTCTGTGGTGTTCGTCATCTTTGCCGTCTTGTCGTGCTGCTCCGTCACCCATGTGTCGGCGAGATGCAGACGTATAGCGCAGCCGTGCCCTCCGAAGTGGCAATACTGGGGCGGTTCTTGCTACTCCCTGACCGAGTCCGCCACGTCCTGGTCCAGTGCCGGGGCAGAGTGCGCCGAGTTGGGCGGCTTTCTGGCCGTGCCTCGTTCTTCAGCAGAGAACGACTTCATAGTCAACTACGTCATTCCTCAATGGGGCTTATTTTGGATCGACTGTAACGATATAGATACAGAGGGTCTGTGGCTGTGCGAAGAGAACGGGGAAGCTGTCACCTTCAGAAATTGGCACCCTAATGAGCCAGGTAACTATAATAATGAAAATTGCGCCTTTATGCATTTCCATGGTTGGGGCGATGTTAGATGTGACAAAAGTGTCAAGGCCTTGTGTAAACGTGCGCCGTATGAAGTCCTGTAACACGGGTAAGACATCAATCATTGGTGAGGAGGTGTAGTCCTCATATATTTCGCGGCAATCGTTATTTCTCGTCGTGCATTGAGAACGGTATGAAGTATCCACCCGACTTCATCGGACCTTGGATCATAGCCCCAAGAGCCTTTGCACAAAATCACACGATGGTACATAGGCCTATGTCAGATTACAGGGGTTTCCAGGAAAACCTATGGACAATTGTTGAACCGAATGCTTTTTGTCGGCATGGGAGCATACGAACCAACGTATGTAATGTGGAAAGAGAAAATAATCAATCTGACACCCAAGACATCCATGTCCACCAGATCCAATGCAACTGGCCGCTGCAAAATATCCCTTAATTAATGTATCTAATTAACTATGCATATATTGCGTATTTCATTTCTTGATGAGGTTTGTAATGATAATTTTGCGAAAACTTGAGAAGTTAAATTGATAAAGGAATGATTGAGTCAAAGTAGATAGAATATCGTGATTTTGGAAACTTTAAGAAAAAAAACTTTCATGAGTTGTTGTTTTTATCAGTGCCTGTCGAATTATAGATCAATTAAAAAAATAATATGTTGGCTAATGCTCCGATTACCGGTTTGTGCAATATAATTTAATCAGTATTACAGTGGATCGTGTGTGTATAGAATTTTGTCATCTTTGTCGACGAATCCGTCTTTCTTAGCCCCACTAAACAATTACAATTTCGAAAAAATTAATCGCTTCACCTGTATTGAATAGTATACTGCATAACATTTCCTGCGTAAGCATAACATTTTAGGTTTAATTTTGCTGTGAATAAAACTTGCACTTTCTGTCTGATGTTAGGTAACTTACCGTGTCGATATGCTGGAAGCACCCGAATTATGTTTAAGCATTCCGGGCCACACTCTATGAACCAGGGCGCCAGCCAAAGATTCACATCATTTCTAGGCTTTAAAGCCCCTACACAACATTGGTCGAGGTCAAAGAATAGCATCCATACGTTGCCTGATCCAACATATGCATGAAATAGCACACCTGTGAAAATGTCAGCTCAATCCGCCAACCGAGTCTCGAGAAAATCGTGAAAACCGCTTCATTTGTTTCGCGAAAATGCAGCATTCAACGCCGTACTGTTCCGAAAAATAGTTTAGATCTCGGTGAGACGTAAACTATTTCTTTTACTCATTATTTTCTCTCAAAATACAATATTTTAGGCAGAAATATTTCAGTGAGAGGTTTCTACTATAACCATCTTCAAACTGTATAAGTTTCGTGTAAATCTGTGAACATTTCTGTTTTTCGATCTTACCAATGTTGTGTAGGTGCTTTAAGCACGCAGTCTTCATTTAAATGCAAAACCCACCAAGTGTCTCGTGAAATTCAATGAGAGTTTTCCCTACGGAGTTAATAAGCATTCAGTATATTCACATTAGTGTGATTGCCCGCTAAACCAATTAATTATAGGCAGCTTGGTATGCATTCGAACCCACGACCCCTGCTTTTCAGTGCACGCGTCTTACCACTGGGCCACCGAGCTTGTCGACGCCGTCGATATATGACAATATATTAATGAATCGATGTATAGATCAAAGTATAAGATAATCATTAGTTGTCCATTCATTCCGCAAATAACCTATTAACGTGTAATCGTGTGGTTGCTAGATTTTGGTGTGTCCCGAGACGAAATCATTGACATCTAACACCACAATGTTGCTATTGCATCGGTATTATTTTACTCAAATTATTCATGAGTTGTCGACTGAATAAAAATATGAAACAAACCTTTAATTCGTTATTATCATAATTATTGAGTCATGGCATGGTTATAATTGTGTGCTTTGTATTCTGAATGACTTGTACATGCATATTGTGGAGGGCAGATTCATTGCGATTTTTCTCGCCTTTCGACAAGCTGTAGCGGTACTGTCTCCCAGAAACAGCTATATAACCTGCTCGCAAACCTGACCCACAACACAATGGATGGGAGAAATCTAAGTAAAAATTCTCACGTAGATCACAAAATGGCCCTACAGCCTACGCTAACATTGCAACGCACACAGCCCCTCCAAGCACACGTCAATAATTAAAACGTCTCTATACGTTAATTAACGGATCGCCTTGGAAGACAATCAACGCTTAATTGTGTGCATCCTTTTTGGGCAACGGCGCTAAAAGTCAAAATTAATGCAGTGGTGAAAGGCCTCCTAATGAGAAACTGCCTCGCCTCGCTCGACCGCGTAACAAATTCGATTAAAAAACGACAACGCCGTGTTCACTGAGGCGATGAGAACATATATCAAAATACGCCTAAATCTTCACAGACAATATTTAATGCAATGACTCGTACGGAATGCTGGGAACATCGATGCTTGGAGATAGACAATTAGTGTTGTCTGGTACCCAGAAGGGTAGCGAGCTAACGAGGTGCCCGTCTATTGGCCATCCCGTGATTCTAATTAATTGACTTACTATACCTAAAAGCATAGCATAAACGGTGCATATGGTATTTCTTTCCAGTATTCTTTGGCCTAATTAGCTCATTAATATTGCTGCATGCAATCATTGGTTGTCTGTGTTTCATTATCATTGACAAATCTTATGTAAATTGGGGGAATTCAATAAAAAACATAGGAAATTCAATCCAAAAACAATGAAAACACAAAAGCCCCCCAAAATGGGGAATCATGAATAGTTAATGAGCTACAATTATAGAAAACATGATTTTTTTAAAAATAAATTTTACACATGTAATTCTCTATCACCCTACAAAATATCATTTGAATCCATCACTCAACGACCGAGATCTGAGGCGAAATCCGCCCCCGGCTGTGGGGTGGTCAAAATAACCCGGCTCTTAACTTTGAGGGTTAAAACAGACATAAATAACCTATAGACCTATAACCTATAACCTATAGACCTATAGACCGACCGACCCATGGAAAACGACGTCAGGATACTGTAATGGTGACGGCGCCCGACTAAATGTGACCCGGCACAGCATAATGAGAAATAACCCCCACTTTTTAGATTTTGAGATTCTCTAATGATGTGAAAGAATATACCATTAGCTTCCAAATGATATCAAAATTATTTCCGTGCGTTAAAGATTTATGAAGTTACAGCGCGAGAAAGACACCGAGTAACGGACAAAACAGCGTTGGAGTTTGTTCCGAACGAGGAGCTCAGTCAGTGAGTGTAACGCACATATACGCGCTACGCGCTAAGTGTTAGAGAAATAAAAACCAACGGCAATGTTGTTTTTTCAACATTTAGAGACGGATTTCGGAAAAATCCTTTGGATCTAATATTCTCTAATACTTTAAATTTCTGAAAATCCCCCCAAAAATTGATTTTTAATCGAATTGTGAAGATACTTTAACTTCAGGCATTGTTTACTCGAAAAGTGTGTTGGTGGGATATTCCTCATGTCGCTGTGCCAGGTCACAAATGTGGAACCATGTGAAAGCAAGTGGATAAACAATGTGGACAAACGTACATATCACGGAATGAAGGATTCAAACTGGATTTTTTGGATGAAACCATGCTGATTGAGATCAAAAGCCCCTTTCAGAGATGACTACATACTCCATTACAGATGTGTAATTGCGTGTCTTATTAGAAATAACAATGAATCAAAATTTGGCGGTCATTTTTCTAGTGGATGGCGGGCCAGTACGCATAATCTTGCACTCAGTGCACTCAGATCTCAGTTATTTACGTCTGTGGGAAAACACGTAGACGGACAACAGCGGGCGCTAGACTGTAAATTCAGGACGCGTGAAAAACCATGGTCAAACTTGTTCGTCACGTCACACGGACGGACGTACGTACACAAACTCAGTGCAAGATTAGGCGTACTGGCCCGCCGTCCACGAGAAAAATGACCGCCAAATTTTGATTCATTATTTTTTATAATAAAACACGCGAATATACATCTGTAATGGAGTATAGTCATCTCTGAAAGGGGCTTTTGATCTCAATCAGCATGGTTTCATCCAAAAAATCCAGTTTGAAATCATCATTCCGGGATATGTACGTTTGTGCACATTGTTTATCCACTTCCGCCCATGGTTTAACATTTTTAGTCGGGCGCCGTCACCATTACAGTATCCTGACGTCGTTTTCCATGGGCGTTGTGTATGGCTGTCGGTCTATAGGTTATTTATGTATGTGGTTTTTCCCCAGCTAATTCCGTCCCTAGCTGGACCAATCTAACAGACAGTGTTAAATAGAAACACAGACAAAGGGAATGACGTTAACCTTTAAATAGCCGGGGTGGATTCCGCCCCACTGTATCATGTTATAGTGTCTTAGTGATCTTTTGTCTGCGTGCTGAGGTCATCATGACCTTTTTGGGCAAGCCTATCAGGCACCTTTTGAGACCAATTCTATCAAAATTGAAGTTCCCGTTCTCTGACAATGAACATTGACAACGTATCAAAGCGTTCAACTGCGTGGCACCATACAGAAAGTACGTTTTATTTACTTCCAAATTAAATCTACAATAATGACACACGTATATATGTAGCATAGTGCAGTATACTTTTCAGTAAAATTGTTTTCGGAATTGAAGCTAAAATATGACACTTGTGTATAATCATAAAATTATGCAGTACACATTTCAGTACACGCGAAGCAAACTTCATTCGCTTGTGATCGTTTAGACGGCTTAAAAAGACGCGTTCGTCGACAAAGATGACAACAATGTTTTTATGTACACACACGATGCACTGGATTATTGATTAAATTCTATTGCACACCCACTAATCGAAGCAGTAGCCATCATTTCTTAAGTGATCTATAAAACTGCGGGTACTGCTATAAACAGCAAGTGACGAAAGTTATTTCCCTTTAACTTTGAAAAAATGACATTACTCTACCAGGAATTAATTATTCCTTTTTGTTTGAGATTCTTAATTTCTTAATATTATCATGGCAAACCAGCAAAATTGAATAAATTTAAAATTTCGTGAATTTTCTGATTTAATATTACAGATCGAAGTATATTTATGTGTAAGTATGTTTAGTCTAAAAATCCCTTTAAGTCGGGCTATTGTTGATAAATCAGTGAACTGTGAACGTACATGCAATTATTGCATCGTGTCTTCATATAGATTTGAATTCACGAAAAACGATTATTGTTTGTCTCTAGGGAACACTTGGCCACTTAATTGTGCTAATACACAATGACATGCATCTAAGATATTGGAATAAATATAAAGTAAGGGAGAATTATTATGTATGTGATAAAGTATGTGTATCATTATATTGAATCACAAGTTATACACATATAATAAACACTATTTTAGCGTATAGCATCGCAGATACATAATTGAAATTCTGAAACCAAGACCAGTATCAAACTTCAGAATATGAATAGCTATAATAGTGATACATTTTTCCATCTCATTAATCTCTCAATCAAAAAAGGTAATTTACAATATGCTGCAATCTGCTTACAAACCAAAATGCAAACAAATATCTTGGAGGGCCTCATGTATGCGATCCCAGGTGACCTTCATAAAAGACACATTCCCTTGGCCTCGAGAAAGATCCTGCTGGATCCGAATTTCAGGTCTTCCTCGTCGTATAATCTGTTATTTTAACCCTCAAAGTTAAGAGCCGGGTTATTTTGACCACCTCACAGCCGGGGGCGGATTTCGCCTCAGATCTCGGTCGTTGAGTGATGGATTCAAATGATATTTTGTTGGGTGATAGAGAATTACATAATGAACATTTGTGTAAAATTTTATTTTAAAAAAAAATCATGTTTTGTATAATTGTAGCTCATTAACTATTCATGATTCGATTTTGGGGGGGCTTTTGTGTTTTCATTGCTTTTTTATTGAATTTCCCATGTTTTTTATTGAATTTCCCTAATTTACATAAATTCGTCAATGATAATGAAACACAGACAACCAATAATTGCATGCAGCAATATTAATGAGCTAATTATGCCAAAGAATCCTGGAAAAAAATACCATATGCACCGTTGATGCCATGCTTTTAGGTATAGTATGTCAATTGAAAAACTTCCGTCCAGCTAGCCCATGGCCCTGAAAAATGCTCGTTGTCAGAGAACGGCACTGCTAATTTTAATAAAATCGGTGTCAAAATGTGACTAAGAAGTTTACCAAAAAAGTCATAATGCCTCAGAAAAAAATAACACTGAGACGCTATAAAAAAAATACTACAGGAGGGCGGAATCTGCCCCCGGCTCTTCGAGGGTTAAGGGATATTTTGCAGCGGCCATACAGTTGCATTGGATCTGGTGGACATGGATGTCTTGGGTGTCAGATTGACTATTTTCTCTTTCCACATTACATACGATGGTTCGTATGCTCCCATGCCGACAAAAAGCATTTGGTTCAACAATTATCCATAGGTTTTCCTGGAAACCCCTGTAATCTGACATAGGCCTATATACCATCGTGTGATTTTGTGCAAAGGCTCTTGGGGCTATGATCCAAGGTCCGATGAAGTCGGGTGGATACTTCATACCGTTCTCAATGCACGACGAGAAATAACGATTGCCGCGAAAAATATGAGGACTACACCTCCTCACCAATGATTGATGTCTTACCCGTGTTACAGGACTTCATACGGCGCACGTTTACACAAGGCCTTGAAACTTTTGTCACATTTAATATCGCCCCAACCAGTAAATTTCATAACACCGCAATTTTCAGTATTATAGTTATCTGGCTCATGAGTGTGCCAATTTCTGAAGGTGACACCTTCCCCGTTCTCTCCGCACAGCCACAGACCCTCTGTTTCTATATCGTTACAGTCGATCCAAAATAAGCCCGACTGAGGAATGACGTAGTTGACTATGAAGTCGTTCTCTGCTGAATTACGAGGCACGGCCAGAAAGCCGCCCAACTCGGCGCACTCTGCCCCGGCACTGGACCAGGACTTGGCGGACTCGGTCATCAAGTAGCAAGAACCGCCCCAGTATTGCCACTTCGGAGGGCACGGCTGCGCTATACGTCTGCATCTCGCCGACACATGGGTGACGGAGCAGCACAACAAGACAGCAAAGATGACGAACACCACAGAAAACATGACGGCTTGCAAAGTCGCAGAATCAGATGAGAATCTAAACGGTCTGTAGATATTTCTGTAGAATTCTGTTCTTTTGTATGTCTGTGTGTTTTGTGAAGACGATTTATCCACTCCTGTTCGAAATAAGAAAGGTAGAAGCCGCGAGTGTTCCAGCAATGTTCAGTGTCGTCCAGTTGTACCACAAAATGTCCACGATCTTGTTCGGACTCAAACGTGATTTATCTGCTCTCAGTCTCCGCGCCCAATCCTTTGATTCGGGTAAGGTACAGAGAATGACGAACACAACAGAAAAGATGACGCAGTTCCAAGATGCTCGATGAAATCTGCAGGAAGAATGAGTGAAATCATCAGCGTGCTTTCTTCGGGTTATTCTGAATGCCGGTTGTAGTAGTTTAGAAGGATCAGTTTTTAGTTGTTGGCTTCTTTGATGGGCGCAGGCTCAAGTGTCTGTGCACTGCCAACGGCACGATTCTTAACGATGGGGCAACAAGTAGACAATAATTATATGCAAATGAAACGATTAGTTAGTAGATTACTGTTCAGCCATGCAAGACCCTATGCAAGACGATCTTGTACTAAGGAGATCACACACATTGGTCGCATGTGTAACATGTGTTACAAAACATCCAAGAAGAAAAGATAACTCGGAGCGATGCAACGCAGCCAACAATATGATAAAAGAGGACCAGGAAAGAGTAATTGTGACCCGGCACAGCATAATGAGGAATAACCCCCACTTTAGAGATTTTGAGATTTTCTAATGATGTGAAAGAGTATACCATTAGCTTTCAAATGATATCAAAATTATTTCCGTGTGAACTTTTTTTGTAAATAGTACAAGTGGACTTCGCTCGTTCGTTTGGTACCAGACACAATATAGCAGCACCATTCTAACTCGTCGAAAGCGGCCATTCGGAAAGGCAGGAACTTCACATTTTCATGAAAACAGTACACAAACACTCCCCCGAAATCCTCGTTTTTTCACCATTTAGAGACGGATTTGGGAAAAATCTGTTGGACATAAGACTCTCCAATACATTAACTTACCGAAAATACAAAAAAACAACTTTTTTGTTATCGAATTGAGAAGATACTTTGACTTCAGGCGTTGTTTACTCGAAAAGTGTTTTGGTGGGATATTCCTCATGTCACTGTGCCGGGTCACAATTGACTAAACTTTTGACGCATAGCCTCTAAGCGAATTTAGTCATTTTCGATTGGTTCGACGTATTGCTGCCACGAAATAAACCACATACAAACAAGGTGAAAAAACAGAGCACAGACCATCAAGATGGTATATCCCTGAATGAACACAACGTACAAGCCATAGGCATAATATCATTAAGTCATCAGATTAAAAAGAATGATTCCCTTGCCACTCACATAATCAGTGTGTAGTACCAACCTGCAAGTGTCGCGAAGGAAGAATCGCATTCATTCAAGTCGCAATTCGTTCTGTATTGGAGTGACGGTCCACTGTTAGCGCTGCTAGAGGGGCGTGTCCTGAGAGATACTATGGCCAGCAACTCGTCACCGAAGAGAAAAGATTCGTTGAAGATCACAGTGTCTAGCGACCGGCGTACATGCTATCCGCTCAAGCAAATGACGGTGGCGCGTTCTGAGTTGACCAAAAATGATATACCCGTTCCCGCCTCTTTTTCCATCTCTCTCTGGCTCGTCTGCTAATTAATTAGAATCGCGGGATGGCCAATAGACGGGAACCTCGTTAGCTCGCTACCCTTCTGGGTACCAGACAACACTAATTGTCTACCTTCAAGCATCGGTGTCACTATAGCATTCCACACGAGTAATTCCATCTGTGAAAGTTTAAGCGTATCTAGTATATTTTTTTTCTCAGCGCTTCAGTAAACTCGGCGTTTGGGTTTCTTGAATCGAATTTGTCACGCGGTCGAGCAAGGCGTGGTCATTTTACATTAGAATTCCTATACCGTACCACTGCACTAATGACCTTTAGCGCCGTTACCAAAAAGGATGCACGTGATTAAGCGTTGATTGTCTGCCAAGGCGATCCGTCGAGTTAGCGTATAATGATATACGTTTATTAATTGGTGTGCACTTGAAGGGGCTGTGTGCATGCATTGCAATGGTATAGGGCAAGCTGTACGGGGCCATTTTGTGATCTACGTGAGAAAGCAGTTTAAATGTTCACCCATGCATTGTGCTGGGGCTATTGTTTGTTGGCAGAATAAGAATGGTTTCAAATGAATACCATGGAGATAGCAGTCTGCAGTTTTGCCACAATGTGAACCAAACCGAAAAAAGAAATTGCTATCCGAAATATATATACGACATTAAAGAAATATATAAAAATGAAGCAATGACTTGCATTACGTTAAATGTTTTGTTTCAGTGTAAATATTTGAATGATTTTTTTTAAAGAATTATTTTGGTTAACCCTGAAAGAGCCGGGTTATTTTGACCATCTCACAGCCGGGGCGAATTCTGCTCGCCCCTCAGATCTCGGTCGTTCAATGATGGATTCGAATGATGTTTCGCACGGTAATAGAAAATGCCATAATGAACATTAGTGCAAAATTTCATTTGAAAAGAATTAGACATACCACTTCATTTTACAGGATAAATTAGTTTAATCATTAAATCTAGTTTTTCGTCAGAATGCAATCCTTGTCACTTTTTATTATTTTGTAAATTTTGATGATTAAATTAATTGTAATTTAGAAGTAATCAATGTTGCTATTTATTATATGATCAAATAGACCTTTTGATATACAAATGTATTTATGAATTCAAACCAGAGAAGACGAATTTCATACTTGCATGATAAATGATTATTGAATTGAATTGATATACATAGGTTACACAGTTATATATTTTTGCCACTCATTAACCTATCTATTAATAAGTAATATGCAAAATGATGCAATCTGCTTTATACAGACCGAATTGACCAAAATGCCAATGAGCATAATAACAGTCAGCCCTTGAGAAAGGTCGTAAAGGGATCCAAACGTATAATAAGGTCCTATTAATGTTTGACATTAAAATGAATAAAGTATTGGTCGTAAACCCTGCTTCCTTAAAATCTCACGTTTTGAATTGAATTGAATTAATATCGATATCCATACTGTGATATAAATTAGTTTCAGCCACTCATTAATCTATCTATTATCATTATATATCAATTGTTTTGCAAAATGTTGGTACTGCCTACATACCACAATGCAAACCTAAACACTTTGGAGGACTTAACGTTACGTTTCTAGCAGGACCTCGAAAATGTGGATGAAGCGTCTTCGGACTATTCAACCACATGGTCTCAACATCCAGGAGGGTAATGACTAACACCATGCTTGCTTTCTGATAATCCTTCTTTTGTGTTCACTCCTCCACACTTCTCTCTTTGATCTTTCTCCCTCTTGTCACTAATCCCTGCCCTACTCCTTGCCCTTCCCTTTGATCTCACCCTATCAGCTTTCCTCGTTGTCCTTTTGGTTTCTCGTCCGTGTCCTATTCACTCTCTCTCTCTCCCCCTTCCTTCTTGTACATGTATCTGTTTTGACCTTGTCACTCTGCCTTTGAGAAAGGTCCTGCTAGGATCGAAACGTCAGGCCCACTAAATTTTGAGATCATGCTATTTTGCCTAATGGCTCTTGGGGACATGAACCAAGTTCCGATATTTCATACCGTTCTCAATGCACAATGAGAAATAGCTATTGCTGTGAACATTAGATGAGGGCTACACTTGAAATATGAGATGTAACACAAAATGTCACCCCAACCGTGACAAGACATCTCCTTCCTGGTCACAACGACACAATCTTCAGTATAGTTTGATGTAATTATTGTATACGCAGAACGTTGTTCTACAAGTTTTATGGGAGAAGGGAAGCATTCTTACACAAAGCAGGAAAAGAAAGGGAACAAGGAATGTCGTTCCAACCATTGGATGCACCCGACTTCATCATTTGGGCGCAATCTTCCTTCTCCAAGCCATTATTTGGCTCACCGTTGCTCCATTTTCTAAAGGTGACAGCTTCCCCGTTCTCTTCGCACAGCCACAGACCCTCCGTATCTATATCGTTACAGTCGATCAAAACTATGCCCCCTTCAGGGATGACGTAGTTGACTATGAAGTCGTTCTCTGCTGAAGAACGAGGCACGGCCAGAAAGCCGCCCAACTCGGCGCACTCTGCCCTGGCACTGGACCAGGACGTGGCGGACTCGGTCATCGAGTAGCAAGAACCGCCCCAGTATTGCCACTTCGGAGGGCACGGCTGCGCTATACGTCTGCATCTCGCCGACACATGGGTGACGGAGCAGCACGACAAGACGGCAAAGATGACGAACACCACAGAGAACATGACGGTCTTCAAAGGTATTAGAAGCAGACGCAATGTTCAGCGAGCAGTAGAAATGTCTGTAGAAATTCTGTTTGTGTATCTCCGCGTGTTTTTTTTTTTTTAAGAAATTTTGTTTGATGGCTTTCAAAGTTACAGAATCAGGGGAGAATTTAAACCGACTGTAGATAATTATGTCGAAGTATGTTCAGCTGTACGTGTCCGTGTGTTTTGTGAAGAAGTTGTATCTACTTCTGTCCCCCTAAAAAGAAAAAAACTGAAGCCACGAGTGTTCCTGCAATGTTCAGTGTCGTCAAGCCTTAGCACAGAATAAGTCCACGCTCTTTCGTACAGACGATGATTTCAAAATATTATATCTCCTCTCCGCGCCTAATGCTTTAACTAAGATAGCAGGAATGACGAGCACTACAGAAAAGATGACGCAGTTCCAAGATGCTCGATGAAATCTGTAGGAAGAATGAGTGAAATCATCAGCTTGTTTTCTTCGGGTTAGTCTGAATGCCGGTTGTATAACTCATTTGTAACGAAGCGCCCTCAGTGTTTGACTTCTTGTCACAAGACGTCTGTGCACTACCAACGCCGTGCACAATTACGGTAGGTTCTATTCTTGAAGGGTAAGCACAATCGTTTTCACCATCAAGCTTATTCGTTTGGACATATTTTTTTTTTTTTAAGTACTCTACCTTATCCGATTGTGAGTTATATCTCCCTGTCCGTGGAGAAATTTGTTTCATTTCAAATCAGGCGAGTAAAAGACACTGAAAACTGTGTTCAAAACATGGAATATGTGCGTTTGCGTGTACACGATCGACCGCGTATTAACGAGCGTACATTGCTATTACGTCATCGACGTTTTCTGGATGAAATTCGATGGGTTTCGTTCATGAAATCGAGTATAAAAAAGAGGTATCTTTTTCGTGTATTTCAAAAGATATTTTAAGAAATACAACCGGAATTGATTGAGATTAGAAATTCAGATTTCGATTGTGCTTTATAATTAGGCCTACCCTTTAATGATGTGGTTATAGGAGTGGACAATCTGTGTATGCCCCAAAAAATATTGGTCATTAGATATAAGCCTACCGTTAAGCCAGCAAGACCTATATGCAAGTCGAGGTTGTGTTTAGGAGATCATAGGCCAACACGTACATTGGTCGCATTCTATTGACAACATACAAAACAGAATATCAAGCGGAGATAACACAACTCTGAACAAATTCAAAGGAACACGGGTTACGATATGAGGCAAGAAAATCCGACAAGACTTGTTGACTGCACCTCTGATATCACTATTGCCAAAAATGCGAACTGAGTCACTTTCGTAATACTCCCACACAGCTAAATAAAAACCAATCCGACAAAAATATGGAGAAAAAAACACCGCTTTATCCCTGAATGATCTCGACGCACAAGCCACAGTCATACTAAGGCCTCTTGTCAAAAAGATCATCGGTTGGGTATCGGATGATTTGACCCGTCCGATGTCGTTTCCACCGGATAGCCATCGTGTATTTTTCACCCCAGAGTCCAGTACAATCGGCTTTCTACCGGGGGACATTTTTATCGGTCGGATGAATTCAACCGGCACTCAACCGACAATCTTTTTGACAAGAGACCTAAGCCATGCAATGACTGAAAAGACTGATTCCCTTGCCACTCAAGATCAGTGTGTAGTACCAACCTGCAGGAGTCGCGAAGGAAGAATCGCATTCACTCCAGTCGCAATTCGCTCTGAATTCGAGTGACGGCAAACTGTTTGCGCTGCTAGAGAGCTAGGTGTGTCCTGAGAGATACTATGGCCAGCAAACTCGTTATCGAAGAGGCAAGAATCGTCGTTGAAGATCACACACTTTTTGTGGCCAGCATGCACACGCAGGAGATAGTGTGCCGGCCGGCTTGACGAAAAGTAATATTGGTGGTGAGGTTCCCGCCTCTATAACCATCTCTCTGGCTCGTCTGCTTATTAGAATCACGGGAGTGCCACCACGTTACCTGGCCAGCCTCATTGGGAACCAGACGCAGTGCATTCGTAAGCATCTACGGTCCCTATAGCATTCCACATGAATGACTCCCTGAAAAATTTTGTCTAGAAATTGATCGGCCGTGGAACTAGGCGAGGCCATTTCATATTAGTTTTCCAACCGTTGTAATAAATCACTCTGGGGCCAATAATGGATACAATCATTAATAAAGCCACGATTGTCGTCCAGGGTCATCTTTTAGTCTACGTACATGTACCGCCTTAATTACTTATAGGCATCTAATTAGCGGTGTGTGCCGGAAGCGATTTTCTTTCCCGTACCACGTTATTCACAATGGACCCATTATGTACTTTGTGCACAAACAATAATTATACGAGGGTGGGGGGCAAGGGCCGGGGAGGGGAGGGGGCTATACCAGTTGAAGTTAAAGCTAGGGGTAGGCTTTCTGCACAGCCAATAAGGCTTTCTGCACAGCCAATAAGGCTTTCTGCACAGCCAATAAAGCTTTCTGCACAGCCAATAAAGGCTTTCTGCACAGCCAATAAGGCTTTCTGCACAGCCAAAAAGCTTTCTGCACAGCCAATAAAGGCTTTCTGCACAGCCAATAAGGCTTTCTGCACAGCCAATAAAGCTTTCTGCACAGCCAATAAAGGCTTTCTGCACAGCCAATAAGGCTTTCTGCACAGCCAATAAGGCTTTCTGCACAGCCAATAAGGCTTTCTGCACAGCCAATAAGGCTTTCTGCACAGCCAATAAGGCTTTCTGCACAGCCAATAAGGCTTTCTGCACAGCCAATAAAGGCTTTCTGCACAGCCAATAAGGCTTTCTGCACAGCCAATAAGGCTTTCTGCACAGCCAATAAGGCTTTCTGCACAGCCAATAAGGCTTTCTGCACAGCGAATACAACGTACGTGAACAATCCGAGTGACCTGAGACTCAATTCTTCATACTTTGTTTCTGCACAAACATATGGGCCCATAGCGTTTATGTGGTACGGAAGAAAAAATATTGTGTGCCGGTTGGGGTTGTGTGCATTGCAATGGTAGGGCAGGCTGTACTGTATAAATATAGGGCCATTTTGTGATCCACGTGAGAATTTAGTAAATTTTTCCCCATCCATTTGTGTTCAGGCTATTGTTTGTTGGCAGTGTATAGGTCTAGCTGTCTGAAGGACACATTACCCCTGCAGTATTGCTAAAAATAATGCCAACCAAGCCACAATGAAGTTGTTCTTTACACCAGTGTACATGTACGCGTAATTTTAGAATACAAAACACCATTAAAATCGTGACTTGCATACGTGAATCTTTTTTGTCTTAGTAATTATGATAATAATGAATTGCAGAATATTTGAATGAATTTTTTCGACTCAGACCTTTTTACAGTCATAAATTATGTACTCCTTCTCTTAAAGTCCCTACACAACATTGGTCGAGGTCAATGAATAGCATGCATTAAATTATGTTGTCTAATCCAACATATGCATGAAATAGCACACCTGTGAACATTTCAGCTCATTCTGCCAACCGGATCTCGAGAAAATCGTGAAAAACCGCTTGATTTGTTTCTTGAAATCGAAGAAAATGTTTACTTCTCGGGGTGAGACGTCAATCATTTCTTTACTCTTTTCTTTAAAAAAATGAAGCATTTAAGACAGAAATAGTTATGCTGTGCGAGGTTTCTACTATAACCATCTTCAAACTGTATAAGATTCATGTTCTGTTTTTCGATCTTACCAAAATGTTGTGTAGGGGCTTTAACAAGTTTATGGGTGAATTGGAAATTGGCGTAGGCCTACTGGTTTGGAGAGCTAGGTTTGGAGAGGTTATAGGTGTACATGTACAAATCAAGATCTGAGTGGGTAAATGGAATGACCATGAATAATTCACCACGCGTAGACAAATTGCAACCAATAGCGCGCGTTTATGCTAATGATGGCCTTTCCCGTCCTGGGAAAAAAATTATGTGACCCGGCACAGCATAATGAGGAATAACCCCCACTTTTGAGATTTTGAGATTTTCTAATGATGTGAAAGAGTATACCATTAGCTATCAAATTATATCAAAATTATTTCCGTGTGAACTTTGTTGTAAATAGTACAAGAGGACTTCGCTCGTTCATTTGGTACCAGACACAATATAGCAGCACCATTCTAACTCCTCGAAAGCGGCCATTCAAAAAGGAAGGAACTGTACATTTTCATGAAAGCAGTACACAAACACTCCTCCAAAATCCTTGGGTTTTTTAACATTTAGAGACGGATTTCGGAAAAATCCTTTAGACATAATATCCTCCAATACATTATCTTTCCGAAATTACCCAAAAAACAAAAATTGATTTTTAATCGAATTGAGAAGATACTTTGACTTCAGGCGTTGTTTACTTGAAAAGTATTTTGGTGGGATATTCCTCATGTCGCTGTGCCGGGTCACATATGAGCCTTAACTATAGCGCCCTCTTTTATTATTTTGGCCTTAATTTCTAGTAGTCTGTACACAAACGCTAGTACATGTAGCTCAATCTACAAAAGAGGGTGGAGACCAGACTTCTAGGGCATTGGTAAGTGTGATAATTTGGTTCCAGATTTGACTAATGTAACGATTGAGGAAAATGGACCGTACAGTTAATGTACTGTAAGTCTGTGGTACGGACCGGAAACAGTCAGTGTACTTGCAGAAGCTTCACCTATTCCACCACCATATTGCACAACCAGTCGAAAGACTGTGTTGTGTGTTTATCTTTTGACGGCTGCTAATAATATTTAATTCTATTCTAGTTTTCACGTCAGTGCCTTGCTGTCGACGTCCATTCGACGTCTATTTCGAAGCCCAAATCGTGGAGATTCTTCAAGATTAATCGACGGCTGAAACGTATCTTCTCAGGGAGCTCGCCTGGCAACGAAAAAGTAGAGAGGGTTGAGTGAGAACGAGCAACTTAATAGCAAGGCAAGCATTTCAGTTTTCACTGTTTAGTCCGAGTAACTTGGACCCGACAAGTCACCCTTTTTTTATCGAAAATTGGAATTGGAAAATTGGAATGTGGAGGGTCGGGTGACTGTAGTGTAGGGTCCAAGGGAACTGGCTATTTGCTCATGGAATTTACTACCGCCGACCGAAATCCCCAGATTTACACACCAAAACTGAAACACCTGACCTAGTCCGAGTAACTTCAACTTGGACCCTTACAATGTTACATCAAGTTACATTTACAATCGCCCAAAAATGTTGAGGGGGGTCGGGCGATATTATTAGTAGGGTCCAAACTTTTCAGCAGGGAAACACCGGCCGTTCACATCTTTTCAATAACCCCCGAGCGAAATCCCCAGATTTTACCCCTAAAACACCAGTGAAACCGTCCCACGCACCCATCTTTCGATTTACTTGGTCATTTGTTTTACTCGCATTCGGGGAAAGAGGAGAAATGTCCCCTCAGTTGATCGAGAAGATTCTCTCCCGTCTGACGTGACGAGCCAAAAGGCGGCCATCTTTGATTCAGAATTGAAACGGTATACACGCAAATCGATGACGTTATGGCAGTTCCGTGTGCGCAGTGGGTCTGCGTGAGTGACTGTTTGTGCCCACCAGTACACCAGTGACTGTTTGTTCCCGCAGTAGGAGCCATAGGCTATTCAGTATTATTAGGGGTCAACGTACATGTATGTGTGTACACACAAACCCACTACACACACGGACCTATATAATAATCATATAGATTTATTTATTTTGTGTAGAGCTCTTGCCAAAATCTTTCTGGTTCGTATTCAATAAATTGTGTTCTGCCTGTGTGTTCTGATACTGATAGGGGAGAGGGGCTTCTCGTGAAGTATTACCAGGCCGACTACAACTACTACTACAACTGCACTAGCGCCGCTGGCAATGGCCGCCGCCGGGGAGGTTGTCGCGCCGGTCCCAGCTTCTGCGTCGCCGGGCGTGTCCGCCCCAGCGGCGCCGCCCAGAAACCCGTGGAAGGTGTCGGCCCCGCCCTGCCCCGCCCGCTCCCTGGCCAGCGTGATCGACGAGGAGTTTGCCAAGGAGCTGCAGAGGAAGGAGGAGGAGGGCGGGGCAGGGGCGGAGCCTGTCAGGGCGGCCGCGGGCGAAACCGCCGAGCACCAAAGGTGACTTTAGGACCATTCCCACTTAGGAAAATAATCGCGATTTGAATCGCGATTAAAAAAAAAACAATTTGGGGGGGGGGGTCGTGTCCACCACACAGGCCAAAAAAATCGCGTAGTAAAAAATCGCAGAAATTTGTGGTCAAATGGTGGGTGTGTCCTTGAGGGTGGCCCACGTAGGGAGACATACAAACAAGCACGGTACTTCCTGTCAATCAGAACGCGAGCCACTCGTCGTGGGCTTTTAAAACAAGTTGCAATTCAGAGGAGCGTTCCCACACACACACCGCGTCGCAAATTTACGCAATTATTTGAAAAAGTCTCACTCTCGGTGGAATCCGAATCGCGATTCAAATCCCGCTAATAAATCGCGATCCAAATAATTTTGTGTCGCGGAAACGGCCCTTTTGGCCCCAAGTTTTAGAGCAAGCTTTCATTATTTTTTTCTTATTTTTTTTCCAGCAAGGGTGACAAAGTTGCAACAAATAGAATTCAAGTTATATACATGAGTGCTTTCTTTTGGTATAAGGCAGAGCTCTATACCTCCTTCCTCTCTGTAGCCATGACGTACAATTTTAGTTGATCGTGGGATGTTTGTTATAAGGTGATACACAAAAATGTTGCAAACTGCTTACTGACTAAAATTACCAAAATGTAAATCTTAAAATTTAGTGGGCCTGACGTTTCGATCCTAGCAGGACCTTTCTCTGCCTTTGAGAAAGGTCCTGCTAGGATCGAAACGTCAGGCCCACTAAATTTTAGGATGTTTGTTATAACGACGTTCCACTGTATTTAGAGAAATATGACCGAAGCCTAAGCCTTCATTTCGTAAATGGCCTTCGTCTCTCCCCCCCCCCCCCCCCCCCCGCTGCCTAGCTCGGTCTCGGACTACGAGCTTGCGCTGGCGCTCGAGGCGCGGGAAGGCCGCGGCGAGGCCGAGACCGCGGCGCCCGAGACAGACAGCGACCTGCTGCTGGCCCAGATGCTGCAGCTGCAGTTTGACCGGGAGCACGACGCCATGCTTGACGTGGAGGAGAAGAAGAAGAACGCCAAGAGCAAAGGTGAGCGCTGAGCGGGCGGGCGTCAGTCAGCTCGGTCCGTGACCAACTTGGTCCGTGACCAACTTGGTCCGTGACCAACTTGGTCCGTGACCAACTTGGTCCGTAACCAACTTGGTCCGTGACCAACTTGGTCCGTGACCAACTTGGTCCGTGACCAACTTGGTCCGTGACCAACTTGGTCCGTAACCAACTTGGTCCGTGACCAACTTGGTCCGTGACCAACTTGGTCCGTGACCAACTTGGTCCGTAACCAACTTGGTCCGTGACCAACTTGGTCCGTGACCAACTTAGTCCGTGACCAACTTGGTCCGTAACCAACTCGGTCCGTAACCAACTCGGTCAGCAACCAACTCGGTCCGTAACCAACTTGGTCCGTGACCAACTCAGTCCGTATCCAACTCGGTCCGTAACCAACTCAGTCCGTAACCAACTCGGTCCGTAACCAACTCAGTCCGTAACCAACTCGGTCCATAACCAACTCGGTCCGTAACCAACTCGGTCCGTGACCAACTCGGTCCGTGACCAACTCTGTCCGTGACCAACTCAGTCCGTAACCAACTCGGTCCGTAACCAACTCAGTCCGTAACCAACTCAGTCCGCAACCAACTCAGTCCGCAACCAACTCGGTCCGTAGCCAACTTGGTCCCAGCCAACTTGGTCCCAGTCAACTCAGTCCCAGTCAACTTGGTCCGTAACCAATTCGGTCCCTGACCAACCCGGTCCGTAACCAACTCGGTCCATGACCAACTTGGTCTGTGACCAACTCGGTCCGTAACCAACTCGGTCCGTGACCAACTCGGTCCGTAACCAACTCGGTCCACAACCAACTCGGTCCGTAACCAACTCGGCCCGTGACCAACTCGGTCCGCAACCAACTCGGTCCGTAACCAACTCGGTCCACAACCAACTCGGTCCATAACCAACTCAGTCCGTAACCAACTCGGTCCATAACCAGCTCGGTCCGCAACCAACTCTGTCCGTGACCAACTTGGTCCGTAACCAACTCGGTCCGTAACCAACTCGGTCCGTAACCAACTCGGTCCATAACCAACTCGGTCCGTAACCAACTCGGTCAGCAACCAACTCGGTCCGTAACCAACTTGGTCCATGACCAACTCAGTCCGTAACCAACTCGGTCCGTAACCAACTCAGTCCGTAACCAACTCGGTCCATAACCAACTCGGTCCGTAACCAACTCGATCAGCAACCAACTCAGTCCGTAACCAACTCGGTCCGTAACCAACTCAGTCAGCAACCAACTCGGTCCGTAACCAACTCGGTCCGTAACCAACTCGGTCCGTGACCAACTCAGTCCGTGACCAACTCTGTCCGTGACCAACTCGGTCCGCAACCAACTCAGTCCGCGACCAACTCGGTCCGTAACCAACTCGGTCCGTAACCAACTCGGTCCGTGACCAACTCGGTCCGTGACCAACTCGTTCCGTGACCAACTCAGTCCGTGACCAACTCTGTCCGTGACCAACTCTGTCCGTGACCAACTCGGTCCGCAACCAACTCAGTCCGCAACCAACTCGGTCCGTAACCAACTAGGTCCCAGCCAACTTGGTCCCAGTCAACTCGGTCCGTGACAAACAGTTCATTTTGTGCACATTTGTGACGAAGTTGTGACGAAGAAATTCATGTTTCCCTTCATCTTCTTCTTCCCCCCTCCCAAAAAAAAAAAAAAAAAAAAAAACAGTCGGAATTTCCTACGCCAACTTCCGAGCCATCCATCCGGCGATACGCGACGATGAGGAGCTGCGCTGCGATTTGAACGACGGCAGCGACGAAGAGGACGACAACGACGAGGAAATCTGGGAGTACACGGAGAGAGGTGAGGCTTACGTTCCCCCGGGCGCGCGCGCGCATAATCGGGGGTTCTCTCCGGATGTCCTGGAGGAACTGTAGGCATCAACCCACGGCAGAGCGCAGTCCCAGCGTTTGGGTCTCGGTGCGTGGACGATACCCTCGTCATCTGGCTGGCAGCATGGGTGGTTGAAGCTTGGGCTCTTCCTGGAAGACCTCAGTGGGCTTCACGGCAGCATCCAATTCACCGTTCACCAAGACAAGAAATGCAGTGATTTACAGGCATGCAACTGTTCCACGGATCTGCGGATTTCCGCGCTTTTTTAAATTCGGCCATAAAAAAAAAATAAAAAAAAATAAATAATACTAATAAACAAAAATATATAAATAAATAAATAAAATAAATAATAATAATACAAAAAATTTTAAAAAAATTAAAATTCATCTGGATATTTCTTCCCCTCTAACTATTTTTTAAAACACAGGTCAGGTTAAAAACTTTGATGTTTACTTTTCATATGGTGTAAAAAAAAAAAAAAAGTCATAAGTTTAAAGTCATAAGTTGTCACAAACTGCTCAGAATCCACCACAGAGCATCTAGAATCCAAAATTTTCGGGGACCCTTAAGCGGGCCCCAAACCACACGCCGTAAGGGCTTCGCGCTCGCAGTTTCATTCAGACATTTCCCTCTTTTTTTACAATTCAAGAGTTGCATGCCTGGATTTAGGACTTCCGGAAATGTCTGGATTTCCAAAAATAACGCATTTGCTTTATTGTTAGTAGTATTTCTTTTTTTTTTTTTTTTTTTTTTTTTTATTCTTTTTTTTTTTGGGGGGTGATATACAAAAATGTTGCAAACTGCTTACAATTACCAAACCTTAGATAGTGGTCTTCCCAAATAGTCAACTAGTCTTTGCTAAGGTGGTGAGTGCCAGCTAGAAGCAATTCAAACCGTTAACTGCAGTATATCTCCAGGGATCACACCCCCAGCTTTCATTCAGATGCAGACAACCATTGGTTGTAAACCTGGCTACAGCAGCTCGGGGGTCACACAAAGTGGATGCAGCATTTTCTAAATCAAGTCCAATTTGTAGCCAGCTTTACGACCATTGGTTGTTTGCATCGGAATGAAAGTGTACGTGTACGTATGCAGTCTTTGACGCGTCGCGTCTAGTTTGCCCTCTTTGGTAATGGCGTCGCAATCCCCTTGTCGGCACAGGTCCCGCGACGTGTGCGCACTCAAGTTTATTTCATAAGAGCTCTTTGGTTCAGCCCCGTCTTCCGCTTCCTCTTTTCTGCAGGGCTCTCCTCGCCCAGGAAGATTCCGACGACCAAAGACAAGAACGGCGTCCTGACCACCAAGCACGACGCTGTCATCTGCGGTCGCAAGAACGCCTCCAAAGTCATGAACGAGGTAAAGCGCGGCGAGCGGCAAGAGCATGTTTTTGTCGGCCAGCCTCGGCCGGCAGACCGCCACCGATAGCTGACGATGGCCGTCACCTGGCTTCCAGACTAGTCGTTCTCTCTCAGTTCCGTTTCTCAGCCTTGGCCGGAAAACTGCCACTTAAAAAAGGATGGAGGCTTTTGCCTTGCTTCAGACTTGCCATCCTCTCCCATTTCTATTTGTCAGCCTTGGCCCGGCAGTCTACCACCGATAAGGGGTCTTCAAGCGCTATCCATTATTCATGGGTTGCATTAAATTAGCCATCTTTACTCATTCAAGGATAGGGCCTTTTTTTCCTTCTAATTGATTAGTGCCTCTCCCTCCCTCCCTTCCTCTCTCCCTCCATTCCTCCGCTCTCTGTCTGTCTGTCTCTCCCTCTCCCTCTCTCTCTCTCCCTCTCCCTCTCTCCCCCTCTTTCTCCCTCGTTCTCCCTCTCCCCTCCCTCTCTCTCCCCCTCCCTCTCTCTCTCCCACTATCTCTCCTCTCTCTCTCACTCTCTATCTCTCTCCCATCTCCCTCTCTCTCTCTCTCTCTCCCATCTCTCTTTCTCTCCCCTCTCCCCCCTCTCTCTATATATATATCTCCCTCTCTCTCTTTCCCTCTCTCTCCCTCTCCCCTCCCTCTCTCTCCCCCTCCCTCTCTCTCTCCCACTATCTCTCCCTCTCTCTCTCTCTCTCTCTCCCATCTCTCTTTCTCTCCCCTCTCCCCCCTCTCTCTATATATATATCTCCCTCTCTCTCTCTCCCTCTCTCTCCCTCTCCCCTCCCTCTCTCTCCCCCTCCCTCTCTCTCTCCCACTATCTCTCCCTCTCTCTCTCTCCTCCCTCTCTCCCACTATCTCTCCCCTCTCTCTCTCCTCCCACTCTCTCACTCTCTATCTCTCTCCCTCTCTCTCTCTCCTCCCTCTCTCTCACTCTCTATCTCTCTCCCATCTCTCTCTATCTCTCCCCTCTCCCCCTCTCTCTCTCTCTCTCTCTCTCTCTTACATCTCTCTCTCACATCTCTCTCTCACTCTCACTGTGTCCCCCTCTCCCTCTCTCTCTCTCTCTTCCCATCAGTTCCCTCCGGGCTTCAACAGTGGTGACGATGTAGGCATGGACATGAGGCTTCCCAACAGCGTCTTCAATACGCTCAAGCAGCACAGCCAGATGGCCGAGCGCAAGAGTCACAGGGTCCACGAGAAGAAGGAGCACTCCACAGCGGTAAGGACGCCCCGCTAAGGAACCGTGATCCAGGATCTAGCCATTAGCATCTAGTCACTCAAGGGCTGTCCCCACTGTGCAAATGTGACCCGGCACAGCGACATGAGGGATATCCCACCAAAACACTTTTCCAGTAAACAACGCCTGAAGTCAAAGTATCTTCTCAATTCGATTAAAAATCAATTTTTTGTTGTTGTGTATTTTCGGAAAGTTCACAATGAATTGACTCTCTACTCGTGAGTCTGACACGGACAGAAAGCCAATCACATCTTCCAGGCTCGCCTCTTTAAAGGGTCACTGATTTAGCCGACACTTTATACCTTAAAAAATGTGACCCGGCACAGCGACATGAGGAATATCCCACCAAAACACTTTTCCAGTAAACAACGCCTGAAGTCAAAGTATCTTCTCAATTCGATTAAAAATCTTCTTCCTTTTTTTTTTTCCGGAAAGTTAATGTATTGGAGGATATTATGTCCAAAGGATTTTTCCGAAATCCGTCTCTAAATGTTAAACAAAACAAGGATTTTGGGGGAGTGTTTGTGTACTGTTTTCATGAAAATGTAAAGTTCCTGCCTTTTTGAATGGCCGCTTTCGAGGAGTTAGACTGGCGCTGCTATATTGTGTCTGGTACCAAATGAACGAGCGAAGTCGCCTTGTACTATTTACAACAAAGTTCACACGGGAATAAATTTGATATCATTTGAAAGCTAATGGTATACTCTTTCGCGTCATTAGAAAATCTCAAAACTCCAAAAGTGGGGGTTATTCCTCATTATGCTGCGTCGGGTCACAAATTATCGTGATTTTGAATCGTGTTTTCCATTTTTTTTTTTTTTTTTTTTTTTTTCCCTCATGTTGACGCTGGCCAAAAAAATTGCAAGCCGATTGGGGTTAGCAGTTGTGGTCAAATGGTGGGTGTGTTCTTTAAAGGTTGGCCCAAGACATTACAGACGACCACAGGCACTTCCTGTCTGTCAGAGAGCGATTCAGTGGAGGAATCCCACACGCACCGCGTGGCTAATAAACGCGATTTTTTTCTTTTTGTAGAAAAGTGTCACTAATAGTGGAGACCGAATCACAATTCAAATCCCGCTAATGGTTATGCTTACCGGTATTTTGCCCACACACACACACACACACACAAATGTAGAGTTTGAATCGCGATTCAAATTGCGGGTGCCAGTTCACTTCAGTTTGACAGAACTGGCATAACTTACTCAGAGGCCCCCTACCCCTTCGACCTGCAGGTGAACGGTGCCGGGTGGCAATTCGCTCCAGTGCCATAGAACTTGGCATAGCTTACTCACAAGTCCCCCTCATGGACGCTTAAGATGAACGCAGCAGTTAAGGACCGACTCGGGTTACTTTGAAGGTTTTCGTAAACTGCGGATGAACTCAGCTCATTTGGTTCCAAGCTGGACCTTTTCTCGAAGGCGGAATGACTCTGTATCCGAGAAAGGTCCGGCCTGTCTGCATTTTTTTTTTAGATTGCCATTTGGGTCGTGTCGGTCAGTTTGCAGTTTGCAACGTTTCTGTGGCGCCGGAGTCGCTTTCGGTCGTCTTTCTAAGCCGGTTGCAATCATTGCAGGTGATGGCCATGGACGCCAATACCAGGCTCCTCATCTACAAGTTGATCAACAACGGCATCTTGGAATCGGTCAACGGCACCGTCAGCACTGGCAAGGAGGCTGTGGTGCTCCACGCGAACGGCGGACAGTGAGTGGAACGCCTTCCTCTAACTCTGCTTGTAACTCTGCTTGGTTCTCTGTCTCTGCCTCTGCCTCTGCCTCTGCCTCTGCCTCTGCCTCTGCCTCTGCCTCTGCCTCTGCCTCTGCCTCTGCCTCTGCCTCTGCCCCTGCCCCTGCCCCTGCCTCTGCCTCTGCCTCTGCCTCTGCCTCTGCCTCTGCCTCTGCCTCTGCCTCTGTCTCTGTCTCTGCCTCTGCCTCTGCCTCTGCCTCTGCCTCTGCCTCTGCCTCTGCCTCTGCCTCTGCCTCTGCCTCTGCCTCTGCCTCTGCCTCTGCCTCTGCCTCTGCCTCTGCCCCTGCCCCTGCCTCTGCCTCTGCCTCTGCCTCTGCCTCTGCCTCTGCCCCTGCCTCTGCCACTGTCTCTGTCCCTGCCTCTGCCCCTGCCCCTGCCCCTGACTCTGCCCCTGACTCTGCCCCTGCCCCTGCCCCTGCCCCTGCCTCTGCCTCTTCCTCTGCCCCTGCCCCTGCCCCTGCCCCTGCCCCTGCCCCTGCCCCTGCCCCTGCTACTGTCCCTGCCCCTGCCTCTGCCTCTGCCCCTGCCCCTGCCCCTGCCCCTGCCCCTGCCCCTGCCCCTGCCTCTGCCTCTGCCCCTGCCCCTGCCCCTGCCCCTGCCCCTGCCCCTGCCCCTGCCCCTGCCCCTGCTACTGTCCCTGCCCCTGCCTCTGCCTCTGCCTCTGCCCCTGCCCCTGCCCCTGCCCCTGCCCCTGCCCCTGCCCCTGCCCCTGCCCCTGCCCCTGCCCCTGCCCCTGCCTTTGCCTCTGCCCTTGCCTCTGCCCCTGTCCCTGCCCCTGCCTCTGCCCCTGCCTCTGCCTCTGCCTCTGCCTTTGCCTCTGCCCCTGCCTCTGCCCCTGCCCCTGCCCCTGCCCCTGCCCCTGCCCCTGCCCCTGCCCCTGCCCCTGCCCCTGCCTCTGCCTCTGCCTTTGCCCCTGCCCCTGCCCCTGCCCCTGCTGCTGTCCCTGCCCCTGCCCCTGCCCCTGCCCCTGCCCCTGCCCCTGCCCCTGCCCCTGCCCCTGCCCCTGCCCCTGCCCCTATTCATCTTATCTGACACCCGGACTCGTTCCCATTCGTTCCCCACCAGGCATCAGACGCTGCTGGTACCCAGGGAGTGCGCCCTCAAGGTCTTCAAGACCACGCTGAACGAGTTCCACACCCGCCGGCGCTACCTGCCCAGCGCCCTCGGACGCATGAACCCGCGCAAGATCATCACCATCTGGGCCGACAAGGAACGCATGAACCTCAACTTGTAAGTCCGCTCCCCCCCCCAAAAAAAAAAAATAATAATAATAATTTTTTTTTTTTTAATTTAAAAATGAAAACGCGATTCAAAATCGCGATCATTTGCACAGTGGGAACAGCCCTTGAGTGACTAGATGCTAATGGCTAGATGCTGGATCAATTGCCCGCAATCTCTTGCAGAGTTGGCAGGGGGCAGAGAGAGAAAGAGCGGGCCATTCTGAATGTGATGGGCCTGGCATCACCTTAGGACAGGGCAAACCCTCATTAAAAAACATTCTCCTTGATGCAAGGAGTTAATTTTGATTTCTGTATACCTTTAACCTTGGGTGGCTTAAATAGCCTTGTTTTGGGGCGAATTTTGCATTTAAAAAAAAAAAAAAAAAAATTTTAAATTACCTCTCCACGATGCTGACTTTGTATCCCCCCCCCTTTCTGCGGACACCGCAGGATGCGCAAGGCGGGCATCCGCTGTCCGGAGGTCATCCTGCTTAAGAAGCACATCCTGGTGCTGTCCTTCATCGGTGAGCACCAGAAGGCCGCCCCCAAGCTGAAGGAGGCGCGTCTCTCGCCCGACGACTGGCAGCTCGCCTACGAGCAGTGCACCGAGGTGAGCTGGGCGGAGCCGGTCCAAGAACGGCCAAGTCACGGCCGCCGACCGTTCCTCTTTTGGAGGGAATCGGGCGCCGGTCAAAGCACTCGGTGTGTATCACGTCGAGCAAGGGAGCAAAAACCTCACGTCGACCGAAAACCTCACTTGAAGTACATTCTCCCCGACGCAAAGCATCATGTTTATACCTATGATGCAACGCGGTACCCATTATTATGCGAATCCACCACACGACCTTGACCAGCTCAGTGGTCCAGTGGTTAAGACGTCCGTACTAGAAATCGGGATTCGCGGATTCGTTGGGATCGAAATGAAACGTCAGGCCCTCTTAACTTTTGAGATTTGATGTATTACAGGTCATTTTAGTCAGTGAAGAGTTTGCAACAGTTTTGGTATTATAGTTATATCTGTGATTGACGTGGGGTCACCGCACAGTGTCACGGCAAACCAGCCTTGACGTTGCTCATGTGATCTCTCTCCTGTGACTGTCGGCCCTGCCCTGCCCTGCCCTGCCCTGCCCTGCCCTGCCCTGCCCTGCCCTGCCCTGCCCTGCCCTGCCCTGCCCTGCCCTGCCCTGCCCTGCCCTGCCCTACCCTGCCCTGCCCTGCCCTGCCCTACCCTGCCCTGCCCTGCCCTGCCCTGCCCTACCCTGCCCTACCCTGCCCTGCCCTTCTCTGCCCTCCCTGCCCTGCCCTGCCCTTCCCTGCCCTGCCCTGCCCTGCCCTACAGATGATGGAGAGGATGTACCAGCGCTGCCAGCTGGTCCACGCAGACCTGAGCGAGTACAACATGATGTGGTTCAACCGTGAGGTCTGGTTCATCGACGTCAGCCAATCGGTGAAGCCCTTCCATCCGGAGGGCCTCAAGTTCCTGTTCCGCGACTGCACCAACGTATCTAACGTGAGTGCTCATTGGCCGGATGTTTGGGGTTTTTTTTCCGAGGGGCTCAGTCCCTTTTTCAACCAGATCTCTTAACCACTTAGCAACGAGGCCCAATGTCGTAGACCTGCTTAAGCGTGAAAATCTGCTAAGCAATGAAACGTCTTCCCTGTGTAAACAGCAGCCGATTTCACGAAACTTCTAATGTTGTTTTGTTGCGTAACTTACGCAACATTTTGCAGCCATTGTGGCGCAAGACTTACGCGACATTTGTACGTTGCGTTACTTTTCTTGAAATCGGCTGCAGGCCACTAGACAGTGCCCATGACTATCATAAATTCATTTTCCTCGTTTTCCTCTCCTCCTCTACCTTACCGGGGGACAGTTCTTCAACCATCGTGGGGTGCCCAATGTTGCCACGTCCAGGGAACTTTTCAACAGGATCACAAACCTCAACCTGCAAGACGGCAGTGAACAGGAATTTCTTGCTCAGGTAAGCCAGAATAAAAAAAATAAAAATCTTGAACCAGTGATCTAAGACTTCCGGAAATTTCCCGGATTTCCGGAAAATGGCGTTATTTTTTTTTTTTTTTTTTAAAGGTCAGACAGGTTCCTCAAACTGCTCGTATTTTATCTGTTTAAGCCCTAAAAATTGAAGGGCGTCTGAACGGGGGCGGAACCCTTTCCCGCGGCGTCTACCGCAAACCCTATTGAACTGAGCGACCCCTTCAGCCTCTCCAGAAAGGAATGTCGGTTATCTTTTTTGAAGAAAAAAAAACAAAAAACCCATTTTGTAGTATCTTTGGTGTGTTACATGAGGTTCCCGTTTTTCATAGGTTCAAATTGTGGGACCGTTTTTTTTTTTTTTTTTTTTTTTTTTTAAGATCGAAGTCATTACAGAGGCGGAGGAGTTCAAGGCCCTAGCCCCGCAGGAGAAGAACTTTGCCTTCGACTACTTCTTTGAGCAGTCGACGGCCGAAAAATCCGAGAGGAGCCAAGCGGATCCGAAGCAGGAAGGAGAGGAGGAGGATGAGGAGGAGGAGGAGGAGGAGGAGGACGAAGAAGAGAAGGAAGAGGTGGAATCTGAAATCGCACATTGAATGAGAGCCTCTCCTGTAGAGTCAATTTTGTTCCGTTCCAAATCGTGGGATCAAGGAGTACCAATCTGTGCAGCTCAAAAGTCCAGGGAAACTTTGATGAAACTGAGAGGATACAAAAACAACAAAAAATGGGGAAATTTCAATGGAAATAATTATTTGAAAAATTGGCAAAGAAAACCTTTGACTGGACCAGGACTTGAACTCGAGACCTCTGGACTGACGTACCAGTGCTCTTCCATCAGAGCTATCCAGCCCTTAGATGGTGGCCTTCCCTAATAGTCAACTAGTCTTTGCTAGGGTGGGGGCGCTAGTCAGAAGCAACTCGACCATTAACTGCTGTATATCTCCAGGGATCGCACCCCACGCTTTCATTCAGATGCAAATACACTCATTTTGTTTTCCCTCCCTAATGGCACAAACTTCACAAACGAACTTGTGTGCTTATCATAATCGCATTGGACTGTAAAGAAAAAAAACCAGGTGAATTGAAATAAATACAAAAAACTACTCACTGACTAAAAATGACCTGCAATACACAAAGTCTCAAAAGTTAGAGGGCCCGACGTTTCGGTCCTAGCAGGACCTTTTCTCAAAGGCAAAGTGACCACTTTGCTTTTGAGAGAGATCCTGCTAGGATCGAAACGTCAGATCCTCTAACTTTTGAGATTTTATTAATTTGGATATTGACATTTGGGATCTGTCCTGTAACATTATTTTGCAAACCTTTCTCCATTATTTAAGAAAGACTCCTCATTGGTCAGTATTGTTTTCAATCAAAGATCTTTCAATTATGAAGAATTTTGATAATTTTTTTTTTCAGTTTGAATTTTCTGTCTGAGGGTAAACAATTGTCCTCAATTTATGAATAAAGGTAATTATTAGCGTGGGTCCCGTGATTGCTTCTGTGACTGTAATTATTTGTTGCTGAGTTTGGCTGATTCTCGTCTGTCGAGAGCATGCGGCTTGTCATATTATGGGATAGATGACGCCACTCAATCTGCTTTTACTCCCCAATGGCACGAACTTCACAAACGAACTTGTGTGCATATTATTTTATACTCCCGTCTGACTGTAAAAACAACAACAACCCCAGATGAATTGAAGTAAATACGAAAAACTGCTCACTGACTAAAATGACCTGCAATACATGAATCTCAAGAGTTAGTGGGCTTGACGATAGGACCTTTCTCGAAGGCAAAGTGATGAGGACAGTGTCGTTCGATCCTAGCAGGCCCTTTCTCAAAGGCAAAGTGACTAGGACTAAACTCATTGTCAATTACTGAAAACAAAAGCCAACTTATGGTTATGCTAAGGTCTCAATAATTTTATATTATACAATTAAAAACAAATGTTCACAGAGCAACATGAAACTTATAAAGTTTGAAGATGGTTATGGTAGAAACTTCTGGGCATGGAATAATTGGCTTCGAAAGGGATTTTTTGGTACAGTGTTCAATGGGAGCTCGATTTAGTGTTCTGCACCCTAAAGGGTAGTCTTGGGCCAAGACGTCAGTGATCGATAGTGGATAGTGCGTTCTCGACATGGACAAAGTATGCCGTAAGAGGGCGCGCTATTACAAACCCATAGAGCTCTATGGGTGCACAACACTAAAATAGTCGAGCTCCCATTTAATCTATTGGATGGATTTTGTGTGCTGCACCAATAACTCTATGGGCGTTTTAGAAATTAAGGCTTAGGCTCTGGCTCAGGCTTCGTCTCCGTCTGACAAAACCTGAAAATCCAGGTGGAGGTTTGTTTCCGAATTTGGAGGTTTGTTGTCTTGAAAGGTACAGGGTATCCCCCCAAGAAAATGGGACCAGACGCTTGTTTTTAGATGCCTGTGATATTATAACGAGTAATATGACCGAAGCCTAAGCCCGATCCTAAGCCTTCATTATATGTGACCCGGCACAGCAACATGAGGAATATCCCACCAAAACACTTTTCGAGTAAACAACGCCTGAAGTCAAAGTATCTTCTCAATTCGTTAAAAAAAAAAAATTGTGGTATTTTCGGAAAGTTAATGTATTGGAGGATATTATATCCAAAGGATTTTTCCGAAATCCGTCTCTCATATGTTGAAAAAACGAGGATTTCGGGGGAGTGTTTGTGTACTGTTTTCATGAAAATGTAAAGTTCTTGCCTTTTTGAATGGCCGCTTTTGAGGAGTTAGAATGGTGCTGCTATAATTATTGTGTCAGGTACCAAATGAACGAGTGAAGTCCCCTTGTACTATTTACAACAAAGTTCACACGTAAATTATTTTGATATCATTTGAAAGCTAATGGTATACTCTTTCACATCATTAGAAAATCTCAAAATCTCAAAAGTGGGGGTTATTTCTCATTATGCTGTGCCGGGTCACATTATGGCTGCACCCCTGAAATTAAAGTCTAGCGCCCTCTGTTGTCCGTCTATAGGTTATTTCGTGTCTGTGATTGGGACCGCTATTGTGATCTAGCGCCCTCTATTGTCGAAATAATTCAAGCAAGCGGATGATCGTGGCGCTTGTTTGTAAATAATTGCATGCACGATCTTAAATCGTACGATCGTGTGAGAGATCATCGGAGCGGTCACGTTCAGTTCCATTTCTTCCCCAACGGATCCATTTTTTTAAGTCATCAAGCCCACGATGTCGTCCATCGCGATCACCTAAGGGACAGCACAGGGGGGTAAGTGTCGAATGGAATGAATTGCGATCTAATTTGAGAAAGTCGAAAAGCTGTGGAAACAGAAAGAAAGAGACAGAGAGAGATTAATTTTTCACCATTGACTGTAGTGTAAACGGTGCACCTTGCATTGCATCGGTGCACCTGCTGTGATTGTGCACTGACCCGAGTCCGTGGACTTTGCGGGGAAAACGGGGCTTCCCCGGATTTCAATTGGTGGGCGGGTCCGTGAATGGATCTTTAAAAAAAAAACCAGTTAATTGTAGGACGATGGATTTAATTTTCCTTTTGAAGGGGTGGTGAAAGGCAAGATTTGTAAACCGTTTGAAAAGCAGTTTTTTTTAAATAAACATTTGTAAAAACTAGTCCGAGTAACTAATTAGACCTTTACAATCGCCCTTTTTTTTATTTATTTGAAGGGGTCCATCATTTTTTTGTTTTTAGGGCGATTGTAATGTAAGGGTCCAAGTTACTCGGACAAAGTAAAAACATGTAAATTGTAATGGTTTATTCTTTCCACTACAGATAGCTAGTCTAGTAATTTTAGTTAATTATGTATGTACCGGTAGTTAACTAGTGTCTAGTGAGTAGTGAAATTAAATAATGAATGGGTAATACATTGTGCGTACATGTATTACTATTAATAAACGCTGATTGGTCGAGGTGCCAGGTTCAGATTCTGAACCTGGTGGAGACGTTGACGGGACATTTTTTTCTTGAGTTCCTCAATCCTGCCCGTTTTTCGGAAAAATATTTTACCCACTATATTTTGAGTTGTCTGATCACATTAAGTATACATTTGGGATCAAATCCATGTCCTTACATTGTGTGCACGGCGATTTTCAAAAGGGTGGAAAAAGGGGGCGATCGGGACAGACGTGTTTCAAAAATGGTGAAAACACAAAGATCTCATGATTTTTGTACGTATAGCGGTCCGTCACCCTCAGGTCTGCGACCTTCGGGAGGATGAGGGTTACGGTTACCGCAACTATATTAACGGCAGTAGTCGTCATATTTCAAGTAATTTGTGTAGGCCTATACATGTACCGGTAACTTGTGCCGTTGTGCACTAACTGCTGTTTCTGGCATTCGATTGGCAAGCAGAAAAAAAAGATCAACGCTCCGCAAGACATCTGTTGCGTAGATCAATCTTTTGAACTTTTATGGGAGGATCTGTTTATTCAACTTGGCTTTATCGGTCTCCAATCTTTGTGTGTTTTTTTTTTTTTATAACTTCCAAGTAGCCAGTATTAAAGTGCACTTGACTCCTGAATAAGAAAGAAAGAGAGAGACAGTCACTGTTAGCCTAACTCTATCCTGCTCATCCCAACAGTATCCAACAGTGGATACTGTTGGGTTCAGCAGGGTCCTGCAATGATGGTAATATTGCAGTAACTTTGCGTACGATGCCAGGCCCAACAAAATCCAACTGTATTGTACAGTGTTGATCCCATCTAGGACCAACACTCAAGTAACAGACAATTGTTAGGCCTTTTCTCTTGGGCCTTTTCTTTGGGGTCTTTCCCTTTAGGCCCTTTGTTTTTGGGGCTTTTCTATAGATTTTTTGGACTATCTTCATTGTGTGGCTGCCAGGCCAGACAACCATGCTGACCCCAACAATCCTCAACACAGTATTTTACACTGCTGAACCCAACAGAGGACAACAGGCCCCAAAATGTGTTGGCTTCTGTTGGAGTCAGCAGGGTTAGGGTTTTAAAGTTATGAAGTTCAAGGTTTGCAATTCTAGTGACCCAAGCCAAGGTCAGTTCTTTCGGCGTACGACTTTTCTCCCAGCAGCTACAGAGCCACCCCTTGTGATCGAATTTTTTTTTTTTTTTTTTTTTTTTCAAACCGGATGTTGACAAATGCTGGAACAGGTTCTACATTCAAAAGCAGTTAAATAATCACTAACTGTTGTTGCACATTGCGCACTGACACAGATGGCCGTCAAATCTGCAGATGTCATACAGTGCACTGTTATAATGTCTAGGGAAAAAAGGGCCCAAAGTTTCAATCCTTCATAGTAGATGGAGGTTTTAATAACAGATCTAATGTGAATTCAGTGCCCTTTTTACTCACCGAGACGACGGTTACTGTTCACATTTTTGTTTTTCAAAAGTCCAGTGGAAACAGCCTGGAGTAACTTCCACAAATTGTCAACCTCTATGTCTGAAAAGGTTCGCATGTATTTTGTTTCTGTGCTTTTTTCCCAAGACATGGTTGACAGATTGAGCTGAAAACTTACGCAGACCCGTGTCATGTGTATACTATAGGCCTAGTGAATTTGACAAAGTATGGAAGTGATTCTGTGATCTTTGCAAATTTGGACCAAAATGATGCACCCTACCTTTAAAAGTAATTAAGTGCTTTGCAATGAGAGTTATTTTTCACAAAATGTTCTCAATTTTTCGGAACAATACGTTGAATGCTGCATTTGGAGGAGGTTTTAGCAGATCTAATGTGAATTCAGTGCTATTTTCACTAACCGAGACCACAGTTACATTTTTTCCTTTTTTTTCACATTTTGTTTTTAAAGTCCAATGGTAACGTCCCAGTAAACTATCCTCTTGGTTACTTCCACAAATTCCAGTGGTTTCTGTTACTTGCTAGCCTCTGCCCAGTAACAGTGACCAGCTGTCAGATCTCACCAAACTCATCGTAATGTACAATCAATCCCAAGGCCTGTGAGCAGAAACCCACACAGTGCATAGCAGTGCTTTACGATGGGTTATCCATCCTACGTGTACAACTACAAGACTGCGAAATCCACCCCAGGTAACTTTTTTCCCCGAGTTTATTTCTCTAGGCAGAGTGGAAACTTACACAACTCGGGTAAAAAATATCAAATTCGGAAGGTCTGACATTTCAATCCTTAGCAGGACCTTTCCCAAATGGCAGAATTTTGTTTAAAAACTGAGACAGCTGGTCAATGTCAGCCCGACCGCCCATAAAAGTGCCAAGAGACCCATAATGTACAGTGTGTGCTGGGCAAAGTATGTACATGTACATGTGGTATCTACAGGCCTTTTTATTTGTTCCTCCACTGTGTTAAACTGTTATAATGTCTAGGGAAAAAAAGGGCCCAAAGTTTCAATCCTTCAAAGTAGAAGGAGGTTTTAATAACAGATCTAATGTGAATTCAGTGCCCTTTTCACTCTCCGAAACGATGGTTACTTTACACATTTTTGTTTTTCAAAAGTCCAGTGGAAACGGCCCAGTAAACTTTCCTCTATACTTCCACAAATTGTCAACCTCAATGTCTGAAAAGGTTTGCATGTATTTTGTTTCCGTGCTTTTTTTCCCCCAAGACATGGTTGACAGATTGCAAGTATGTACATGTGGTATCTACAGGCCTTTTTATTTGTTCCTCCACTGTGTTAAACTGTTAAACTAAAGGGAGAGTGCAGTGCACCATTTGAAAAATGCCCAATTTCAGACCTGTTAGTATCCCAAATTTGAGAAATAACTTACTCATCAGGAAGTTTGTAATGGTATCAGACATTCCGTGAAATTTTAGTGCTCGAAAATCGGCCGCTTCCAAGAAAAGAGGAAATTTGTTGAATTTCCAGCACCACGTATCACCCTCTATGTCTGAAAAGGTTCACATTTAATTTTTTTTCGATGCTTTTCAGTTTTGTCCCAAGACATGGTTGACGGATTGAGCTGAAATTTACGCAGACCTGTGTGTATAGTGTGCGTCGAGTTTGACAAAAGTATGGAAGCGATTCTGTGATCTTTGCAAATTTGGACAAATTGGTGCACCCTACCTTTAAAAGTGCTTTGCAATGGTCTGCAGTAGTTATTTTTCACAAACTGCTCTCAATTTTCCCCATGTATCTTTCAGTTGCACTTGCAGTAGGTCAGCGGTTCGATCAAGCCAATATAATTCACCATTAACTGTGTTGCCCACCTGGGGTCATATTTTTGTTCTGTCTGGCACTCTTGTCCAGTACAGAAGTTCAGGGCCACAGCCACACTTGAAGTGTCAGCAATTTTTTGTGTTCCCCCAAAACAAAGTTCAGCCCACACCTCTCTGAGCTTGGCCATGCTTGTTTGGAGTAGTCCATCTTGCGCGCTATAAGATCTTTGCTAAAAATGTCCTGCAAATACATGAATATCAGAAGTTATAGAGGGCCTGACGTTTCGATCCTAGCGGGAGCTTTCTCAAAGGCAGAGTGACAAGGACATGCACAGACAGTCAGGGGAAGGAAGGCTTTCCTAAGTATCCCTGACTGTCTGTGCAACTCAAACTTGATCTTAAGGTCAGGGTACAGTGTAACTGCAGCCTACTGTACTGTGCATGTACACGTGTACATTGTACAGTATGTACATCTTACACATGTGCATAACATCATGGGCAGGGCATTAACTATTTGACTTGCATGCATACATGTATGTAATCAATGCCTACATGTATGCATGACGGAAAGTCATTCACTAACTGTACACATGTACTACAGTACTTAGTACAACAAGTAGTACATGTATACATATGTACATGTATGTATGTAGTAGGCCTATGCCGTGATGTACAGTATACATGTGTACATGTATACTGTACATTGCATGATGTACCGGTACCGGTAAGTTTTTTGTAAAATGTATACACACTGGGGCCTACATATTTGGTGTACATGTTCAATCATTTCATTGTATGCACAATGACATCTGTGTATTCTCTTTAATGCATTATTAAACTGTTGACTGATCATCATCCCCATTTACTTTGTAAATGACTTTGTATTTTCACAGATGGGCTGGTCTTTGCCCGTGCTTGTTTGTCTAGTGATGTGTGCAACTTCCATTATCTTGAGAAGTGATTGTGGTGATTGCCAATCTTGCCAGTGTGTATGTAGTAGTACACGTACGTGTAGACTCTACTCTATACTGTACATGTACAGGTGTACACTGTACAGTAAGGATTGCACAGATCTGTAATGTTGGGATTGCACAGCGCATATAGGCCTATACAAATTATACAGGACTGGTTTGTACAGTGTATGTCTGTATCTTGACTACCCAGGGAAACTATACTGGACTATAATTAGAGAGAAATGTGAATGATCGCGATTCCAAACAAGGGGTTCTTTTTTCTTGTGTTCACACAGGCCAAAAAATAGCGATGCAAAACAAAATTGTGGTTCCAAAGCAGTTGTACAGTAGTCAAAATGGTGGGTGTGTCCTTGAGGGTGGCCCATGCAGCCTGCGTGGCAGTTTTGTCTGAAAGTGTGAAAAATTCACTGTTCAGGCATTCAGGAACTGGAACACATTTTCCCAAAATTTTCCATTTTTCCTGTAACTTTTCCATGTACCGGTAAGCGCGGGTAACCTAGATTTGCTACATAAGGTACATGTATGTATACTGTAACATAAGTACCTCCTTACACAACAGTGTGTAGTGTACATACAAATGTACGTATTATTTATACCGGTAATGGATGAGAATCTTCATCTGCTTGATCCTTCCTTGTTGATTTCACAAAGCATGCATCATACATGTAACTCTACTAACAGACTTTACAACAAGTACTTGTAGTATGGATAACCCATCATAGGAAGTTGTGACCTCACTACGTCTGTGCATGACCCATTGTCTTGGGATCGGTCACAAAAATCTTGAACTCCTGTTCCCTCTATCCCCTCCTAAAGCAGTTACAGAATGTTAAAACCTTTTCTTGTCCTCCAAACTCTCAATCTGTCCAGCACTCCAGCTGTTAACATTCAAAATAACGCAGGACACACCAGAGCCCAAAGGCTCTTTTGCCCAAGCTCAGGGAGCTCTGAGACCCCTTTGCTTGATTTACTGTTCCATCAATGCTGGTACCCCTTGAGGTTTATCTTGTCACACTGCTACTGTAGCTCGCTGAAGGACATGGATGGCCATCTATCCCCAGCACCATTCACCACCCCCTCCTCCCATACTGCCAAACCTAGACAGCACCACCAGGGCTGTTTCCACTTCACCAAATAAATGCGATTTTTTGCTATAAATGAATTGCGATTCAAACTCCATATTTTTTTTTGTGTGCATGATGGACACAATAGATGCAATTAGTGGGATTTAGAATCGCGATTTGGATTCCGCTATTTAGTGAGATTTGTTTTCAATTAATCGCGTTTATTTGCAATGCAGTGTGTGTGGGAACGCTCCACTGAATCGCACCTGATTTTTTTTATCCCACAATGCACCGTTCGCACTCTGATTGACAGGACGTGCCGTGCTTGTTTATAATTAATACGTCTCCCTGCATGGGCCACCCTCAAGGACACACCCACCATTTGACCACAACTGCTAACCACAATCGGCTTGCAATTTTTTTTCGCGCCGCGATCTTTTGGCCCACATGAACACGAGCCCGCCCCCCCCCCCCAAACAAAAAATGGTTTTTGAATCGTGATTCAAATCACGATTATTTTGACACGGCCCTACTGTATGCCCTACAGCCCTGCGAGGGATGTTGAACCCATAAGCCAGTGTGGGACTTTTTTGTGTCTTCCCCCCCCCCACCCCCTCCCCCCCCACCCCATAGTCCAGCCCTTTGACTGGCAAGCTGACAATAGTAGGGGGAATTTGTAGCTTTTACCAGGGAATGGATGAAAGGGGGAAAAAAAACAGTTTTCTAAGGGAGTCCTGTGATTTATTACACAAACCTTGCATTAAGCCCCTCCTGGCATTAATGGAATAGATGCGCTGGGACATTTACAAGAGGCCCTCAAGCATTTAGCCCCAACTCCGGCGGCACTTGTGAAGAAAGCGCTGTGTGCGTCTCCAACAAAGGTCCCGTCTTTTAATCGAGGCCAAACCCCACACATATTTGAAGATCAAAATAGGCAGGCTAAGAGAAAAAGAGAGAGAGAGGGGGGGGGGGACTTGTCAGTAGTTTGTCCCCTCTAATCTCCATCGCCTGTTTTTTCTTGTCAGTCTGGCATTCTTGCCATCGGTTTAGAGTTGTGCCAGTTCGGGTGAAAAGGACGACTTCATTTATAAAAGGCTTGGGCACTTTAGGCGCTCGTTTGATGCCGCAATTTACCCTTCCTGGTGATGAATGGCCGGGGTTATGCAGCCATGGCGCATCTACTGAAAGTCGTTCTGTGCGATGATCAACGTTTGGACATTTTCGGTTGAAGACTGGAGTGGACTGTATTAATGCAGTCAATCATCGGTCGATGCTCTGTCCTCAGCAGGTATCAAGGTTAGTAGGACATTGAAGGGTTTTGCAGTTGTCACACAGGTTTTGCCAACTTTGTGAAATTCACTGGCATTTTCCATTTTTTTAATGCTATAGAGTAGTATAGAGCTCTTTCTGTGAGTACAGGATGTCAGTGTCCCCCCCCCCCCTGCATACACTATAGCCCTTTTCACACTACAGGGCCAGTCCACAGGGAATAAGTTCCAAGAAAAATCCCAAGGATTTTCACGTTTGCCGTCCCCGGGGGGGGGTCAAAATCAGACGAGAAAAAAATGATTACCATTTGTGACCGGCTCCACAAAAAGGGGTATTATGTGCCGAAATTTGAAAAATTTGTTATTATAGGCCTACATAGTAGCATTGGTTACATTAAGCTTTTATTTGGTGTAGGTTTGAACCCCATGGCATTTTGCATTCTGGAGATATACCGATATTTGCATCATATTGTATAATTTGTACGCAAATACTTTCAGATATATACAGCCCTTTAAACATAACAAGTGGAAAAGGAAAATTGCTAAAACGAATCTCTCTTGAATGCCCCTAGCAACAGTTATGTTCCTTTGAAGCTATCTTTCTAAAAAAAAATCATGAAAGTCTTTACATGATAGGAGCCAATAGGCCCAAAACAAAAATAATTCACAATGAATTTGTTTTTACCCTCTCCACATAGAACAGCCCTTAATTTGCGCGTTATAGCACAGCGCCCCATTAATACTCTTTTTTCGCAGAGCGGGTCACAACTGATGACCTGAACGAATTTCATAATACCAAGAAGGCTACTGTACATGTACATTATACATGTCATCGGTCTTGTCATGCGCTCATAGTGTCTGAACAGCTTCAGAGTAAATCACATTGGTTTGTGTTCCTGTTTCCAGACCAAACCCGGCACCAGTCTATACATGCATCGTGCGCTTCAATCTGCACACAGGCAAAGGTCATTGACATTCCCCCCTCCAGGGACTGAATCTGAGCTCATGACATTTACTGTACGTGTGCCTGTACCTGTACGCTGTAAGCTGGGACAGGTCAACACGTAGTACATTAGTGTGCTCACGTACATGTACATAAACCTTGGACAGCCAGTACTGAGCAAGCTACTGTAGCCTACCGGCACATCATACATGTACACTGATCATCAGCCCTACAGTGTACAGTGCACGTATTGCAGCACGTCGTCTGCAGGAATGAATGTCATCGTATGACCGGGGACTCCACTCACGCATAAGCAGCTGACGCATCAATTAAAAGCGCCCAGTACGGCGGCACCCTTGAGTACCGGCGATCGGTAGCACGACGCAAAACAGCCAAATCCTCGGTGTGGCTGCTGCGCGGCTTGCACCGAAGCTTAATTCATCGCCTTCACGAAAATACCCCCCCCCCCCCCCCCCCGCCCAAAAGTCAAAGAGTCATGTCGGCTTTGAACCTTTTTAAAAAAGCAAATTGAATCTCAGAATGTAAACGTGCCCGTTTTTTTCCTTTTTCTATCGTGGCATGTTCACTCTTCAGCTAAGCATTTTCCTTTTGAGAAAAGGTGCCCGCATGCTGGTATGGAAAAGGCAATGGACCGTTCTTTTAACCCAAATTTCACATACACCCTGTACGTGACCAGACATCCTTAAATGAAGAAATTTATATACCTGGTTTTTGCTCAAATGGTAATCTGAGAAAGTAGACAAAGGCAAAAAACCAGCACAGTTTTTGCACCGTTCTGTAGTGTAAGAAATAAAATTATTATTTGCGAGTAATCATCTATTTGTCAATGTTTAAGTGAAGATTTATATGGAAGTACAGCATCCAAGACCGTAAGATTTCAACATTCGTGACGATTCTATCATGACCATCTACAAACTGTGTAAATTAGAAGGAAATCTGTGGACATTGATGTTTTCCGATCCTCCCAATGTTGTATTGGACCATCAAATAAAGAAATTTGTATAGGTTTTCGCTCAAATGGTAATCTGAGAAAGTAGAAAAAGGCAAAAAACCAGCACGGTTTTTGCACTGTTCTGTAGTGTAAGAAATAGTTTATTATTCGTGAGTAATCCACCATTTGTCGATGTTTGAGTGAAGATTTCTCGAGAAGTACAGCATCCCAGACCGTAAGATTTTCAACATGAGGATTCTATCATGACCATCTCCAAACTGTGTAATGTACCGTATGTAAATCTCAGAATTTAGTGGGCCTGACGTTTCGATCCTAGCAGGACCTTTCTCAAAGGCAGAGCTTTTTGAGAAAGAAATTCAATTACTCTGCCTTTGAGAAAGGTCCTGCTAGGATCGAAACGGCAGGCCCACTAAATTTTGAGATTTGCATTTTTGTAATTTTAGTCAGTAAGCAATTTGCAACATTTTTGTATATATATCACTGTGTTAATGTAGATGTATGTAAGTTAGAAGGAAATCTGTGGACATCGATGCTTTCTGATCTTCCCAATGTTGTATTGGGCCTTTGAATTATAAGCTAATTGAATTTCATTCTCAGCTACACTGTAGACAAATCTCCTGGCAATGTGGCTTAATACTTAGCACACAATTCGTACAACATGAAGGGCAAACTCTCAATGAATTTGAACCATCCATTTCTCAATTTCATTTCTCTCTTCTTTATATGGGATCTGGAACCAGGTCCGAGGTCGGCAAGGTGGTAGCCAATTTTTTTTTTTTCTTTCTTCTAACGCTTCCATCATGTGTCAGACGGTGACGTGCAAACAATCGCTGTTTGTCGGAGGGATCATCCCAGCCCTATTGGAATACTTCGAAGTCACTCGCCAGACAACTGTGTGGTCCAGTTTGGTTCCTTGTGCAAATTTGCGGAAAGGCATTTGTGTCTCAAGTCTGAACCAGCCGGAGAGCGCAGAGCGGAGGCAAACACTTGAAGATACGGAGGCAAACACTTGAGATTGACAAAAGGGTCGACAAGAGGGTCATTCGGCCGCTGACGGTGATCAATCAGTGGCCGATCGGTTGTTGTTGCTTTAATCGCTGCTGACAGTTCTGCTAGCCGCCCGTTCGCTTGCACGCAACTTCCAGAAGTAAACAGGTCCTTACAGGGCAAATGAGGCAAAGCCTGGCCCTTAAGATTCTTCCCCTCTCTCTCTCTCTCCTCTATAGTAGACCGTGGAGCAACCAGACCTGATTCTTGGAGCGACCCTTCGTTCTCTTAGAAACTCCTGGTCAAGAAAGCTTTGACTTTTTAATGCTGGGTCATATAGGCTGTCTGATGAAGGGATCAACATGTTTGCAAACTGATGTCTGATGATTGCTTTGCCAACTGCAAACAAATATGACCTTAAAATCTGGCAATATATGGGAAACCTTCATAGTCATACATGTACATTGTACACTGTACAATGTATACAGTGTGCTGCATGTATACATACGTACGTACATGTACGTACATGTACTGTGAAATCCCCCTCACCCTCAGTGCTTGCTCTCACTATGGAGCCTCTGACTTATCAGATTGCCGGTATAACTTCAGAAGAGCACTTTGATGATTGTCATTCAGGGCAGCTAGGCAGGCCTTTTTGTAACCGGGGCCTTCATTATTATTAGCGGATGAATAAAAGTCAGACTGGGACAAAAGGCACACAGTTTTGTCGGCCGCCCCGCAACAGAGCGGGCCAATCAAACGGGGACTGTTTCCTTGTAAACAGTTTAGACCTAAGACGGTACCCACCAGCTGAGCTCCAAAGAAAGTTCACAGTAGCGAGCCAGCAGGGGGGGGGGGGGGGGGAGCCGGTCGTTGCTCGAGTTCCCGACTCTCTTTCTTCTCAAGTTAATTGAGTCTTAGAAAATGCCGTCCTCGGGATTCAATGCGCACCAGCGGCGTTGATTCTGATGCGCAGAAGGGGGGAGGAGGGTGCTCTCTTGTCGGGCCGAGGGGAAACAAAAGGATGCAAGAAGATTAACCCCCCCAAAAAAAGAGAAAAACAAAGTTTTTACAATGGAGGAGCAGAGTGGATCAGTGGAAGGAGAAGGGATTTGCTACTTGCTAGGATTTAGAGTCTTCCTTTTTTTGGGGGGGGGGAGCAAAGAGTGATTTACAAGGAACAAACCCTAACTTTCCCAAATCCTATTGTCCTAGTGTATTAGGAATGTGTACAGGATTGAGGGCATGTGGTAGTTGATGCATTAGGAATTTGCAGGATTGAGGGTAAGCGGGAGTTTTTGTCACTGTAGGAAAATGCTGCTCTGTGAAATAGGCCCCGGACCAATGGAGCTCTTACACCCGCTGACCATCCTATGATCAGACAACAACTCCCAACCATCACCCCCCTGCCCTGCCCCTGCCCCCACCCTGCCCCCACCCACACCCCCACCCAGCCATCCACACCTGATGGAGCTCACATAAGCTTCATGCACTGAAGCACTATCATCAGACAACAACTCCCAACCATCACCCCCCTGCCCTGCCCCTGCCCCTGTCCCTGCCCCCACCCTGGCCCCACCCACACCCCCACCCAGCAATCCACACCTGATGGAGCTCACATAAGCTTCATGCACTGACCGGTCTATCATGGAGGAATAAGGTTCTATCATCAGACAACAACTCCCAACCATCAACCCCCTGCCCCCACCATCACCCCCTTCCCCCCCCCCCACCATCACCCCTCCCCCCAACCATCATCAACCCCCCCCCTGCCCTGCCCCTGCTCCCACCACCCCCAGCCATCCACACCCACCCAGGCACCCACCCAGCTGGAGAGGCCATTCAAGACAGATACACCAGCCTGGGGTGCCCCAGGGTTATAAGGCTGGAGCACTGAGGTGTGAAGCTGTGAACTACTAGCATAGCAGGGGGTCCCCGGCTTCTGGTGTTACTTGGCCCAGTGACCTCAGTGGACCATAGAGCAAGGACTGGCAAGCAGAGTGGATCATTGTCAGTGGGAGGAGGTATAGGCGCCTCCTTGGTCAGAGCAGCAAGGAGGTATTGGTCAGAGCAAGGAGGGTCAGTGTAAACCACAGTGTGTGTCAGGAGCCCATTGTGCTGTATTGAGGATGTCAAACTCATCGTCTGTACTCAGCAGCCTCCTGCAGAAGAAGGTACTGTATAGTGCTTATTCTGTGGCCGAATTCAGTTTCCCTTAGAAAAAAGAATGAAGCTATCATCGAGTTTGATAAGACTTGAAAGTTTGCATGATGGAAATACTAAGTGGAAGGTTGGCGTGACTACAGCCGGAGTACCAGAAACATTGAGTTACCGACTCTTTTCAGAGCCATACTACTTGAAACAGAAGAGCTACAGTACATGGTGTCATCGCAAACCCTCCACTAAACATCAAGTTTACACTATCACTAAACGGCCAGTGATCATGTCATGGCACAATTTTCTGCGTTTTGCTTTCTCAAGTAGCTCCACCTCTTTATTTTTTATTCCTTTTTCTTCTAACCGGTCTTTCAAACAGAACATCTTGTCACCCTTTGCCGTACCTCTCTCTGCACATTTTCTCCTTTATTTTTGCTGTCAAAGCCTATTCGGAACAATTTTTCTCAGGACTTGACCAAGCAGTTATTCCATCCCAGCCCATCCCATCCCATCCCATCCCATCTCATCCCATCCCATCTCATCTCATCTCATCCCGTCCCATCTCATCCCATCCATCCCATCCCTCCCATCCCATCCCATCCTATCCCATCCCATCCCATCTCATCTCATCCCATCCCATCTCATCTCATCTCATCTCATCTCATCTCATCCCATCCATCTCATCTCATCCCGTCCCATCTCATCCCATCCATCCCATCCCTCCCATCCCATCCCATCCTATCCCATCCCATCCCATCTCATCTCATCCCATCCCATCTCATCTCATCTCATCTCATCTCATCTCATCCCATCCATCTCATCTCATCTCATCCCATCTCATCTCATCCAATCCCATCCCATCCCATCCCATTCCATTCCATTCTATTACATTCCATTCCATTCCATCCCATTCCATTCCATTCCATCCCATTCCATCCCATTCCATTCCATCCCATTCCATTCCATTCCATCCCATCCCATCTCATCCAATCCCATCCCATCCATTCCATTCCATTACATTCCATTCCATTCCATCCCATTCCATTCCATTCCATCCCATCCCATCTCATCCAATCCCATCCCATCCATTCCATTCCATTACATTCCATTCCATTCCATCCCATTCCATTCCATTCCATCCCATCCCATCTCATCCCATCCCATCTCATTCCATCCCATCTCATCCCATCCCATTCCCATCCCATTCCATTCCATTCTATCAACAAAATTTTTGGGGGTCATACGATTTTTGCATCGTTGAGAATGTAATTCAATAAGGGTGTAATTACATATAATTACATACATGTAATTAGCACTGTTTGCTGATTAAATTGAACTTAAATGTAAGCCACTTACTAATTCACGCTTCAGAGATCAGTCCCAGTTGTAGGGTCCTAAAACAAATCCTAATTACTTAGACAGTGAGTAAAAGATAATTAATTAACTGTCGATTATGTACATGTACATGTATGATGAGTGGCTGGTATCCTACTAGTTGCTGAAAATGACTAGGGAAGTAATTCCCTTACTTACTAATAGCCTACTCTCTTACTGCACGCACTGAATTATATGGATGCGCGTACAATCTCAGATTTGTCAATTCTCTGTACCATTCACACGTGCAGTGTCTGGCAGGTAATCAAATGCCCACAGAAATATAATTGACTAATAGCACGATAACGAGTGTGATTAGAAGCTTGATGAATATATAGTGAGCTTTGCATTCACCTGCAGTACCCAAAAAGAAAACAGTTTAACTTGAAGTTACCATAATTTATACTGAATTGAAAAAAGGAAACGCAGTTTCTCCTGCCAGTATAGCACGCGAATCTGTTGCCTTGTGGAGACCTGAGACAATAGGTTGGATAGGTCTCCACAGGGAATTTGTAAAGGTGTATAGGTTTTCCTTCCACATGGTTTTCACGAAACTGATATTTGGAAATTTCTATAAAAAAACGGGAAATTTGTGGTGGGTCAGAATCTGTCGCAAAGTGTCATATAAAAGGGACGTGTATACGGTCCAATTTTCTACCCAGGAAAGTGAATGTGGTTGAAAATGAAATGGGAGCATTTTTGAAACATCATTTCTCACACAGTTGTATGGTGCACGAGAACAAAGCCATACATATCTCCACAAGGATACAGATTCAGGTACATGTATGTGCATACATGTATACAATGTACGTGTACATGTACATGTATACAATGTACGTGTACATGTACATGTACCAGACGTACATGTATACATGTACAATACCGGTACATAATTTGTGTACAGTGTATGGTATGTATACATGTACCATGCACACCCATACTCATTTTTGTTTCCTTGTGGATTGAGATATTGCTTTGTTCTTGTGCATTGAACAACCGAACGAAAAACAATGATTTTAAAATGCTCCCATTTCAGCCACATTCACTTTCCTGGGTAGAAATTTGTCCCTTGTACATGTAGTACATGTAGTATGTACACCTCAATTTGCGACAAATTCTTACCCATCACAAATTTCCCCGTTTTTTTCTCGGTTTTTTTAGTTACATGTATATGTATTTCCAAATACCAGTTTCGTGAAAACCTTGCGGAGACTTAGATACAATTAGTTTCCCGATACAATTACAGTTTCCCTGTGGAGACTGATTCAACCTATTGGACTACTGTAGCCTTGTTTAGGTCTCCACATGGCACTAGGTCAACTCTAAGGCACTAGATTCGCGCCCAGTGTAATTATTATACACTGTACATTGCATGCCAGTTTATATTGTAGTGATACTGGTACATGCAGTGAGTTATGTTTCTGGCCATTCTACCCCCACATAGTTACAGTGTACACACATATGTGACCCGGCAAAGCTTAATGAGGAATAACCCCCACTTTTGAGATTTTGAGATTTTCTAATGATGTGGAAGAATATACCATTAGCTTTCAAACGATATCAAAATTATTTCCGTGCGGTAAAGATTTATGAAGTTACAGCGGGAGAAAGACGCCGAGAAACAGAAAAAACAGCGTTGGAGTTTATGTTCCGAACGCGGAGCTCAGTCAGTGAGTGTAGCGCACACACGCGATACGAGCTAGATAAAGTGTTACAGAAATCAAAACCCCTTGGCAACGGCAATGTTGTTTTTTCAACATTTATAGACAGATTTCGGAAAAATCCTTTGGATATAATATCCTCTAATACTTAAAATTTCTGAAAATACCACAAAAAAAAGGATTTTTAATCGAATTGTGAAGATACTTTAACTTCAGGCAGGAACTTTACATTTTCATGAAAACAGTACACAAACACTGGCCCGAAATCCTCATTTTTTCAACATTTAGAGACAGATTTCGGAAAAATCCTTTGGACATAATATCCTCCAATACATTAACTTTCCGGGGAAAAAAACAACCCCATTTTTTTTTTTTTTTTTTTTTATCGAATTGAGAAGATCATACAGTACTTTGACTTCAGGCGTTGTTTACTCGAAAAGTGTTTTGGTGGGATATTCCTCATGTCGGTGTGCCAGGTCACATATAATTGTAAATCTAAGATAGAGGTTTCACGATCCAGCTGTAGTGTTTATCTGATACTGGTATATCTTATTTTCCAAGTTGTGGACCCTGGAGCCAGCCTTCCTCTCATCAATGGATACACAATTATGCAGCCATGCACACACACACACATGTTTCTGCTGAAGATTTGCTTGTTGTTCCAGGAGCCCAGGAATATGGATGGTGCCTGGGGTCTTTGTATGATAATGGTCCTAATGGTTAGCGCTGTAATAACACTGTCATTACAAGTTTGTTGCCCCTCTCTCTCTCTCCCTCTCTGTCTGTCTGTCTGTCTGTCTCTGTATAAACTCTCTCCCTCTCTGTCTGTCTATCTCTGTCTCTCCCTCCCCTGAGTCCCCTCTCTCTCTTTCTCTTCTCTCTCTTTCACTCTCTCTCTCTTCCTCTGTCTGTCTAGCTCTCTCTCTGTCTCTGTCTCTCTATGATATCTCTCCCCTCTCTCTTTCTCTTCTCTCTCGTTCACTCTCTCTCTCCCTCTATCTGTCTCTCCCTCCCCTCTCTTTCTCTCTTTCTCTTCTCTCTCGTTCACTCTCTCTCTCTCCCTCTGTCTGTCTGTCTAGCTCTCTCTACCTCTCTGTATCTCTGTCTCTGTCTCTGTCTCTGTCTCTCTCGTTCACTCTCTCTCTCTCTCTCTCTCTCTCTCTCTCTCTCTCCCTCTGTCTGTCTGTCTCTCTCTCCCCTCTCTCTCTCTCTTTTTCTTTCTTTCTCTCTCCCTCTCTGTCAATCTCAGTCTCTCTCTCCTCTCCCCTCTCCCTCTCTCCCCTCTCCTCTCCCTCTCTCTCCCTCTCCTCTCCCTCTCTCTCCCTCTCTCCTTTCCTCTCTCTATCTCTCTCTCCCCTCTCTCCTCTCCCTATCTCTATCTCAGTCTCTCTCTCCTCTCCCCCTCTCTCCCCCTCCTATACCCTATCTCTCGCTCACTCACTCTCAGTCTCTCTCTCTCCTCTCCCTCTCTCCCTCTCATCCCCTCTCCCCTCTCTCCCCCCTCTCTCTGTCTCTCTCTCTCTCCCTCTCTCTCTCTCTCTCTCAGCTAAGACGGGCGAAGTGGAATTCTTTTTCGTTGTCTTTTTTTAATAAGGAGCCAGACAAATTGCCTGCCGATGGAAGGTGCTGCTCCAAGTGAAGGCGATCAGGGAGGTCTTGTATTGTATTGGGGGCAATTTTCGATGGTCTAATTATGTGTGCAGGTATAGGTCTTCCCAGTCAGGACTCTTACAGGGGCTAGAGGGGGGGGGTGGGGGAAGGCTGGAAATTGGGGGAAGGGGGCAATACTAGGGGTGAAAGGGGTGGCAGTGATTACAGCGCTTAATTTGTGGGGATGACAGTTATGGCAGTGAAGATGGTGATGGAGGCTATGATCAAAGACCTGATGGTACAAATGGTAATAGTTTAGTAATTACTATAGATACCGTAGAGATTCCTTGCTCTTTGCCTCGTCTTACTTTTCAAGTTGGGACCAAGAGGTGGCCGGTGAAGATAGTGATGGTGGCAAGTATCACAGATTGAAATGGTATAGTGGGTATAATTCCATCATTCCGCTTACTGAAACCATCCAGCTTTCCTGCATGTAATATTGTAGGCCTAACAACTTATTGAAACATTATGTGGATTAAACATCATGACTTAAAGTGATGATTAATACAAAAATGTTGCAAACTGCTAACTGACTAAGATTACCTCAATGCAAATCTCAAAATGTAGTGGGCCTGAGGTTTCGATCCTAGCAGGACCTTTCTCAAAGGCAGAGAAAGGTCCTGGCTCGAAGTTGAGAAAGGTCCTGCTAGGATCGAAACGTCAGGCCCACTAAATTTTGAGATTTAACAGTTACATCATTGTACAGTTCATTTATGCATGTAACAATCTACAATGTGGATCGTTACGTTGTTAATGTTATGATGTTACATGCAGGAAAACGGAATGGTTTCTTTTATGTACAGTAAGTGAGAGGACACCAATATGCCACAAGTACATACATGTACATGTACAGTGCGTGCCAGTTTACTAGATGTACTACTCTAGTGATATACACAGGTTTGTACTAGTAATGTAGGGCCTACTACATGTAGCTTCTGCTTCAGAACAGGTTGGGGTATCAGGCAGGGTTAGGAGGTCTTTCTCAAGCTCTCCCAACGGACCTGAAGAATTAATGACCAGTTGTCCACAGGGGGTGTGAGGAGTGCACACTGGGCCAATGTCTGGACAGGTGCGATGTCAAGTGAATGATGAGACATTTTAGAGGAGGCTACAGGGTGCTTTTTGGTTTACCCCCCCCCCCCCCAAATGTGCTTCTCATTAAAGTGAGAGGCACTGATGTTATTTTCATCAGTGATTTATAATGTTGCAAACTGCTTACTGACTAAAATTACCAAAATGCAAATCTCAAAATTTAGTGGGCCTGACGTTTCGATTCTAGCAGGACCTTTCTCAAAGGCAGAGAAAGGCAACTGTGCCTTTGAGAAAGGTCCGATGGAAACGTCAGGCCCACTAAATTTTGAGACTATTTACATCAGTTAGCAATCAAACTTCTCAGGCATTGAGTTGGATAGTTGGGTTGTTAGGGTGTTGGTGTGTCTGTTTGTTTGTTGTCTGTTTGTTCATTCTTTTGTTTGTTTGTTCGTTCGTTCGTTCATTTGTTCATTCGTTCATTTGTTCGTTCATGTGTTGGCTCGTTCATGCATTGTTGTCATTTGTTCGTTCCTTCGCTTGTGTGTTCGTTCATTCATTAGGTTATTCATTTCCTTATTTGTTCCTTCCTTCACTAATTTTGTTTGTTAATTTATTTTTTCATGAATTTATTCATTCATGCATGTAGAAATGTGTAAAGTGCATGCACAGCATATCAACTTGTGCTTCAGCTATGACACAATGCAAGAGAAGTACATAGTACATTGTGTACATGTAGTCATGTACAGTATTACACTATCAAGTTATCAACAAATGAAACTTACTCCCCCTTCCACCCACGTTCTTGGCCAAAAATGTCAATGAATATGATTCTCCAACGGTGTACATGCAATTTAAGAAATTGACACTGCCCAGAAAACAGGACCCGGGGGAAAAAAAGGTTTGGTTTACAGGGGGGTTGTGTACCGGTATTCAAAGAAATGCATATTATTGTGCAGTACACATGAGGGCCAAGAAATAGTGTACATGTACAGTAGTTGTACACTGTATACGTGTAGCTGAACCAAGACAAATACAATGTACATGTAATGTAGGAGGAGGCTTAAGCCGTGTCCGCACTGGACTTATTTTTTACCGAGCCCGTGGGTAACATTCCAATGGATAAATCTTCCCGGCGTCCGCACTTGGACTTTTCGACTCGGGTAAACTAACCGAGACGATCAGTAAAACTAACCGACTGGCGCAAACAAACGCATGAGGGCACTTTCGTGGTGACCTTTCACCGGATGTCTGTACACAATCTACCGGCCGTGTGTGTACATTTATGTACAGTACATGTGCATGTACTGTAGTCTTGTTGCTACCCCACGCCCGCACGAGTCTTGCGCCGGACCGGATGTGGTTTTTTACCGAGTCATTTACCGAGACGTCGTGTCCGGATTGGACTTTTCGGCTCGGTTAAACTAACCTGGTCAATTTAACCGGGCAGAAGTTGGTCGGTTAAACTACCCACTGGAGTTGGGTAAGTTACATGTGTACCTGGGAGGAAAACTTCCTGGGCTGTCCGCACTGGACTTAAAATGGTCAAGTTACCCATTTGCTCGGTTAGTTTACCCATTTTAAGTCCAGTGAGGACGCGGCTTTTGATTGCAGCATCTACACTCTGCACTTTGTACAGTGTACGTGTATTGTACAGTACACATACCTGTGGGTAGGGGATGAATGCTCGAGGGACTGGAGTGTACAAGCTTGTAACGTTAGTATTCATCTCCTGTAGCATTTGGCATTGAGTAACATCCCAACATCCCCCCCCCCCCTCTGGAGTTCAGTCAAAGAGGCAAAGGACATCAGCCATCGCATCTCGTCGGCTCAGCTGCGCATGCATACCACCGACTGACCTGACCTACATGTACATGTACATGTGTGTATGCCTGCCTTTGGTAATTTGAGGAAAGACGCACCGCTCTGCACTTGAGATCTTGCAGGATGCTTGAATAAGAACATGTACATGGACATGTGCAGTATTCTGTCACGGTACTTATAATAACAAATCCTTCAGTTGCCTGATGAAGGTTAGCAGTTCCAGCAACCGAAACGTCGCTACCAGCAACGATACATCGCGTGACTTTGATCACCCTTCACCTTACCTATACCACCGCGATATGAACAACCCCTTCATTTCTATTGAACAAATCAATTATTTAATGTGCATACTGCACATACATGTACATGTAGGCCTATTGCAATAGAGTAATTTGAAGAAAAAAATTGCAAGCTGTTGCTTACGGGCTGAGACTTGACCAAAATGCAGAGCTCAACAATTTACATACAGTCTTGTACAGTATGTGCCGGACGTTTCAATTTGCTGTCAAAATCTTTCTCTTGAATTAGTCTTTGCCTGAGAAAAGTCTTTCCACCAGTAGATGTACATGTACACTGTTCATGTACATGTACAGTGTACATGTACTGTATCATGTACATGTACATGTACAGTAGGCCTATACATTGCACTGTTCTCATTTCATACAAAACAATGTTTATGTACACATTACAATAGGGTAAAAAAATATAAATATATTATGTTTCTGCTTCCGATTACACCTGGCATTTCAAAATAGGGCAGGTAGGTCTGGATTTATTTGTTTTGTTTCATTTTTCTTTTGGTGTACTAATCATATTGAGGCATCTGCATGCAGTCAAGCCTTATACGATCAAATTTTTATCATCATTTTTTCCTGATAAAATATTTAGGGTCGCAGGCAAGAAATAGGGTACCGGTAACCGGAAGCAGAAATCTATTTATTTTGGGCCTAACCAAAATGTGGACATTACATTGGCATGTATTCATGCATGCATATTCAATTCAAAATCAATATAATTAAATTATCAGTGTATACAAAGGTCTACATCAGTATCATACATACATGTGTATGCGATTTATGAAAAGCGATATTGGCCAAAAATGTGATATTTTTTCCCCTTTGTGAGGATCAATTTTCAGTTTTCACCTGTGAAAATATCTCTCTTAGATAAAACTGTGAAATTTTGAAATATACTAGGCCTAGATGCAAAATCTCACTTTGGGAAAATATAAATGAGTTTCCCAGGATAGGCTCATTCTGAATGAAAATCTCTGAATATACGGTATATGTTTGTGAATTGCACTGTTCAATATGCTTACTGCTGTAGCTACCGGTAGCCAGCCAGGCATCTATACTTTGCATTACAGTGTTGTGATTATTATAATTTATGTACTGTATATCGTACATGTACATGTATGTACACTACAGTGGATTATTCCCTGACAAACCTATTATTTATTGCATGTACAGTAAATAAACGTGTTCCACATTGTCTGCGGGAACAATTAAATATATGTGCATGTAGGCCTACTGTACAGAACATCCCACCCCCTAAACACCCCACCCCACCCCACCCATTGCATCCCACCCCCAGAACACCCCACCTCACCCAGAACACCCCACCCCAGAACACCCCACTCCACCCATAGCACCCCACCCCCAGAACACCCCACCTCACCCAGAACACCCCACCCCAGAACACCCCACCCCACCCATAGAACCCCACCCCCAGAACACCCCACCTCACCCAGAACACCCACCCCACTCCATAACACCCTACCCCACTCAGAATATCCCACCCTACCCCATACACCCAATCCCACTCCATTACACCACACCCTGAACCATAGCACCACACCCCACTCCATAACACCCCACCCCACCCTATAACACCCCACCCCACCCTATAACACCCCACCCAACCCCGAAAACATCCCACCCCACTCCATAGTCCATAAAACCCCACCCCACCCCCAGGAACAGCCAACTCCATAACACCCCACACCACTCCATAACACCCCACCCCACCCTATAACACCCCACCCAACCCTATAACACCCCACCCAACACCGAAAACATCCCACCCCTTTCCATAGTCCATAAAACCCCACCCCACCCCCAGGAACAGCCCACTCCATAACACCCCACTCCATAACAGTAACACCCCACCCCACCCTATAACACCCCACCCCACCCTATAACATTCCACCCCACCCTATAACACCCCACCCAACACCGAAAACATCCCACCCCTCTCCATAGTCCATATAACCCCACCCCCAGGAACACCCCACTCCACCATAACAGTACCCCACCCCAAATCCTAAACCAGGGAGCCAACCATTAGATTGGAAAACATCAAAATGACATGCAGTAACTAAAGGGCATATGAGGCCACCGTATAGCCCTCTCCACCCTCAATCCCCCCCCCCCCCACAAAATACAAGGCCACTGCATCGGCCTACAGTAGGCCTACCTGTACATGTACACTCCTTGAAATTGGCCTTTTGTCAACCGATTATGACGCACATTATGTGGGCAGCAAAGGAACAATTTTTCCCCCTTTTCAACACCACCCGCAGTGGATTAATTTGTGGTTTCCGTATTATGTATGAAAGTACAAAGGCAGGTGCGGGGGGGGGGGGGGGGGGGGGGGGGACACTTATTAATTTGTGGCCTGTGGTAATTGGGGGTGGATGTGGTCGACCTTCGCTGCCAGTCTTGGACAAAATCAATCAAATCACTGCAGAATAAAGTGTGCAAATGAAAAGACCCCAACGTGGAATTTGACAAGCTGCAGTACAGTTTTACTACTGTACATTATTTGCAAGGTAAGTACATTTATGTACAGTACAGTATGTGCTGCTATGCGCGAACGTGTACATGTACATGTATGCGTACTGTATGTACTGTACTTTGTTGTTTGAAAGTTTAAAGTCTGCAAAATGTTAGTAATTAAGGTCAGGGAATGTGATTTTAATTAGAGTACTGTACATGTACTGTACAATGTAAATAAGGCTTACATGTAAGGCTTTGCATGGTGGGTGAAACAATATAGGAGGGTTTGCTCTTAAAGCCCCTACACAACATTGGTCGCGGTCAAAGAATAGCATCCATACGTTGTCTGATCCAACATATGCATGAAATAGCACGCTTGTGAACATTTCAGCTCAATCCGCCAACCGAGTCTCGAGAAAATCGTGAAAACTGCTTCATTTATTTCACGAAAATGCATCATTCAACGCCGTACGATTTCTATTACTCTTTTCTCCCAAAATACAACATTTCTGGCAGAAATATTTCAGTGCGAGCATTCTACTATAACCATCTTCAAACTGTATAAGTTTCATGTAAATCTGTGAACATTTCTGTTTTTTCGATTTTACCAATGTTGTGTAAGAGGTAAATGTATGGTTCTGAAAAGAACCTGAGTGGTAACTTGACGTTCCGGCCAGTATGCTCTGGCCGTTATAAGGAGAATCCTGAGGAAGGTTGTAAAATTTGCACTGGAGGTTTGTTGAGGTTTGTGAAGGCTCCAAGTAAACAGTACTAGGGGGTTATAGGATTTGGGTCTTTTTGTTTCGAGCTGGCAATAGGGAAAATCACTGAGCACACAGTGCTAACTTTATACTACGCTTTGTGTAGGGTGAGCAGTCATTGAATCACATTCTCGCGGCGGAGGAAAAAATCATAATCTATGAAATTGCCGTGAAACTGGTCCCCGTGGTGGGCGCTCCTAACGAGTTAATGGCTTGGATGCGCGTCGTTTGTGCCGGGCAGCCAATCAGAGAGGGGCGTCTGGTTTTTTGGTTTGTTTTTGTTTTTGCCAGGGAGCCAATCAGATGCATCCTTGATCCAGGGGCGTCTGAAAGTTAGGGAGTTGGAACCGACTCACCGCCCTGCCCTAATTCTCCCCCCCCCCCCAATCCCCCACCCTCCACCTACATGTATCCCTCCCTGCGCCCCCAGACACTGGGTGTAAACAACCCGCAAGTACAGGAATCACTTCATTAAGCCAGCGCTGGGCACTATAGGCACGCAGGCCGTGTCCTAGCTCGTTAAACCAGTGTCGGTTTTAATAACGACGCGACAGGTTGCAAGCACTTACAGACATGTATAGGTCCGGCCACTTGCTTCCAATTGTCATCACTCACACCTCCTTGCAGTATGATGCAGATTCAGACAAAGCTTTATTTACTGGAGAATCTTAGTGGGCTACAGTACAGGCCCATGCATATTCATAGCTGGCCTGTGCATGTACAATGTACATAATCTACAGTCTTAATCTTAATTAGTTGAGTACTGCTATAAACACGTGTATGTGCAGCGTTGTGCGTCTGCATCGTGGGATAGCGGTTACTGTGCGAGTTCCCTTTATCGGCAACAGACTGCATTTTCCGATGTCTGCAGTCGTCTCTTTGTGGTACGTGTGCAGTAAGTTATAAACTTTCATGATTTTCCAAGGGAGGTGGATATTGCAGGAGCCTGTGCATTTAGCCATGGGCCTTGTTAGAAGTACCCCTGACTAGTTCAAAGTACATGTAATGCAAAATGATGTTACAGACTTGTAATGTACAAAAAATTGTATTTAATGTAATTACAGTTTTGCAGCACTGGTGAGACTTTAAGGCCCAATACAACATTGGGAAGATCGGAAAACATCGATGTCCACAGATTTCCTTCTAATTTACACAGTTTGTATAGATGGTCATGATGGAATCCTCATGTTCAAATCTTACGGTCTGGAATGCTGTACTTCCTAGAAATCTTCACTCAAAAATCGATAAATAGTTTAATACTCGCAAGTCATAAACTATTTCTTATACTACAGAATGGTGCGAAAAACCGTGATGGTTTTTTAACTTTTTCTACTTTCTAAGATCACCATTTAAGCTAAAACCTTGGTAGGATTGCTTTTTTGGGGATGTTTAATGGGTTACCACACAAACTGTGGCAATGTTTTGACCTTTACCAATGTTGTATAGGGCCTTTTTTAAGTGCTTTGCCCAGTGCATGATCACCAGGACTGGGCAAAGCACGAACCATTCAGTGCTATATAGTCACGCCAAGCAGGGCAAACCTACATTCTCCTCGATGCAAGCATGATCATGTTATATATCAAAGCTGCATGTAGCTCTACACTTAGTTTAGAGGCCTGCTGTCACAGGTGTTTCTTGAAATCAGTTGTGAAACCAATTCATCCGCCCAATTTGTTTGCTAATCCTCGAAGTGCGGTCGAGTTTCAGCTTCACTTGGGGAAGTAATGCCAGCGTGTGTAATGCAGCTGGGCCGTCCGTAACTCCACGGATGATGCGGCTTTCGTTGCAAAACCGCAGGCTTGCCACCGAACCAGATTGCTGCAACAGTTCTCTAGGATCTGTTAAAGGCCCAATACAACATTGGTCAGGCATGCAACTTGTCCGCGGATCTGCGGATTTCCGCGTTTTATTTAATTTGGCCATTAAAATATATATATATATATATATTTTTTTTTTTTTTTTTTTTTTTATAAATCAAAGTCATAAGTTGTCACAAACTACTCAGAATGCACCACAGAGCATCTAGAATCCAATTTTTTTCTGGGCCCTTAAGCAGGCCCCAAACCACACACCGTAAGGGCTTCGTGCTTCGCGCTCGCAGTTTCATTCGGACATTTTCCTCTTTTTTTACAATTCAAGAGTTGCATGCCTGATTGGTAAAGGTCAAAAGATTGCCACAGTTTGTGTGTTAAACCATAAAACAATTCCCAAAAAGCAATACTGCGAAGGTTTTTTTAGCTGAAATGTTAATCTTAGAAAGTAGAAAAATGCAAAAAACTGTCACGGTTTACGCACCATTCTGTAGAGTAGGAAATAGTTTATTACTCTCAAGTAATAACTATTTGTCGATGTTTGGGTGAAGATTTCTCGAAAAGTACAGCATTCCAGACCGCAAGATTTCAACATGAGGATTCTATCATGACCATCTACAAACTGTGTAAATTAAAAGGAAATCTGTGGACATCAATGTTTTCCGATCTTCCCAATGTTGTATTGGGCCTTTCAAGCAGTTGAATAATGTACAGCAGCGGTATACCGCATTGGCATTGCATCATACATGCGTACATGTAGAGTTAACATAATGTTCACTGAGTGCACTGGGCACTCAGTGCTAATCACATCGAGCAGGGCAAACCCTCATTGAATTACATTCTCCTCAATTGCTTACATCATGTCACATCTATCACGTGCATGTACATCAAAACATTTACCTAGGCTACATGTGCAGTATGTGATAACTTCCTTGAGCTGAAATTGAACTCGGTATACATACAGTACCTGTACACGTACTGTACATACCCTGAGGCAGGAGACAGTGCAAGCATTAAAATCTAAAATGTAAGATACTGAATTTAAAAAGTTGGAATGTTGCAATTTTTGCCTTTTGTCCGGTCGTCTATAGATCTGCTCTGTCATTATATGCGGTGCCAATGGCATATTTTCCTATTCTGCTGTGTCATCTGTGCATGAATATGTATACACGCACTTTAGTCAAATGGGAATGCTCTATTCCTCTGTTAATGTATGGGGCCCTGGTTTGGATTCAGCTCAGCAATTTTTGGCAGACAATGCAGCCACTTGCCCGCCTTTGTAGCTTCACCTTGCACAACCCTGTCTCCTTTCAGGCCTTGAATCGGGCCTTTTCACCATCGGAATTTTTAATGCCGGCGGTATTACTGTCTATAAATACCCATACCAGAACTCACAATGACCCCAGCGAAGTATACCTACACACCGTACATATGTACACGCTCTTTGGCTGGCGTGCCGTACACGTATTCGGGTGTCGTGTGACAGGAATTTTGCAGTCAAAGAAATCTGGTAGAAAATGTAGTCAGTGATTTATCAAAGCAGTCTGAATTATTAGATTTTTTTTCAATCATTTTTACCTTCAAGCATTGTGTACAGCTATAAGTAAGTATAAAATATATCCATAAAATTTGTTTGTGTGAGAAATGCACTTGATAATTCTCTCTATATGTGGCTTAATTATCTTTTGATGTCGGCAATCGTGTCGTGCCACAATTTTATTGGGTTTTGCTCTGTGTTTCAGGAAAATTTCAGCTCCCCAGGGCTACTGATGTTACATGATACGTACATGTACATGTGTGAATATCCCTCTTTCTCTTAGCCAGTCTTTCAGGCTGAACATCCAAAGCCGTGTCCGCACTGGACTTTTGTTTTGGAAGGTTTTACCGAGAAAATAAAAAAATTAAAATATGGTCAAAAGCAACCACTGTCTGCTCTTGGACATTCGAGCGGGAAAAATTCACCAAGACCTTGGTAGAAGTACATGTAACCAAGCTGACAGTATAGTGACTCAAAACAATGCAAAATGCATGCATGTTGCGTACATCTGACTGGGAACTGCCTGTATACCGGTTTCCATAGTCACTGATACAGTTTTGCCCACTCCATCTCTAACTACTGTATTAGCCATTGAAAATTAAACTTCCAAACTTCAAACGGTTTACTAAGTTACAACACTCCTACTACTACAGGAACTGTTTACATGTATGTACCGTATGTACAGTAGACCAAAAGTATGTACATGTACATGGACAGCATGAAACAGCATATATGTACATGTATGTACATGTATTTCATTCACAAGTCATTGGTGAATCAATGAATGGCATTTGGCCAAAGCCACGCACATCCGTCAGCCAGGAAACTCTTATGATAAGGCTGGCTTTGCAGTGTCAACCAGTCTAGGCTCTAGTCCAAGCCCGGAAAACTTGCCAAGTCGTTGACACGCTTCCCACGAAACCTTAGAAATGGCCCCTTTTCAAGTCACTGACATTCCATGAAATACCGGTACATACATGTACTGTTCTCTTAGCTTAGATAAGACTTGAAGGTTTGCATGGTGGAGAACTTAGTGGAAGGTTTGCGGTGACACCGTGTATATCTTCTCTTTCAAGAAGTGTGGCTCTGAAAAGAGCCGGTAACTCAACGTTTCGGTTAACAGTGTGTACTCTGCCCATCCGTCGTCAGGAGACAGCTTGTTCTGAACATTTAGAGGAGTTGATGTTTTGATCATACCTTTCTCAAAGGCAGGAAGATCCTAATACACGTGTATGTAAAACTATGTATGCCTTGCATACATGTGTATGAAGGATCAAAAAGCCAGGCCCTCGAAATTCTGAAGATTTGTTGGTCATTTATTAGTCAGTAAGCAATTTTTATTAAGGAAGGAAAGGGTTATTTATCGCGGTGGTACAGACAAGGAGAAAAGGTGATCAAAGTTGCTACAGGTAGCGTCGTTTCGGTTGCCAGCACTGCTAATTGATTGAATTGATTTGTTTTTATTTGATTTTTTTTCTCAGGTGGAGATGAGATCAGAGACAGAAAGTGAGCCTTCTCCGCTATACTAAGACCCTCTTCAGACTCGGTGACTGAATTGAAATCCATTGAGGCATCTCATTGAGCCTGTTTGCGTGGAAAGAACAAACAAACAACAACGACGACAACAAAAAACCGAGACAGAAATCGTCAGCATGGATGGTTTCTCAATGAAGCAGGACGGTCTGGAGATGGCGGACGGGACTGAGTTGAATGCCGAGTACGTGAATAACAGCAACAACGTCAAGGCAGACAGTCCGGGCCTCTCGCTGGCCGACGCCTCGCGGCAGAGGCAGGCAAAGGACCCTAAGACGGTCAACGGGTACGGGATGCTGTCCGGGGACGAGGAGGAGGAGGACGGGGAGGAGGAGGAGGAGGAGGAGGTCAAGTGCGGTTGGGGCCGGCTGAGGCCGGGCTGCCTGCGCTGCTTCAACAACCCGCCGGGCGTGCTTCTCTTCCTCTCCCTCTTTGCCGTCACCCAGGGCATGACGGTCAACGGCTTTGTCTACGTGGTCACCACCACGCTGGAGCGGCGCTTCGGACTGCCCAGCGTGCGCAGCGGCTCCATCTCCAGCTCCTACGACTTCTCCGTCATGGTGGTCATCATCTTTGTCACCTACCTGGGCGACCGGGGCCACAAGCCGCTCTGGCTGGGCGCCGGGGCCTTCGTCTTTGCCCTGGGCTCGGCCGTCTTCACCCTGCCCCACTTTCTGACGCCGTTCTACGACGTCCGGCCCTCGGACTTTGAGCTGTGCCAGGCCGACCGCAACCTGACGGCCGGCTGCCGGGAGTCGGGCCCCGGTGGCAGCCTGGCCAGTTTCTTCTGGGTGTTCGTCTTTGCCCAGTTCCTGCACGGCCTGGGCGCGGCACCCCTGTACACGCTGGGCGTCACCTACATTGACGAGAATGTGCAACCCAAGATGACGTCTCTCTATATAGGTGAGCCTATAGGCATTCACTCTACAATATGAAATAAAGTTTGAACAGATACATGTACCATACTGTACAATGTACAGGGGGGTGGGTACAAGTAAAACAAAAATCTTGTTGCCATTTTTTTTCTAAATTGTTAAAAATTATGGTAAATAGTTTCATGTATACTCTCTAAATGCAAAAGAGTCAATGATTCACTCTCACAAGGGGTGAAAATCGCTCCAAAAAGCCAAAACCGCTCAAAGAGAGTGAAAAAACACTGTCAGATTGATACATGTATACAATACAAAAAAATGTAGCAGTTTTACATTCAGTATACGTATACAGTATTTTCCAAAATGGGATCATCAGGATGAACGCAAAAAATGAAACAACACTTAAATTTTGTGCAGTTATTCCCATGCCCAGTATGTACATGATGTACATGTAACTGAGTGACATGCAGACCTAGTACCTGTGTAGATTTAATCATTTCGATGATGAAGTTGGCAATTTCTGCCATCATGAGAAACCTGGCTGAAAATATGCAGAAGTGGCGATATTTGACACTCGCGGGGCCCCAGGATATGACGGAAAAAATAATAAGCATACTTTCGGTTGCTTGTCACCACTCGGCTTTGAACCCCACGTAGTCCCCTGTCATTTTCTCGGATGATTACCAGGATATCCTTTTGACATTCCCTAGTCCAACTTAGTGTCCATTTTCATTTCAATTTTTGTATCCAATTACATACCGTACGTGTACACTGTCATGTACATATCAATTACCCAACTAATGTTTTATGAATTCCAGAATGATGCACCCTGACTTCTTTTTTTTCTTTTTTTCTGTTTTATTCAATGAATACTTAATCAAATTACAAAGTACAGTTAATCTTCTGCTCAATCAACTAATTAACACCCTGATGCACTATGCACCCTGACCTGTTACCGGTTACTGTAGGCCAACATGTACACCTACATGTTACTGTATGATGTACATGTATACTAGTACAGTAGCATACAGTAACAGCGATTCTGAAATCTGAATACACATGTACACATACATGTACATGTACACACACTCTGTACATGTGTATCTAACGGTATGTAACTGATTTTTAACTTGCGAAGATTTTAGAAAAAAAATACATTTTTGTAATTTTTTTTTCTAAATTGTTCAAAAGTTTTTAAGATGAAAAGATGATAGTAAATAGTTTTATGCATGCTCTCTGAATGCAAAAGAGTGAATATTTCAAGGGGTGAAAATCGCTCTGAAAGGGCAAATGGCAAAATGTCACAAAGAGAGTGAAAAACACTGTACAAAAACTCACTAAAAGATGTGAAAACCGCTCAGAGTGGAGTGAAATCCCACTCTTGTAAGGAGCCATATGGAGGACCACTCAAAAAAAAGAGTTGTCCTCCGTATGGCTCCTCTCTAGAGTGGTGTTTGACTCCATTCCTAGCAGTTTCCACACTTATTACAGCAGTTTTCACACTTTTCTTGTCTTTAGATGGAGTTGGGGTTTTTTTTTTCATTCTGTTGTCCTTATTACCCTTTAAGCAGTTTGCGACCAGATCCTTTTGAACCGGTGGCAGTAATGTACATGTAGCTGATCGATTTTTACCGCTTCACATACGTGTACATGTAGGTATCTTCAACGCTGCCTCGTTGCTAGGGCCGGCCATCGGGTACCTTCTGGGCGGAGTGCTTCTCTCCATCTACACAGACATCCGTGTGGACTCCAGCAGGTACGCACTAAATAACCCACAATCCCATAACCTTTTGGAGAATCTCGAGGGGCCTTATGACATTTCCAATGTACATGTACATGTTACGTGAGGAATTATCCATGTATAAACTCTGGGGGCCATCCAATATTATGCTGCCACAGCAAGCAGTGTTCATTTGTGACCCGGCACAGCATAATGAGGAATAACCCCCACTTTTGAGATTTTGAGGTTTTGTAATGATGTGAAAGAGTGTACCATTAGCTTTCAAATGATATCAAAATTTCCTCCAATACATTTACCTTCCTGGAAATAAAATAAAATTGTTTTTAATCAAATTGAGAAGATGCTGTACTTTGACTTTAGGCGTTGTTTACTCGAAAAGTGTTTTGGTGGGATATTCCTCATGTCGCTGTGCCGGCCGCCGGGTCACATTTCCCTTGAGTACTGTATCTGTTTTTGTTCTTCTGGTTGTCCTCTGTTTGTTTGTGACTTTTTAAATTCTCTTAACTCATAAACTTGTTCAGCTGATTGTTTCTTGTAAAATTATTCATATCTATTATATTTCTCTGCATTTCCATGATTTTTAACATCCTTTAATTCGCGATTTATCTTAATCATTCCCATTTACTTGTATTTGATTGTTTTTACTTCTAAGTTTAGTATAGTTAGCTATTTATTCACCAACCTAGGACTGGAGGAACAGGCTTTTGAGTCACAGTGTTTTTCATTTTTGTTCCTCCTGGCCATCTTAGATTGGATTGTCCTTACTCTGCTTGTTTACTCCTTCCCTCTTACCCTCCTGCCTAATCTGTTCCCCTGCAAGTCCCCGTACCGTTGAAATCTGGGGCCGTTGCGTGGGGAAATAGCGTCCGGTCCAGAAAACAACGCAGAGCAGTGGGCTACTGCGTTACGTAACATGTGACCAATCCTGCGCGTGTAATTTGATACTCAGTGCAGTGCAGTGCAGTGCAGTGCAGTGCATGCAGTGCGTATACACGTCGCGTAAAACAGAACGAAACAGCTTCCAAAGAGGACGGGAGCTTGGGTGCGGGAACGGTCGCGGTCTGTGAAATCCCCCGTACTGTGCGCTCTCCGTCGTAAAACGAAAGCTCGCTATTGTGTACTGTAGCACTGTACATGTAGTGTTGTACATGTGCACAGTATACAGTACATAACACTATTCTATAGAATTGAAGGAATGGATGGACTCAGGCTATAAGATTCTCATGGACTTACCCCTGATGACCTCTGCACTGTGGCTACTGGCTACACCCCCGGAAAGGGCAGCTGATTGACCCTGGACTAGCTCTGTTTTTTTAGGGAGGAAAAGCCCTGGTTGATTTGTTTGTCAAGTTACTGTGTGAGTGACAGCAGATGGTGTGGTTTTTTTTCCCACAAGCCAGAGGGCAGGGCGTTTCATTTGGATTGACGTAAAGAAGTTTTTGGTCTCGAATTGGTATTTTTCGGGTCATTCTTGTCAAATAGACCGGTTGCGCGACTGAGTTAGAGTGGGCATCTCATTTAGTGCTGAACAGGAGTGGAAATGAGCAAAGAAGACTATCAGTATCACATTGTCCCCATTCTTCTTTGTACATTTCCATCGCTGCTCTGTGCCAAATGAGATGAAAAATACCCACTATAATTCACGCGATGGCATGTAAATGGTGGTCGCGCAATCGGTCTATTACAATTTGCCATTTTGTTTGTTTAGAATTTACATTTTCAATGTACTATAAATCAAGAATTTTTTTTTTTAATGTCATGCAAGTGCAACATAAACGTTGACATGTGCTACATGTACACTGTGTTCACTGCCTTAAATTTCCTTTTCTAGTAATTTGGGAAGGCCACCATCTAAGGGCTGGATAGCTCTATATACCGGTAGTCAGATAGATGGGACAGCACAGGGTGTGCGCTGCTACATGTAGGGCCTACATGCATTCATGCTAATCCAGAGGTCTAGGGTTCAAGTCCCGATCCAGTCAAACAGGGCTCGACCTTAGAACTAGCCCGGCGGTTATTGTCTAGTAAAAACAGCTGTGGGCTTGGAAAATGACCCACTTTGCTAGCCCGGCGGACTAGTAAAAAGTAGACAGCGGTGTGGTGCCAACAAAAACCTATGTGGGCGGAGATGAGAAAGTAGAAACTAATAATTTGTTTTACTTGACCTAATAACCTTACAAGTGTTATATTCAATGTTAATTTTACAGGGCTAGTAAAACTTGCTGCGGGCTAGCAAAAAACTCAATTTACTAGCCCGGTGGGCTATTAAAAAAAAAACTTAAGCGCGAGGCTTGTCAAAAGTTGTCTTAGTTTGCCAATTTCTCCATTAGTTCAACAGTTCCCAGTCAGTTTTTCCTTTCTTTTGTTCCTTTGTTTGTTAGTTTTACCTGATATGTAAGATACAAATTTACAGAACTGCAGAAGTACATGTATGAGGGCCTGAGCATTTTGAAGGAGGACCTCTCTCAGTCTCATATGTGACCCGGCACAGCATAATGAGGAATAACCCCCGCTTTTGAGATTTTGAGATTTTCTAATGATGTGAAAGAGTATTCCATTAGCTTTCAAATGATATCAAAATTATTTCCGTGTGAACTTTGTTGTAAATAGTACAAGGGGACTTCGCTCATTCAATTGGTACCAAACTCAATATAGCAGCACCATTCTAACTTCTCGAAAGCGGCCATTCACACTCCCCCGAAATCCTCGTTTTTTCAACATTTAGAGACGGATTTCGGAAAAATCCTTTGGACATAACATCCTCCAATACATTAACTTTCCGAAAATACAAAAACCAAACATTTATTTTTAATCGAATTGAGAAGATACTTTGACTTCAGGCGTTGTTTACTGGAAAAGTGTTTTGGTGGGATATTCCTCATGTCGCTGTGCCGGGTCACATATAAACTACAAAATGGAAAGGAGTTTGACAAATCTGACCCTAGATCTGTGCCTTCTCCTCCCCCCCTCCCTGCTCTAGTGCAACTGTTATTGTTAATGATCACAGTCTAAACTGTAGGGCTAAGTTGAATCCAATTTCACGCAACATGAACTGCAAGTGTGCCCTGCCTAGCTGCTGGTAACCAGTTAATCACCCGGGGATATGGTAGCAGAGCGGGGTTTTATTGGCTGCTAATTGAACGGAGGGGGTCTGGGCGATGATTGATTCAGTTGTGGCTCCCAGTTCCTGCCCTGCTCTGTTGTTATGGGGATACCATGCCCATGGCAATAACATATGTGATAGATGGTGGTGGTGGGAAGCTTCGCTTCATAGCAATGGAGGACTATGGGGTCGTTCAGACACCGTACTAAAAGTGTTCTATCTTCGGTTTAAACTGAAAAGGGTCTATCTACATGTAGTTGTGTCTGAACTCTGAACGGTCTACCAGTACGTATACCATTTTGGGTACTACAAACGGTCTATCTTAGACCGCTGAGGAGGGGTGGACTAGACTAAGAAGACCGGTCTACGTAGACCGGTCTACAAACCTTAACGTGTCTGAATGGTCTATCTCATAACCACATCCAGTTTAGGCAGATGAGCGGGCGCATTACATTACTGGTGATTTATGTCACTGCCAAAACCTTGTCAATTATAAAGGGAAGTTGGGATTCAGGGTCAAGCAACGTGTGTGACCTCTTAGTACCAGAGATAGACTGTTTTCAGTTGAACTCAGTGAGTATGAACGCAAGGGTTTTGCAACGAAATGTTTACCTCCCGCTGTGATCGCAAATGATAGACCTTTTTCGGTCTCCGTGGTACGGTGTCTGAACATACATAGCCTATAGGACTTGGAGTACCCATGCTGTGAGTGACCACAATCTATCTGAGTCCCCTGGCTGTGCTGGAAAAGCCAGGCGACCCCAATGCTGTAACAGACCACAAAGCCATCACCCATGGCCTGATGGCCTGTGCAAGGCATCTAGTAGTAGAGCCTTGGCTGGGTTGAAGTCCAAGGGTGCTATACACACCCTGATATTAAGATCAGCTGTTGACATGCGTGTACGCTTTAATGTAAGTACATTGTGGTGTCATAGTTTGGAGTCTCTATCCCCCCCATGTGACCAGCAAGACCCCGGAGGTCCAGGCATTGATGGAACTGACACTGTGCTCTGAAAAACACATACAGTACCAGTAGATGGTCGTTCAGACCAACGGTTCTTCCTTCGTGTTCAGACGTTGGACCAGTGGACCTTATCGGACTGTTGTTAATGGGTCAGTCTATAAGACTGAACAAATCAAGACCAATCCCTACTGGACCAAGGCTGGATTTCACAAAGCCCTACGATGCATCGTAATTCAACTTACGATAGATAACCCATCGTAAGTTGTGACACACCTTATGCATGGCTCATTGTCTTGCGATTGATCATAAGTTACGATGAGTTTGGTGAAATGGACACCAGTACATGTACATTGACCGATGGTAATACTGGTAGGTCATTTCGTAGGAAACAGGGCTAAAGGCATTGGTCTGGGGCAGACCCCATGAACCAAACTAGACCAATGGGCACTGGACCAGTGGACCCAGTCCAGTCATTTAGGCATTGGTCTGGCAGACTCCATGAGCCAAACTTAGACCAATGGGCACTGGACCAGTGGACCCTGTCCAGTCATTTAGGCATTGGTCTGGCAGACTCCATGAGCCAAACTTAGACCAATGGGCACTGGACCAGTGGACCCTGTCCAGTCATTTAGGCATTGGTCTGGCAGACTCAATTAACCAAACTTAGACCAATGTGCACTGGACCAGTGGACCCAGTCCAGTCATTTAGGCATTGGTCTGGCAGACTCCATGAACCAAACTTAGACCAATGTGCACTGGACCAGTGGACCCAGTCCAGTCAATCAGGCATTGGTCTGGCAGACTCCATTAACCAGACTAGACAAATGGGCGCTAGACCAGTGGACCCAGTCCAGTCATTTAGGCATTGGTCTGGCAGACTCCATGAACCAAACTTAGACCAATGGGCACTGGACCAGTGGACCCAGTCCAGTAATTGAGGCATTCCAAACTACCGGTAAATAAATTGGCTCTTGAGAATTGGAGCTAGTCACATCATTTGTAGGCATTAGTCTTGAAGACTTGATTGACCACTTGTCTAGACCTACCGGGTACTTGTATTGTCTTGGACCAGTGGACCGCTGTCCAGTCATTTGAGCATACCAAACTAAACCAAGTGGAAGTTAACGATTTAAGCATTGGTCTAGCAGACTCCATCAAGACCAGTTGGGTACCAGACTAATGAAGTCCAGTAATTTAGGGTTTGATTTGAATTTCAAAAGATGGCCACATTGGACCAAGCTGAACAGACCATTGGGCCCAGTCCAGTCATTGTGGCATACCAAAACCAGACCAGACCAATACATGTACAGTGATGTAGTGGCTGTGTAGGCCTGGTGGTATACCCCATGAACCAAACTACAGAAGACCAATGGGCTCTGGACCCCAGTGCACCAAGTCCAGTCATTTTAGGCATTGGTTTCAGGATCTCAGTGGTCTGCCAGACTCCATGAACCAAACTACAGTAGACCAACGGGCTCTGGACCCCAGTGCACCAAGTCCAGTCATGTTAGGCATTGGTCTCAGCATCTCAGTGGTCTGCCAGACTCCATGAACCAAACTATTGACCAACGGCAAATGGACAAAATTATGGACCCAGTAGTACAGTTTTACAAAGGAAGCTTCAAGCTTCGGTACATTTTCCCCCGATCAAAATTGAGCCACTGTCACAGTCAAATCTACAGTACTGTAGCTCATTTTCACCAAGGTTGCAAGTTGCCTTGCAACTGCATTACACATTATGTATGAACATGTATGTACAATGTAGATAAGGCCCAATGTCTCCCGATGAAGGGCAGAGTACACACTGCCTGAAACGTTGAGTTACCGGCTCTTTTGAGAGCCACACACTCCTTCTCAAATGAGATGTCTTTGTATAGCGTACATCAGGTGTCACTGCAAACCTTCCAGTACTGTATGTACAATTTTCCATGGTACAATGTACATGCACAAGCCTCGTGCTTAATTTTTTCTTTAACTAGCCCACCGGGCTAGTAAATTTAGTTTTTTGCTAGCCCGCAGCAAGTTTTACTAGCCCTGTATAATTAATATTGAATTTAAAACAAGGTTATTAGGTCAAGGAAAAGAAATTAATAGTTTCTACTTTCTCATCCCCGCCCACATCGTTTTTTTGTCGCCACACCGCTGTCTACTTTTTACTAGTCCACCGGGCTAGCAAAGTGGGTCATTTTACTAGCCCGTAGCTGTTTTTACTAGACAGTGACCATCGGGCTAGTGCTAAGGTCGAGCCTTGATACACATGTACAGTACTCAGTGATACAGTACTTTTATCCATGTTTTATCAGATAACCCACAGCACTATTCCCCGCACTGAGGCCAGCACTACATGTATGTATAATGTAGAAGAGTAATAACCTTCATGTGTCTGTAGTTTATCACTGGGCAGTTATCATTTCTAAACCAAACTTGGGTGGAGCTACCGGTACAATGTATCCTTGAACACCAAAGAAACCCTCCCCAACAGAAATTCACACTCTGCCTTGGAAACCAGAGTCACCACGGGAACAGTCTAACTGCAAACAAATTTAGAAACTACGTGTTCATTATAATGGGACATTTTTCTAAAATCAAAGCCTAAATCATGCATAATGAATGACAATTTTTAGCCTTAGCGCAAGCACTTTATCCGCAATTTGTGACTTGGGTAGTTGGTGCTCACAAACTGATCCAACTTGTTCAAACAAGCTACATGTACGCCGTGAGAAAATGGTGATAAACAGGCTTATTTGTTCATCAAACTGTGTCAGCTTCAAGGATCGTAAAATGCACCTGGCAGAATTTTCAATAGGTTTAAACTGGAAAATTGCGAGTAAATCTCGAAACAATCGTCAGTAATTGCAAGTGAAGCATGTTGGAATTATGCAAACGGTATGAATAGGCATTGTTTTTTCAAAAAAATCATTTTGAAATGACCTTTGGAATTTCATACAAAATTCCACCTTCATGAAAATGGCAGCATTCCAAGCGCCAAACGTTCACAGCATGTCTGATACTGGTATTTACTCCCACTTGAGAAAGTTACTGTAACAAAATTTGTCATGAAATGGTGTGATGTGCAAAATGGTGTGGTGGGGCTTTAACAGACAAAGCAAAACAATTGGCCCAGTCGAGTGATTAGGCGTTTAACTTGCCCAATGACGGAGCATTTACTCCCAGCAAACAAAGGCCGGAGGAAACGAAAAATAATAAGTCGACGCAATAACCCTCCCCACCCCCTTCCTTCTCCCCCGCCCCACCCTGTTGCCCAGGCAATGGACAATTACTCAAACCCATCTGCTAGCTGGCTATCAAGGTTTCGCAGGAAACAAAGGAAGTCACACTTTGCCAAGGCCAGGGTCGTCTCGGAAACACAAAAACAATGTCGTCAGCAGATTTTTTTTTTTATTTTTTTTTTTTATTTTTTAAGTGGGGTTGAGGGGGAGGAGGAAGAAGACGAGGGGGAAATATGAGAACAAGGATGCAGTAATCAGTTCCTTTGTTGACGAGCCACGCGCACGTGTACCCTTGGTCGTGAGCCTCTGCCACCATGAGATACGGTAGGGGCCGTAAACATTGTACGTTTGTCGGGACAACACTTGGCCTATTTTTTAATTTATTTTTCTGTGTCTCGAAACCGGATGAATGCAATTACAGGCACACTTTTTGGGGGATGGGGGGGGGGGGTTGGGGGTCAGTGTGAGTCATCATATGCTGTTTGGTTGTGATGGCGATGTAAACAAACAAAACTTTATATCTGCAGTTGGAACCCTCCTCAATCCTTCACAATCCTCCGGTGTAAATTTAAAGCCATGTGGACAATTCAATTCAGTTCAAAACAACATTTATTTCCACACGCAATGAATGTAGAGGCGATACACATTCATATGAAATGGAACATGTGTGGGGGCATCACCCTGTAAGGAAAGGCTTGTGGCGGATATGGCCAAGAACATATCAACATTCACAACAAATACATGTATTGGTATAAACTGGAGTATTGTACTTATTTAGTTATTAAGATACAAACATTTAGTGGGCCTGACGTTTCGATCCTAGCAGGACCTTTCTCAAAGGCAGAGTCACTCTGCCTTTGAGAAAGGTCCTGCTAGGATCGAAACATCAGGCCCACTAAATTTTAGATTTACATTTTGGTAATTTTAGTCAGTAAGCAGTTTGCAACATTTTTGCATATCACCTTAAGATACAAAACAGCTAGACAAACAGGGACAGACAGAAACAACAAAGAATTCAAAAAATTAAAATAATGATACTGTAGGGTTGTGGTTACAGCCCCTCACATTGGGCCAGTGTAGTTTTTGGGCACCCCTATTTTTAGTATCTTTTGGGATGTCGCAAGGATGAAATCCAGAATCTCTACATTTGTTTATTCAGTAATTTGGCAATACTGATTTCATTGAAAGTTGGTAACCACAACCCTTATCAACAGGCTTAACAATACCGATAGATTGCGTACCGGTTACCAGGGTTAAACACTGTCAAAGAGGTATTTCTACAATGTACATGGTGTCACTGCGATTTCCCACCTTGACGATTGATTTTTCCAACTACTTGCCTAGTTACGTAGTGATCACTCGGTTTCAACTTTCTCCATCTTTGTTTGGTTTGTTGGACAGTCTTGGCCTGGATCCGGAGAGCCCCCTGTGGATCGGTGCGTGGTGGACCGGGTTCATCGTCAGCGGCACCATGGCTTTGCTCATCACCTTGCCCTTCCTGGGGTTCCCCAGAGTTTTACCAGGTACGTACGTGCTGCAGTCCGTCCCCCCATCTTACCCCTGAACCGGAGGAACTCGACGTTTCGAACAGTGTACTCTGTTCATGTTCCAAAGAGTCCCTCCGGTTCTTTTGAGATCCGCACTTACTGTATTCACAAAAAAAGAAATTTTACATGGTGTAAATTATCGCGTTTATTTGCGACGCGACGTGTGTGGGAACGCTCCTCTCAAATCGCACTGTATATATTTTTTTTAAGCCCACGATGCATTGCGCAAGCATGGCATTTCCTGCCAGCAGCTTACTGCCAGGAAGTGCAGCGCAGAGATTGTTTACTTTCATCAGCGAGTCCCGCCTTTCCCGCTTGCGCAGCGCGACCACTTGCTAACCGCAATCGGCTCGCGTTTATTTTTCGACGCGATTATTTGGCCTGTGTGGACACGTCAACAAAAAAATAAGTGTTTTTTGAATCGCGATTTAAATCGCGATTATTTTCGTAGTGGGAACGGCCCTATTATCTGCCGCTTTCATTCTCAGAGCAATATCTACAAAAGTGTTTGCCAACAGCTCACTGGCGAAAATTGACCAAAATTCGAACCATAACAAAAAGAAGAGGGCCTGATGTTTTGACCTGATGAGTGGGATGTTTCCAAAGGCTATTTCATTTTTTTAATTTCACGTAGAATGAACTTGTGAATGCACGGAACGATTTCACGTACCTGAAAAACAAGTCACTGTGCATTTACTGATCTTTGCCAGACCAAAGAGAAAGTACGACTGAGGAGGGGGGGGAGGAAAGGGGCAGCTTTGCTGGACAAGTTCAGTTCAAGTTTCCTTCAAATAACAAGTCTCTCTCAACGGCACCTCCCTTCCCCAAATTAAATCCCAGGAGAGAGAGAGGGAGGATGGGGCAAGGGCAAGAGAGAGAGAGAGGGGGAGTGGCAGGAGGGGGAAAGGGAGGGAGGGAGAGAGTGTGGGGGGAGGGAGAGAGTGGGCAAGAGAGAGGGAGAGACAAAGAGAGAGACAGAGAGGGAGAGAGAGAGGCAGAGAAAGGGAGAGAGAGAGAGAGAGAGAGAGAGAGAGAGAGAGAGAGAGAGAGAGAGAGGCAGAGAGGGAGAGAGAGAGGCAGAGAAAGGGAGAGAGAGAGAGAGAGAAAGAGAGAGAGGGGGAGGAGAGAAAGACAGAGAGAGAGAAGAGAGAAATACAAGGGAGAGAGAGAGAGTGGGGGGAGGGAGAGAGTGGGCAAGAGAGAGGGAGAGACAAAGAGAGAGACAGAGAGGGAGAGAGAGAGGCAGAGAAAGGGAGAAAGAGAGAGAGAGAAAGAGAGAGGGGGGAGGAGAGAAAGACAGAGAGAGAGAAGAGAGAAATACAAGGGGGAGAGAGAGACATAGATTGAGAGAGAGGGAGGGAGAGATAAAGAGAGAGAGAGAGAATAAGTGAGAGGGGAAGAGAGGGGGAAGGGAGATAGACAAGGGGAGTGAGAGAAAGAGAGAGATAGAGAGATAGAGGGAGGGAGAGAGAGATAGAGAGAATGAGAGAAAGAGAGGGGGAGAGAAAGAGAGAAAGAGAGGGATAGAGGGGGAAGGGAGATAGAGAAGTGGGAGTGAGAGAGAGAGGGAGAGAGAGGGGGGGAAGAGAGAGAGAGTGAAAGGGGAGGGAGAGGGAGAGATAGAGGAGTGGAGTGGAGTGAGAGAGAGTGAGAGAGAGAGAGGAGTTTGGGAGAGAGAGAGTGACTCCTTTTCACCCTTGACATATTGGGGGAAGTTTCATAGGGTTCCACTTCCTACTGTCTGTTCCCGGGGGAACATGAGCGCAATATGTTGAAGTTCTCTCAGGCTGAGACTCCCGTCTGCTTTTCCTATATTAGTCTCTTCCTCGGGGGAGTTGGACGGAGAAGTCGACGTGACAAAAAAAACTGTTTCTATATCGGTCGCAGAAACTAGAAATCCCTCCTGTCTGCCTGTTTTCTGTTTTCCCTTCCACATTTCATGAAAATTCTTTCATGAGGAAACTTCAGTTGGTTTTCTCTGTGACCTCTTCTTCAAAGCCCCTACACAACATCGGTAAGATCGTAAAACAGAAATGTTCACAGATTTACATGAAACTTATACAGTTTGAAGATTGTTATAGTAGAAACCTCTCACTGAAATATTTCTGCCTAAAATGTTGTATTTTGGGAGAAAGAAGTAAAAGAAATAGTTAACCAAGATCTCACCAAGATCTAAACTATTTTTCGGAACAGTACAGTGTTGAATGCTTCATTTTCGCGAAACAAATGAAGCGGTTTTCACAATTTTCTCGAGACGCGGTTGGCAATTAATTGAGCTAAAATTTTCACAGGTGTGCTATTTCATGCATATGTTGGATCAGACAACGTATGGATGCTATTCTTTGACCTCGACCAATGTTGTGTAGGGGCTTTAAAGCCTAAAGCACAGTTTGCGATTCAATTTTTTCAAAAACAAAATGCTGGATTTCATGAATTCATATAAGAGCCACACTCCTTGAAAGAGAAGTGCTACATGGTGTCACCGCAATCCTTCCACTAAGTTTTTCCACCATGCAAATCTTCAAGTCTTACCAGGTGAAAGTTGTGACCGTCATATTTCTAGGTGTACCACCCCCTCCCAGTCGAATTTTGCACC
>OX465121.1:9205588-9245588 GCA_949987565.1 Luidia sarsii
CTGCTGACGGCCGGCGAAGAGCACGGTGAAAGAAAATCGGGAGAAATGGGTCCCTTTTCAGCGCGGCGGTAAACGTATACTGTTCCTTAGCAGCCCTGCTTAGTTCACACTTCGAGCCTGGATGATCTTGTAAACGATCCCGACTCCAGGGAATTGGTATATTTATCAATCCCTGTTTTGACAAATATCACGAATTACCTAGGGGTTTCGAATTCTTTTCCTTAAAAGTCTGCTTTAAACTTTGTTTTCTCGATATCACATGGACGAAATATTGTTATTGGTGAAGACTGAGAGTTTCTGTAAACCCCTTTCCTCATAATGAAATTGATCATCGCTTAAACAACTGGTCAACATGAAAACGGTGTGAAGTTCTGTGAAGTTTTAGAAGACATTTTTGTTTCGTTTTATTGCTGTTGGTGATAACGCCCCGCCTACTCTCCAGGTGCGCTCTCCCATTGGCTAGCGTTGCGCGCGTCATCACCGATAAGCCACGCCCACCACCTACACCAGGCCCATGCTGACCAATAATGATTCCTATCCTCGCTTATACACCGATCCAGTAGGCCACGCCCCTTGACACATTGACCAATCACAACGCGCGATTTAAGGCCCGACAAATCGCCGCCATTTTTTTTTCAGCCATAACGTTTTAGATATTTTGTAGGGCCTATTCTTTACTACACACTTTTCGTTGTGTTTACTTTTGTTTCGTATGTACCAGGCAATTGCTTTGCAAATGCGAGTTTTATCCTTAACCATGGTCAAGCGGTGTTCATATTTTCATCGTAATTCTGACTCTCGATACCCTGGCAAGAGAGTAAAATGTACATTTTCAAGTCCCACGGGAGAGAAGTGCTTTCGGTGGTTGCGGGAGTGCAGTGGACGCGCCCGGCGCGTGGGCGACCGTGACGCGTTGTGCGCATGCGCGCGGTTGCTAGGCCGTTGCTACGGTGGGCGTGGCCTACTGGATCGGCGTAACTGCGCTGGCAGCGTTGCGGGGCGGTTGCTAAGGCAGACACGCGCTGCGGTGATCAGTCACGATCAACGGAAATATCATCCGCCGGCCACTTTGGTCGCCAGGAAGCCTTCGGAAGCAACCGGAAATCCCTTCGCCTGCCGCCTGACGACGTCGACGGAACAGCTATAATCACACCCATACATCTCGAGCTGACACCACGGATTTGTGTTTTTTGGGGCTGTGTTCTGGGCGGAAGGAGATCGGGTCGAAGGGGGGGGGGCGAGTTCATTGGCCAAGTGCGATTCGTCGTCACACTTGTCGGCGACGGGTAATATTCATCCGCGCGAGTAGACTATAGTATAGGCTTTATTACGCCCGCGTTAAGTAGCGCTGGCACATGATGGATCTGTCTGGGTTGGGGACAGACAGTATGATGTGTTCTCTCCCTCTCTCTCCTCTCTCTCTCTTTCTCTCTCTCTCCCTCTTTCCACCTCTCTCTCCCTCTCTCTCGCTCTCCTGTCTCTCCCTCTCTCTCTCTCTCTTTCTCCCTCTCTCTTTCCCTCTCTCCACCTTTCTCTCCCCCTCTCTCTCCCTCTCTCTCTCTCTCTCTCTCTCTCTCTCCCTCCCTCTCTCTCTACCTCCTTCCATCTTTCTCTCCCTCCCTCTCTCTCTCTATCTCCTTCCATCTTTCTCTCTCTATCTCCTTCCATCTTTCTCTCTCTCCCTCTCTCTCTCTCTTCCCCTTCTCTCTCTCCCTGTCTCTATCTCTCCCTCTCTCTCTCCCTCCCTCTTTATCTCTCTCTCCGTCTATCTCTCTCTCTATAGATGAGAGAGAAAGTAAAAAAAAGCTAAAACACGAAAATTGTCGTCTTGAAACAGAATGACGCATCTTTTCTGAGGGGAGATGGACGGCGAGTGCCGAAAAGGGAGTTTTTAGATTTTTAGTTCAGACGCCATTTGTCGACAACCGTAACTCTGCGTCAAGGCGATCGCACACAGTTTAGTCAGCCAGAATTCTCGATCGGGTGCGGCCGTCCCCGGAGGAATACCCTGGCCTGCCCGCACAGATACCGTCGGCCGATAAATCATGGTCCCGCTCCGTCCAGCGGGGAAAGTTAGTCGCTCCCCTGAGGAGGTGGGGGGAGATAACCGTATACCTCCTTTCCCCCAGATTCTCATCCTTTGTAGGGATTTACGAGGCGGAGGATGACCGATGAGGTATCCCGTGTCTTAAATTTAGCCCCTGAGAAAGTTCGGAAACCTCTTGTATCACTGCATGGCTGTATAGTGGTAAATTCGGGTCTAACTCCCTCTCTCTCTCTCTCTTTTTCTTTCTCTTCCTCACGGTCCCATATGGGACTGTTTTATGTCCCTGCAATGCATGGCTTAAACTACCAATTCTGGTTCCGTTACTTTGTCAACTTATTTGTAATGCCAACATTGCAAAAGGAGTTCTGTGTCTTGCCTGAGACAAGTCATCGTGTCAGTACTGCTATAGGTGGATGGCAGCCTGCCTGTCACCAATATAATTATAGGGACTGAGGCATAACCTGTGTTTCAGACTATATCCACCCTTCGTAGTTATATTCGCCAGCCCTGGTTGGCAGTCTACCAGGAAGGGAGGCTTGTGACTTGAATAATATTGGCTGGCTGTCCAACACCAACAAGGATAGAGGCTCATTCCTTGCTTCAGACTACTAACCCCTCCCAGTTTAATTTGTAAGCCTTGGCTGGCAGTCTACCACCAATAGGGGATGGAGGCTCGTGCCTTGCTTCAAACTAGTCACCCCTCCCAGTTCTATTTGTCAGCCTTGGCTGGCAGTCTACCACCAATATGGGGATGGAGGCTCGTGCCTTGCTTCAGACTAGTCACCCCTCCCAGTTCTATTTGTCAGCCTTGGCTGGCAGTCTACCACCATTAGGAGATGGAGGCTCATGCCTTGCTTCAGACTAGTCACCCCTCCCAGTTCTATTTGTCAGCCCTGGCTGGCAGTCTACCATCAATAGGGATGGAGGCTCATGCCTTGCTTCAGACTAGTCACCCCTCCCAGTTCTATTTGTCAGCCTTGGCTGGCAGTCTACCACCAATAGGGATGGAGGCTCATGCCTTGCTTCAGACTAGTCACCCCTCCCAGTTCTATTTGTCAGCCTTGGCTGGCAGTCTACCAACAATAGGGATGGAGGCTCATGCCTTGCTTCAGACTAGTCACCCCTCCCAGTTCTATTTGTCAGCCTTTGCTTGCAGTCTACCACCAATAGGGGATGGAGGCTCATGCCTTGCTTCAGACTAGTCACCCCTCCCAGTTCAATTTGTCAGCCTTGGCTGGCACTCCACCACCAATAGGGGATGGAGGCTCATGCCTTGCTTCAGACTTGTCACCTCTCCCAAGTTCTATTTGTCAGCCTTGGCTTGCAGTCTACGACCAATGGGGATGTAGGCTTATGCCTTGCTTCAGACTAGTCACCCCTCCCAGTTCTATTTGTCAGCCTTGGCTGGCAGTTTACCATCAATAGGATCGGAGGCTCATGCCTTGCTTCAAACTAGTCACACTCCCAGTTCTATTTGTCAGCCCTGGCTGGCAGTCTACCATCAATAGGGATGGAGGCTCATGCCTTGCTTCAGACTAGTCACCCCTCCTAGATCTATTCATTGGCTGGCAGTCTACCACCAATAGGGGATGGAGGCTTATGCCTTGCTTCAAACTAGTCACCCTCCCAGTTCTATTCGTCAGCTTTGGCTGGCAGTCTACCACGAACAGGGATGGAGGCTCATGCCTCGCTTCAGACCAGTCACCAGTCCAAGTCGTTAAAGCTAATATTTCTACCATAGCTAATTCAACAACTTCAAGTCTCAAACTCTGGATCATGGTCTTTGCCCTTGTCATCCGTCAGTGGAATTAAATTGATTGACACCTGACCTTGGGGTTGACAAATTTGCCGCTCGAGGGGCGGTGGGGTGTTGAATAATGCAATTCCCCGGGGGCGCCACACCCAAGAAATCACCCATGCAGGAATACTTAGAACACGACGTATAGACGATCTGCAATGGGGAGATATTTTTACCGAGAAACGCTCGAAGCTTTTGTATAAAAAAATATATATTATTCCGGTGTCTGTTCGGGAGTAATGCGAGGAAGCTGATGCGAAGAGGGTTGATGTAGCTATCTTCGGGGTTTTTTTTTGTTTTTTTTTTAGGGGGGGAAGGAGCGAGTCGACCCTCCTCTCCGTCCCGGGTAGATCCAGTTACTCAGCGGTATACCCTTCGACGTCTCGACGTGCTGCGGGACTCACTCACGGACCAGGGGGAGCCATGAATGACCCATGAATTGTAAAACAACTCCCCCCCAAAAAAAAAAAAAAGATGTGCGAATTTGCGGTTGATATCTGCAGGAGATGGATGGACCGATAGTGTGTATCACATAGGCGGTATAAGATGCGCGCTATCGCGTTACCGAGAAAAAAAATGCGGACGAGAGATCGAGGGGGATGAACGCGACCTGTATAAGAAAACTCAGCATAACCCGAGTGTGGAACGATCGCGTGCTAGCGGTCCGCGATAATCAGCTTTCACGCGAGAGCTTGGACTTTCCAAAACCAACTGTTGCTCTGAAAATGAAAAAAAATAAAATCACATTTCTACTGCAGCTTCAAAGATATCACATTCCGCTGAACATGGAATTTAAACTAGGCAATCTGGCTTATTGGATGAAATTCAATATCGAAAATGTGTCACAAACAATGTAACGTTGACCAAATTGTACTGCTTCTATAAGATGTCATTCACGTACCCAGTTGAACATTGTTCTTGGCAGGAGTGTGATCTGTTTGACTTTACTGCTTTCCCCCCCCGGAGCTCAGAACCAGTTTTCAAGTGTCTCTTGCGGTTTCCATCGCGGTCTGTTAGCTTTTTCTAAAAAAAAATGCACGCGGTGCTGCGTAATCTCTAGATCGCTAGCGGAAATTAAGTCGTTCGCGCATCGGATATGCCATAATCCCTGCCACCCGATGGTCTCGCCCGTTCAATTAGTCCGATGATTTGCAATTCGTCCGTGTAATTTGGGGGCTATACGTGCCGTGTATAAAAAGTCCCTTTTCACGCGGGCACGGAGAACGGATACGTCTGCGAAAAAGATGGTGTGGGTGCGTTATCTTACGCGACCGATCTTGGTGTTTATCGCAAGGATTTCGCATCGACATTTTTTTCGGCGGTCTCGATCCCTGACAAGAATCGCAACGGGACCCCTTTGCGTTCTGGTGACAAACAAGCTATACTTTTGTTACCACGAAGAGGTATCAGTATGTTCTTGAACTCGATGCGATTTCGTCGCACGGGACCCATGTTTTTTACAGCTCTCGTGTGAAACGGTCAAAAGGTATCGGTGGACGATTTACCTGTGACTTGGTATGGTAACCCTTTAGGGGCCACGAGGCGTCGAAAAATGATACCTCGCTGTTGCCAAACAAAATAATGCAAAGCGACCTTCATCGCTATCAATTTACATTCTCCACAAAATGTTAGTTGAAGCTCAAATTTCTGCCGCTGTGGTCTCAGTTTCCATCCGGGTATTTTCCACATCCGGGTAACTCTATAGCGACGTGTCAGTCACGCGTCACGTCGGAACTGATACCGTGCTGAAGACTAGTCTCAGTTTCAAGGCGTCTAACCATCACAGGATTCGGTTTATATTTCGAAATCGAGAAACGAAAAAAAAACCACCTATTTTGAATAGCTCAAGCATCCCTAGGCTATTAAGATGAAAGAAAAAAACATGCATTTTTCATTTAAGAGGGTATATGCCCGACACACTGCGGGTTTTTGTGAAATTGAGAAAGACGTTTTACCGCGGGCGTTGGCGAAATCAAAATAGGGGACGCGGCTAACGGTGCGGTACATCCCTAATCGATAAAACCACGGGGGATTGTCAGACGCACTCCGATCCGAGCCCACCAAACCCTCCTCTTTGATGAGCACACAAACAAGTATACACGCAATTAGACACGGCGATATGTATATAGCCTTCGGAAGCGCGCTGTGTTTGAACAGATGGCCACGTGGGTGTCTCATCCCGTTGAGTACATTGGACACAATCCCATTTGGCTATTTTCAGGACTCTTTATTAAAAAGAAAAAAAGAGATGAATAGGAGGAGGAGAAGGAGGGAGGGAGGGGGGAGGGGAAGAGCGAGGAAGAGGGGAGGAGGAGGGGAGGAGGAGGAGAAGAAGGGGATGAGAAGGAGGAGGAGAAGGAGTAGGAGAAGGGGGAGGAGGAGTAGGAGGAGGAGAAGGAGGAGTGGGAGGAGGAGGAGAAGGGGGAAGACGAGGAGGAGGTGAAGAGGCGGCAAAACTGTGTGGGCGAGGGGGAAGGGTCCATTCTTAGGTCGCCCGTGTCCGACTTCATTTCAGACAGCAATCCAATCGGCTGTGCACCATGTCATCATACCCCTTCCCGCTCGTCCATCGATTTCTGGACGAATGTTATCACAAGGAGGGAGGGCAACTAGCTGGGGGGAGGGGACTTGGCAGCGAGCCACGCGTTACGAGATTGAGAACCATCAATCCCCATCCCCCCTTCTGCGTCTGGCCTGCCACAAGGGGGCGCGGGGGAGAGGTGGGGGGGGGCATACAATCTGTGCGCGCCCAGAGTACGTCGACCGCGATGTTCTCGCGGCGGACGGTGTCGGAAATAGACGCCCTGCGGCGCCAGGGGCGCACGCGGGATTGGACAGTGCTGTGATTTAGATCAACACCTCCAGTCCCTGCGATCATCGTGCTTCCTTGCGGTGTTCTTTTTTTCTTTTGCTTGCCGGTAGCGGGGGGGAGGCGGCGTCTGGAGGTGTCAAGCGGGGTGTTGACGAGGCCCTTAGTGACGGGGTGAGGGTGGGGGTGGGGGAGGGGGGCTTTGGCGCCCACGGCGTGGACGATCTTTTATCGGCCCGGAGACTAAAAGTGTGCCGTAATTCACGAGGAGTACACTTACAGGGTCGGCAACCCTGCAGGGGGAAACGACCGTACGAGTTTACAACCTTGCACGGACTGCTGCATGCCCTTTGATGGATGAACTTCCGGGCAGATCATGATATCAGAGGGGAACGCGACATCAGAGAGACCCGTCCTTCTAGTCGAAAGTTCCATCAAAAAGATGTCGTATCCTCAAAGGTCATCACCTTAGAGGTCATAACCTCATAATCCATGACATGACCTCGGATGGGCGTGACCCCGAAGGTCACAACCGCCACAGAGGGAAATGCCCTTAGAGGTCGTTAAATTCCAAGAGGAAAATGACCTCAGAGGTCATAACCCCAGAAAGACTCAACCCATGACATGACCTCGGATGGACATGACCCCGGAGGTCACAATCGCCACAGAGAAATAAATTATTTCTTACACTACAGAACGGTGCGAAAACCGGGGGGTTGGCATTCTGTCTACTTTCTCAGATTACCATTTGAGCAAATACCTTCGCAGGATTTCTTTTTTGGAATGTTTAATGGTTTATCACACAAACTGTGGCGATCTGTTGACCTTTACCGATGTTGTATAGGGCCTCTATAACTCAGAATACAAAATAAAAAAGTGACTCTCACATCGTCATCTTCCCACGCCAACTCCATCTGGCGAAAAAAAGTAACTACCCCCCCCCCCCAAAAAGAAAAAAATATATATATAATTAATAAAAATGATATTAAAAATAATGAATAAAAAAAATTATAAATGTGACACGGCACAGCAATATGAGGAAATACCCCCACTTTTTGAGATTTTGAGATTTTCTAATGATGGGAAAGAGTATACCGTTAGCTTTCTAATGATATCAAATTTATTCCCGTATGAACTTTGTTGTAAATAGTACAAGGGGACTTCGCTCGTTCATTTGGCACCAGACACAATATAGCAGCACCATTCTAACTCCTCGAAAGCGGCCATTCAAAAAGGCAGGAACTTTACATTTTCATTAAAACAGTACACAAACACTCCCCGAAATCCTTGGGTTTTTTTCTTCAACATTTAGAGACGGATTTCGGAAAAATCCTTTTGGACATAATATCCTCCAATACATTAACTTTTCAAAAATACAAAAAAAAAATTAATTTTTAATCGAATTGAGAAGATAATGTGACTTCAGGCGTTGTTTACTGGAAAAGTGTTTTGGTGGGATATTCCTCATGTCGCTGTGCCGGGTCACAAATGAAAAAAAATCACTCCCAGCAAGGTAGTTGCAGGTTTTCCCCCTTCTCCTTCCTCGTCCATGTCCATATCGGATTTGTGAGTGTCTTCGTGTATTATAACCGCACCGCTCCCTGCGTTCCCCGGTGTGCACAAAACCAATTATAACTGAGAGCCGTGCTGGTTACAAGGGGCCCGGTGAACGGATCCCAGGGCCCACTCGTATCGACGAAGAAGAGGAAGAAAAAAACACTGTTAAAAAAAACCCACAAACATAACAAAACGTGTCCACGTTTGGAAACGACAACGTGGTTTTCGTCGTTGTTCTGTATATGACTCGGCGGAAAAGGCAGGCTTGTTTTTTTGTATCAGGTTATTTTCGGTCTTGTTCAGGTTTTGATGGAATATACCTTCGGATGTCTGGCATGTTTTTCAATATATCATCGATATACTTGGGGTTTTGGGGGGGTTTGGTAGATTATTGTAGACATTTCAGCGTGGGATTTGTATAATCTGGTTTTGTGTCTCGAATGAATTGACATACATCTTATTCAAATCGGAAACAGCAGCTTGTGACATTATTTTTGGGGTCCGGGCGCTTCATTGTCTGCTGTAAGCTGAGTCCCGGAATCACATCCGGTGGGCCCGGAAGCCCAATGCGTTTCGCGTTACGGAACACACGGCGCGGACATTGGCTTGCCTCGCGTTGACACACGGTCCCTCTGAACTAGTCTGTGCGTACAACACAAAGAACCAAAAACATCATTTTATCTGATTCTGCCTCTGCCTCTGCCTCTGCCTCTGCCTCTGCCTCTACCCGTGCCTCTGCTCCTGCCTCTGCCTCTGCCTCTGCCTCTGCCTCTGCCTCTGCCTCTGCCTCTGCCTCTGCCTCTGCCTCTGCCACTGCCTCTGCCTCTGCCTCTGCCTCTGCCTCTGCCTCTGCCTCTGCCTCTGCCCCTGCCTCTGCCTCTGCCTCTGCCTCTGCATCTGTCTCTCTCTGTCTCTGTCTCTGCCTCTGCCTCTGCCTCTGCCCCTGACTCTACCTCTGCCTCTGCCTCTGCCTCTGCCTCTGCCTCTGCCTCTGCCTCTGCCTCTGCCCCTGCCTCTGCCTCTACCTCTGCCTCTGCCTCTGCATCTGCCTATGCCTCTGCCTCTCACCCTCTCCCTCACTTTCACCCTCTCCCTCACCCTCTCCCTCCGTCTTTCTGAGAAGCGGTCGTATAGAGAGGAGGATAATTTGAAATTTCACACAACGACCAACAAGAGGCGCTGCATTTTAGTGACGGGACGTTCTCTCTCAAAGAGTGCGTGGCCTCGATTTGTGTTTTCTCGGGATCGATACAAAAAGAAGGAAGCGTGTTTTTGCAGACGCCCAAAGGGGGTGGGGAGAGCTTTCGTCGAATAGCCCTCTTATTCATCCGACCAGTCATTAGCCAAAGGGCCATGTCCTCCCCTGTCCTCTCCTTTATTCGACGCCGACAACAAGCAGCTAGACTTCTTCTTCGTCTTTTTCATCTAAAGGGAGGGACGGACAATATTTTATCCCTTCGCCCGGCTGCCACAAACAACGCCGGCAACGAGAGAGAAAGTATTGGGCGAGGAGAGGGAGGGGGGGGTGCCGGGGAGGGAGGGAACTACAGGCGATGTTTTCACTTTCCTTTATTATTCGAGCGGGCTATTTTAGGTCCTCTCTTCACGCGGACGGCGTGATGGAAAGCCTCTTCAAAAAAAAATAAGGATCAGGGAGTGAATGACATGAATGAAGGAGAAAGTCAAAAAGAGAGAGAGAGAGAGAGAGGAAAGAGTCGGTGGGGACAGGGGAAAAGATAAGAGAGAGGGGGGGGGGGTGAAAACACGCCGAGTAGATTTTCTTGAGGATTTACATTAACGGCCAAACCAAACATCGTCGTTGAACCTCCCGACGGATCCACGCCGTCCATCGCTCGCTCCATCGGGACCAGGAAGATGTGCACGGAATAATCATCATTATTTCCCCCGTTTCCAACTCGGCACTGCGAAACTCAGAAAGAAAGAAAGAAAAAAACATCGATGATTATAATGATGTATATGCTTCTCGTATCTCAAGACTGACCGCGGTATGAGTGCATCGACGTGATGAAAAGACAGACTCACATTTTGTTGTCGTCAGCTGACTGTTATTAAGAATTTGATTTATACTGAGTGGGTTTAATGTTTAGTCTTTCCTTGTATATAATAAAGGGGTTGTGATGTTCACTGTTGAACTTTGTTTCAAAATTGATTCAGGCCCGGGTAAAAGTCGGCGGCTAATGGAATGAATTGTGACCTGCCGCCGAGGCACGATTTACCGGCTCGTGGCTCGTCTCCGCCGAACGCCAGACGGGGTAAATTACCGCAGTCTGCTGCGTTCCTTATAAAACCCCCCCCAAAAAAGCTAATGAAAAACGCGATAAAACTGTACTCGATGCGCAATAAGTTATGGCCGTCCTCATATTGTGCTCCTGCAGTGACGTCTAGAATTTAAACTAAAAAGGGTTTTTTTTGTTTTCAGCCTTGAGTACAAGTCAAAAACAAAAACAGAAGTCGAGAATGACACAGGGATGATTATTACTTGGATTTTTTTTTATCACAGTCTCCGCACTCAGCCACTTAGGGGTCCAAATAATTAATATTGACGACGGGGGATCTCCAAGGCGATAGACACTTATGCATCTTGGGCCTTATAGCACAAATCAGATGAGATAAGATTCGGTCTTAAAGCATATACCGCTTCCACAGCCAACGCCACAGTTGACTGATTCAGTTACCAGCGAAAGCATGAATGCGCGGCGTGCAGCGTCTGCGACTGGTACTCTGCCGCTTTCTTAAACGCCACAGTCGACCGCGTCAGTCACCAGCGAAAGCATGAATGCGTGGCGTGCAGTGTTTGTGACTGGTACTCTGCCGCTTTCTCAACGCCACAGACGACCGCGTCAGTCACCAGCGAAAGCATGAATGCGTGGCGTGCAGTGTTTACGACTGGTACTCTGCCGCTTTCTCAACGCCACAGACGACCGCGTCAGTCACCAGCGAAAGCATGAATGCGTGGCGTGCAGTGTTTACGACTGGTACTCTGCCGCTTTCTCGACGCCACAGACGACCGCTTCAATTACCAGCGAAAAAGTGTGGCATACAGCGTCTGCGACTGGTACTCGCTTTCTTTCTTTTGATTGTCACGAAGAGTGGACGAGGCCATCTTGCCACTAATCAAGTATGGTTTCTCCGTCTTCAAGTAGGTTGTTTACCCTGAAAAACGAATCACAGACGAGGTCCACACACTCCTTAAATCAAGGGGAAAACATAATAAGGACAAAACAAACCGCCAGACACATCTTCATCTATCGCCAGTTGAATCTCCATGAACCGAACTGACCGTTAGTAATTTTCGCCCGACACTACAATAGCCTCCGTTTCTTGGTACAATCTTCTCACAGTCGCCCACCTCCACGAAATCTTATAGCATCCCGTTAACACGACAATCAAGACTGGTCAATCAAGACTTTCGGCCTCGAGTGCTCCAATAATGACGGGCTGATTTCTCCAGTCTCGCCTCCAGAAGAAAAAAAACCTCCCTTGCTGTCATCCCTCTTCACGGGAGGAGCACCTCTTTCGTTGTAATTATCGGGAGCCACCCGATTGCTCTTTAGCGGCGTCCGGTCCGTGTGCCTCGCGCGTGGGAGTGCTGGGATCTCGGCGACGGAGCTGGCGAGCGTGCGCCGGCCCGGCCCACTCGACCGTGAGTCCGCGCCGATGAACCCTCGAAATGCGCCGAGGAGGTACGCTGCTAGACCGTCGGGCGCCGCCGAGTAATTAGCGCGTTTAGGGACTTCTTCAACAGACAGACACAATTTGGATCAATGCTATTTGTGGGATGAGGATGAACGGGAGTGGTTCGACTGTGTTTGTGACACTTTTGCATAATCAAAGATGAGCGTCACTGTCTCTGCCTCTGTCTTTTTTTTTCTATCTCTGCCTTTATCTGTCTCTGTTTCTCTTTTTCCCTGCCTTTGCCTCTGCCTCTACCTCTGCCTCTGCCTCTGCTTCTGCCTCTGCTTCTGCCTCTGTATCTGCCTCAGTCTCTGTCTCAGTCTCTACCTCTACCTCTACATCTACCTCTTCCTCTACCTCTACCCGTACCTCTACCTCTGCCTGTGCCTCTGCCTCTACCTCTACCTCTACCTCTACCTCTACCTCTACCTCTGCCTCTGCCTCTGCCTCTACCTCTACCTCTGCCTCTATACCTCTGCCTCTACCTCTACCTTTGCCTCTGCCTCTGCCTCTACCTCTACCTCTACCTCTACCTCTACCTCTACCTCTACCTCTACCTCTACCACTGCCTCTACCTCTACCTCTACCTCTACCTCTACCTTTGCATCTATACCTCCATCTCCATCTATATCCAATGCCTGTCTGCGCACCCGGTTCGCATAACAAGCCGACCCTCGTTCACACGGCAGAATAATTGATATTGAGTCTTGATGACATTTTTTCAAATCGAGCGCGACTCCGGAGTCGACTATAGTTTCCATCCTGCCTGCTCCTAGGATTTTTCTCCTATTTTTACGTCCTAAAAAAACGTCGGCCGCCCGGCCCGGCGTCCCGAAAACCTAGTTTAATCAGGACCGCGGTCCTACGAGACCGCGAAGTCCTCACCGTGGCGTGTCCATCGCGTCTCCCCGGGTAATTTGGTCATAATCCCCGGGCGGAAGATCCACAGTTCGCCTACCAAAGCCCGGCAACGCTCTCCATCCTAGATATAATCACCCGGCCCCAACAGTCCTGGGAACAGTGTATTATAGGTCCCGTGCCAGATAGACACGTCGACAAAAGAAAAAAAAAGGGTTTACGGGATGATATTTCACGATCGCTCTCGCGCGTATAGTCACTTTCTTTGTACCGTTCACTGTATCCAATCGCGCAGTGCCTAATTCCCCTGTGCGCCCGACTGGTAAGATATAGTGCGTGACCATTACTCGCCTCTTGCCAGTATGATCCCCAACTAATTGGGGATGTGCTATTGTTTCTGGCCAAATGGGTCGAGTTCCCATTTGCCAATGCTCTCAAGGGTATATATATCCTCCTATTAAACGCACGTAATGCGCCCTATTTCACCCAATGAAAAATGCATACAATACTTTATTTCAGGTCTACAGACAATTTTGTTTTGTTTCATTGAACGCTAGCTCCCCGTTAGTCACAGCTACCAACCCCAAAGTCCATACACCATTTCTGTAAATTCATCTCAGAAAGTTCATCCCTCAACTTTCAGATTTTCAGCGATTGCATGCGGGGCAGAATGTGCTTGGAACCACATTTTTAATAGGGTATACCTTGGAGATGTACAAAGAATTTTACCGCATATCTTCAATTGTAGCCTGGGGTACTATTCGTATGCCCGTAATGCTTGGTATAACACTTTTAAATTATGACTTTTACTGGATATCACAGAAAAAATTGATCACAAATAATACAAAATACACTTACAAATGAGCATATAGGAGATGACAGGATTACCCAAAAGAAACAGGTTTCTGTAGAGAGGCTCTCCTAAACTATATTTAAAACTCTATAACCGGCATTGAAACCACAATATTAACCACACATGGTTTTTCCTGTGGGAGGATAAGGGCCATACACCACGACATACCACGGCGTGTTTTTTTCGTGGTGTCCTGTGGTATGCGAGCCTGCACCCCTGTGGTCACTGTGGTAAATTGCGGTATACAGTGCACTGTATACCGCAATTTACCACAGTGCCCACAGGGGTGTAGGCACAGGACACACTGCAGTGTGTGTCCTGTGCGGGAGGTGCAAAGCGTTAATAATAATTATACGGGCGTGTGAATGGTGCACGGCTGTGCGCAACGGAGAATGCGGCTACGCCGGTACCACACGGCACTGGCATCGGTGAAAAGCACCACGCCGACTTTTGGTATCGAGCACGCCGGCAAATTTCTAAATCGCAGCCGAACAACTTGATCGGGCCTACATTCCCGTCCCCCCTGTTCTCCTACCAATAAATGGGCGGTTAGTCCTGCCCAGGGCCCGGCCCGGAGACACTCAGAAGGAGAGAAGGGTCGAAGATCTCTGAAGAGAAGTAGAGTTCAACCTCGGGTCGTAATAACCAGATACAAGTATAGCGGAAATTGGTAGTTCCCTCCTCATCCTCCTCATCGCCAGGAACTGCCAGAAGATTCCCGAAGGCGACTTCCATCCTCCTTTGCCAAGGTCAGACCCTCAATCTAATATCCTTTACCGATCGATGGCTTGAAATGGGCTGGAAGATTCCACCGGCGTCGATCAAATTTTTAACGATTTGTGTGGGGGAGACCAGTTGAAGAGGGGTTTTTGTTTTCGTGCTAATCGAGTCTGTCTGGAAACAAGGATGTGCGGCACCGACTGCTTCCGTGCATGCCCGGGGCTCGTGATTAGCCTCGGTCGGACCTGGAAGAATCGGAGGTTTGTTTTTGAGGACGGGACAGAACTACCTCCACTATTATAACGCTTGAGATCCCAGGAGCCCAGACTGGATGATACTCTACCGGTAGAGGGCGTCGCACGACCCCACCCCTACCCGGAACGAAGCTATCGCAATGCCTTTTCTAAAACCCTGCTTATGCTCAGGCTCCGGCTTTTTGTCTCGTTTTTTCTTTCGTCCTTTCTAAAGTTTGATTTTAATGGCATGAAAATGGAAAGCTTTTGAACGTATTATTGAAACTGATAAACAATGCCAACTTAAAGAGAGCACATAGAGACTGTCCAGTTGAGAAGATGATTAGGCCTAAACCCTTCTAAGGTCTCTTGTCAAAAAGATCATTGGTTGAGTGCCGTTTGAATTCATCCGACCGATAAAATTTCCCCCGATAGAAAGCCGATTGTACTGGACTCTTGGGTGAAAAATTACGCGATGGCTATCCGGTGGAAACGACATCGGACGGGTCATATCATCTGATACCCAACCGATGATCTTTTTGACAAGAGTCCTAGCAACTCACACATGCATCCGATACACCAGTGACTAATTTCAAACATGAATGCGTGGACCTAGTTCTTAAACTTTCCTTGGTACATTTTTTCCTACTTTCCCTGGCCCAAGTCTTACCTCAAACCAGTTGATAGTGACTGTCCATCTTCAATCTTCAATTCACGTCAGTTTGAATATCACATGTACACCTTCCTCTCGTATACTTGTTGCGTTCTCGTGTGCTGTCACGTTATCTCCTCAGTATATCTTCATTTTGTTTTGAGGGCATAATTAATGAGTTCATTAATGAGTAACAAAGTGAATGATCAGTGGCAGGATAAGATTTACAATATTGAATTTTTTTTAAAATAAAAATGGACTTATGGTGCTGCCGATGATATCCGTGCGGTGATCTCTTAAAAAAAAACCAATTTTTTGCGTAGTTTACTTGGGGGCCCCAGCTCCGTATACCAATCAAACAAGATCGTAAAATAGAAATGAAATATCGAAGATGAAACTTTCTCGAGGTAAGATTGAGGTCTGGGAGCGTGGAGCTCCCCCCAACTCCACTCCACCCGAAGGCCTAGCTCCTCCGCGGCACAAGCCATTATGGGTTCACACTTCTGGCCCCTCAAACAGATGCGAATCTAACACCGAACGCGAACAATGCAACCACGCGCTCTTCAGAACGAACTCCGTCACGGGCATGATCCGGATATTACAACCCGCTGTGGACCGCCGCGGGCAAAAACGGAGGGTGTCCAAAAAAAAAACAACGAGAGAGATTGAGACGAGAAAGATGACGCTACATCGGGATGAAAGAGAACACCTCGGTGAATTCGTGCAGCTTGCTCGAAAACTGAACGAAGTCTCTTGTCCTCTCCGCTTGAGACAACATCATTCACAGCCTCCATTTCGGAGGAGGGGGTGGGCTGGGTGTCGTCTGATGGCGAAGGCCCCCATTCAAGACCCTGTCGTTCCTTCGACCGGCGATGTGAGAGAGGGGGGAGGGGATCGGACGGGCCCGTCGGATCGGGTCCCGAGGCACGCCCGCAAGCTCCGGGAGATTTCTGTTGTTCCTTTTTTTTCACGGGGAGGCGACGTATCGGTTTACCAACGGCAATGTTTGCTACCTTCTTTATTCCCGTTGTCACTCTTTTTCGTCCCTTTTGTTCGCGCAAAGCTGTCCGCTCTTGCTGGTTAATTTGTGAGGGCGTTTGTCAGGTGGGGAGTTGAGTTTTTTCCTGTCCCGGTTTCTTCTTCTTCATCTTCTTCTTCTTCGTCTTCTCCTTTGTATGCGAGCGAGTTGTCAGTTTGGACTTTCGTGTGCGCGCGTGTGAAGTTGCCGGTGGGGTGGAAGGGCTTTGTACAGCTCGCATTACGCAAACTGTCCTGGGACTTCGGGGCTAATATCGACAGCATCAGATATCGGTTGGAGATATCTCATCCGACGAGCCACGTATCGGATGATCACGTGGAAGCTGTGAGGGCATTATTCTCCCCGAATCTCTAGCTTTGTCTCGACGGCTATGGGATTTTCTATATCACCGCGTATAGAAAGAGTATGGCTCTTAGGTGAAACCGGCATTGAGACCACAATTAACCACACGTGGTTTTTTTCCTGTGGGAGGATAAGGGCCATGCACCAGGACATTCCACAGCGGGTTTTTTGTGGTGTCCTGTGGCATGTGAGCCTACACCCCTGTGGGCACTGTGGTAAATATACAGTGTGTGTCCTGTGCGGGAGGTGCAAAGCGTTACTGCCAACATTGCATTTTGTGCATCCTTCGTGCAAACCTTCAAATAAATCAAAAGAGTATTATTGTACATGGGTACCAGCGGCTTTACAGATTCGAATCACTCAGTGAGTATTACGTCGACCAGGGCAAACCCTCATTACATTCTCCTCGATGCAAAACATCGTGCTATATCTATGATGCAACTCGATACCCGCCGCTATACAATAATATTCGACCCCGCCGCACGACCTCGACCAGCTCGGTGGTCAAGTGGTTAAGGCGCCTGCACTAGAAAGCAGAAGTGACGGGTTAGAATCCCGCCCGAGCTGCCCGTGATTTCTGTATTTCAGCAGGCAATTGGGCAAAGCATTGAGCAAGCAGTTCTAACTGCGTCCAGTAGGGAAAAATCTGCATGGAAAAAAACCTTCAAGTCTTATGCGTCACTTGTATTGTTGGTGGTTGTCATTTGTTGATGTAAATTCGCCCAAAACAAGGCTAAAAAGCCCCTCGAGGTTAATGGCTAAGGAAAGAAGGAGATAGAGAAGGATTTGGGAAGGCTAGAGAAAGGATTTGACATTTTTTTTTGAAGGGCAAGATCGCAGGCAGGGGGAAAACACGAACCGGGAAGGGAATTTCAGAGAGAGGCTGAACGAGGGAAGAAGCTGTTCCGATACCTCTTTGTTCTTCTACCCCTTGCCAAGGAATTTTCAACGCGTTGGGTCAACCTCTGTCCAAGTATAACTTATTTAGAGGTTGCTTAGAACTCCGCCGCGGATTCGGTCGGTCTGCATCAAGGAGGGGAAGAAGAGGTATCGGTTTATGTTTGCTTAGCGATTCAAATCAAATCGGTCCTCCCCCTCCCTCCGGATTTTTTTTCTTCAGATGGTTCGTCCGCACGGGATGCGGCCTTTCGGGTACCTGCCCCCGGGGAGCGAGTGCGTTTGGTCGGGGGAAAGTCGGAGAAGCACACGGCAAAGTGACGGTCCTCGGAGTCGGCTCCGACCGACACCAAATTACGGTGCCACTCTTTCCGATTCCTTTCGCCCGTCGCTCCGAGGGGAACGGAGGGGTGGTGGTGAGGGAGGGGGTTGATCGTGGCGTGACTTGAGGCTTAGTTGCGGGCCGATAATTGGATGAGAGCTGGCGGTCTCTGAATAGGCGCGGTGGACGGGTTTTGCAGAGAGCGTACAGTATACCCGCGCCGCAAAATAAAAGACGGGGAGGAATTAGAGCGAGGTATGGGACCGGACCGAGAGAAAGACAAACACGGCGAAAAGGAAAAAGACCGGCCTCGTAATGGGACCAGCGTGTCGGGTTACACAGCGTGTGGGGGACAATGTGGACAGAGTGCCCATCGACTCCGCGATGCAGCACGCTGGACTACGGGGGACTTCCCTTTATGGAAAAGTCCGAGAATGATCCTTGTTTTCAGTTCGGTCGTCTTAATGCAAGTCAAGAAAGAAGGGGGGCAGTCCTTGATCTCTGCCCTTCACAGGGCGGTCCCCAAGAACCGGACTTATTCCAGCCGTACAGAAGCCCCCCAAAGACAAATGAATCCCCCTTTCGTTCTCAATGCAAAAAAAAAAATCTGATCATGGAACTCGGATTTCTCTCACGCTTTTCAGGGATCTCCAAAGTTAGAGGGGCCTGACGTTTCGCTCCCAGCACGGCGCCGGGACCTTTTCTCAAAGGGCAAAGCCCTTTTTTTTGTATTTGCAAACACTTTCCAGGAGTACGTTTCTCCTTCTGAGTGTTCTTTGTCAGTCCTCGGTATATTCCTGTTACTCTCCCCCTTCCTGTTTGCTTTTGTCTTCGTCACTCTGCCTTTGAGAAAGGTCCGGCAGGGATCGAAACGTCAGGCCCTCTAACTCTTGAGATGTATGTATTGCGAGTCATTTTAGTCAGTTAGTCTGTGAGCAGTTTGCAACAGTTTTTTGTAAGTACACTTTCCAGACTATACAGGTCTCCTTCTTCGAAGAACTGCAAGAATCTTACTTATTTTCTCACACCAACCTGTCGATCCGGCAGAGCAGATTTGAGTTCACTATAGTGTCGTGTAGACACGTATCTGTCAGTATGTCACTCCAATTTTTTTATTTTTTTTTTTGCTTTTGCTTTTTGTTTTTACATCTGTTGGTACTGGCTTTAAGATGAGATCTGATCAATATTGGCGATGGAAAGCGGACGAAAATGGAGTCGGGATGGCAGAGTTTGGTCATTATTGACTTTTCGGCCGACAGGAGGGGGGAGGAAGGGGTGTAATCTAAATCGCGCCGGACCGTTGGGGACTTTGCTAATGTTCCCCGCGTTCTGAAGGGGCGGCTCAAGAGGCTCTCACGGCCGGCCTCTCCGGGTCCTTCCGGTGATTCCCTGCTCTCGTCTTCGGGGCTTCTCCCCTCTGGAGTGAGGGAGATTGAGACGGGGAGTAGGAGGGAGGGGAGAGGGAGGGTAGAGAGATGGGAGAAGGAGAGGGGGAGGGAGAGGGAGATGGAGGGTAGAGAGATGGGAGAGGGAGAGGGGGAGGTAGAGGGAGGGTAGAGAGATGGGAGAGGGAGAGGGGGAGGTAGAGGGAGGGTAGAGAGATGGGAGAGGGAGAGGGGGGAGAGGGAGGGTAGAGAGATGGGAAAGGGAGAGGGAGAGGTAGAGGGAGGGTAGAGAGATGGGAGAGGGAGAGGGAGAGGGAGAGGGAGAGGGAGAGGGAGGGTAGAGAGATGGGAGAGGGAGAGGGAGAGGGAGAGGGAGAGGGAGAGGGAGGGTAGAGAGATGGGAGAGGGAGAGGGAGAGGGAGAGGGAGAGGGAGAGGGAGAGGGAAATGGAGAGGGAGAGGGAGAGGGAGGGTAGAGAGATGGGAGAGGGAGAGGGAGAGGGAGAGGGAGAGGGAGGGTAGAGAGGGAGAGGGGGGAGAGGGAGGGTAGAGAGATGGGAAAGGGAGAGGGAGAGGTAGAGGGAGGGTAGAGAGATGGGAGAGGGAGAGGGGGAGGGAGAAGGAGGGTAGAGAGATGGGAGAGGGAGAGGGAGAGGGAGGGTAGAGAGATGGGAGAGGGAGAGGGAGGGGAGGGTAGAGAGATGGGAGAGGGAGGGCAGAGAGATGGGAGAGGGAGAGGGAGGGTAGAGAGATGGGAGAGGGAGAGGGAGAGGGAGAGAGGTTGAGAGAGAGTGGGAAATTAAGGGAGAGGGAGGGAAAAGGGAGAGGGAGAGAGAGGGGGAGAGGGAGAGGAAGAGGGAGAGTAAGAAAGATAGGGAGAGGGAGAGGGAGGGGAAAGAGAGATGGGGAGGGAGAGGGAGAGAGGGAGGGGAGAGAGAAAGGGAGAGGAAGGGATTGGGAGAGAAACAGAGAAGGAGAAGGAGAGGGAGAGGGAGAGGGAGATGCAGAGGGAGAGGGAGAGGGAGAGAGGGGGATGGGAGAGGGAGAAGGAGGGAAAATGGAGAGAGAAAGAGAGAGAGGGAGATAGAGATAGAGAGTGAGAGCGAAGGGAGAGGGAGAAGTAGAGGGAGGGGAAAGCGAGAGGGAGAGGGAGGGAAGAGGAAGAGGGAGAGGAAGAGGGAGAGGAAGAAGGAGAGGGAGAGGGAGGGGAGAGAGATGGAAGATGAAGCAGAGAGAGGGAATTCTGCCAAGCCAAGGACTCACAAAACCCAACCGTCAAAAAAATGCTCCCACCACTTCTATCCCAGCCGCCTCCCTCGCAGTCTGTGTGCCTTGTCCCTCAACTGCCCACCCCTCCCCTCCGCTCCGCTCGTCCCTATGGATGCCGCCTCCTCTGCGCTGCCCCTTCCTCATAATCCTAGGAACGGCTATACCCACAGGGGACCACTCCAGACCGCCCCCAGTAGCTCTCCCGGACCCAACCCCTTCACACACCCCCATCGCGATGGAGTGAAAACGACAACTATAGAAAATGCTTGCCCCGCTGATAATGGAGCATTACTCTCCATCGCTGCGTCTCGGAACATTGTCAATTTGATTAAGCCCCCTCTTTGCCGACCATCTCTCGTGCGTTCGTTTTTTGTCCCTCAACTTTTTGTCGGTCTAACTCCCTCTCTCTGTCTGTCTCTCTCTCTCTATCTCTCTTTCACTCATTCCACTTTCTTGACAAAGTGGTACAAGTGGGAACATTTCGTAAGTGTTAATGCCTCGTTGCCCGTATTTGCCGACCACGGAGTGTCCTGGGAGAATCTGGTTTTGTGTTTGTTCTATGCTTCCTGGTGAGCGCAGGAAACAGAAGAAAAAAAATGTAATCCGTGCCGGTCGTATCCGAAACAACCAGTGCCCGATTTCACGGAGCCGCTTAAAGCCCCTACACACAACATTGGTAATATCGAATAACAGAAATGTTCACAGATTTACATGAAACTTACACAGTTTAAAGATGGGTATGGTAGAAACCTCTCACTGAAATATTTCTACCTAAAATGTTGTATTTTGGGAGAAATTAGTCAAAGAAATACTTTACGTCTCACCGAGATCTAAACTATTTTTCGGAACAGTACGGCGTTGAATGTTGCATTTTCGCGAAACAAATGAAGCGGTTTTTGCGATTTTCTCGAGACTCGGTTGCCGGATTGAGCTGCAATTTTCACAGGTGTGCTATTTCATGCATATGTTAGATCAGGCAACGTATGGATGCTATTCTTTGACCTCGACCAATTTGTGTAGGGGCTTTAATAAGCGTGAGAATCCGCTAAGCATGAACAGTTTCAGCTGCGTGTAATTCAACGTAATTACAAACTGACTTGTGGTTCAAAGTCAGTTAATGTGTGTTCTACTCTTTTTTTGCTTAGCATGAACCAAAAGTGAGATTTGGGATGGCAAGGTGATCCTATAAATCGTGACTTTTTGTGCTTAAGAACCTCTATTAAACATTGCTCTATATAGCATTGGTAAAGCTCTATAAAACATTGGTAATGCTCAAAAGATTGCCACAGTTTGTGTGTTGAACCATTAAATATTCCAGTAAAAGCAATACTGCGAAGGTTTTAGCCCATTTGGTAATCAGAGAAAGTACAAAAGGCAATAAAAAACCGTCATGGTTTACGCACCAGCCTGTAGTGTACGAAATAGTTTATCACTCGCGAGTAATAAACTATTATTTTGTCGATGTCTTATTGGGGATTTCTCGAGAAGTACAGCATCCTAGACCGTACGATTTCAACATGAGGACTCTATTAGAACCATCTACAAACTGTGTAAATTAGAGGGAAATCCTCTCCATTATGAAATCAGTAAGTCAATTGACACGCTGGATTGAACTCTGTCCCGGAAGTAATATCCCCTGTTATTGACCTCCACCCCTGGACGCCGTGATAAGGCCTCTTGTCAAAAAGATCATCGGTTGAGTACCGGTTGAATTCATCCGACCGATAAAAGTTCCCCCGGTAGAAAGCCGATTGAACTGGACTCCGGGGTGAAAAATTCACGATGGCTATCCGGTGGAAACGACATCGGACGGGTCAAATCATCTGATACCCAACCGATGATCTTTTTGACAAGAGGCCTAAGGGGAATGGTTCATTAAGTGCGCCCGGATTTTTTTTCGCACCATCTGAGAGCAAGATGGCGCCACGGTGAGGCCTGTCCTTAAACATTCATTGGCCCAGTCACGCCCCGATAAGCATCAATTACTGTCACTTGCTCTTGTTTCGTTTGCGGCCTCGGAGGGGGGTGTCTTGCCTCATGGTGGCGCCCTTCACACCCCCATCCACCGAGAGCATGAGAGCGATTCTGTGCCCTCGCTATACCTTTACGCTGTCCGATGACGTGAAATAGAGCGGCCACCACGAGGGCACGATATGAGATCATTTCTTGGTGTTGGCCTATTTCATGATCATCAAAGCCAGCTTTTATAGATGGAGAATGGAGTCATGGGCATATGTCCTTCATACTCCTCTATATCTTGGACTGCTACCTCAATCCCTACATCTTAGTGCATTCATTCTTGTTCAGGTCTCTCTAACTCTCTGTCTCTCTCCCTATCTTCCTCCCTCACTCTCTGACTTCTCTCTCCCTCTCTCTGGCTCTCTCTCTCTCTCTCTCCCTCTGTCTGGCCCTCCCTCTCTTTCTCTTTCTCTTTCTCTCTCCCCTCTGACTTTCCCTCACTCTCTCTTCCTCTTTCTCTCTCCCTCTCTCTCCCTCTCTATCGCGCTCTCTCTCACACTCTCTAACTCTCTCTATATATATCGCTCCCTCTCATGACTCTCCCTCGCTCTCTCTTCCTCTCTCTCTCCATCTTTATCGCGCCCTCTCTCTCACGCTCTGTCTTTCTCTCTCCCACTTCATCCCTCTCTCTCGCTCTCTCTCACACTCTCTCACTCTCTGTCTTTCTCTCTCACACTTCATCCCTCTCTCTCTCTCTCGCTCTCTCTCTCACACTCTCTCACTCTCTGTCTTTCTCGATCCCTCTCTCACTCTCTTTATCTCTCCCTTTCTCGTTCAAACAGCAGCATCTCCCAGCAAGTCCCCGACCAGAATGACTGACCTTCAGCGGCTCGTTTTCCTCATGTGCCTGGGCACCACGGCGGTCCTGCTGGCGTGCCTTCCCTGCTGCGCCGAGGCCCAGCCCATGGGCCTCTTTCCGTTGGACGCCATGGAGGCGGGCCTGGAGGCAGGGGGCCGATCGCCCATCCGTCTGTCCAGGGAGCAGATCCTACGCCGCCTGTCAGACCTCGCTATGTCCCGCTCAGGATCTGGGCCAGGTGAGTGGTCAGCAACCATCTCTCCCTATCTCTGTCCTCATTCCTGTCATCATCCCAACCCCATCCCATTCCCATGCCCATCCTCATCCTCATCACCATCCCCATCACCATCCTCCCCACCGTCACCATCACCATCACCATCACCATCCCCATCCCCATCCCCATCCCCATCCCCATCCCCATCCCCATCCCCACCCCATCCCCATCCCCATCCCCATCCCCATCCCCATCCCCATCCCCATCCCCATCCCCATCCCCATCCTCCCCACCGTCACCATCACCATCCCCATCCCCATCCCCATCCCCATCCCCATCCCCATCCCCATCCACATCCCCATCCCCATCCCCATCCCCATTCCCATCCCCATTCCCATCCCCATCCCCATCCCCATCCACATCCCCATCCCCATCCCCATCCCCATTCCCATCCCCATTCCCATCCCCATCCCCATCCCCATCCCCATCCCCATCACCGTCCCCATCCCCATCCCCATCCCCCATCTCCCATCCCCATCCCCATCCCCATCCCCATCACCATCCCCATCCCCATCCCCATCCCCATCCCATCCCCATCCCCATCCCCATCCCTATCCAGATCCCAATCCCCAAAATAATTGCCCTCAATTCAAATTCAGTAAACGTCTCCCAACTCAATTTATGTAATCATGTCTTCGACTCAAAATCGAGTAGTCGTGTCCCCGACTCAAAATCGAGCAGTCGTGTCCCCGACTCAAAATCGAGTAGTCGTGTCCCCAACTCAAAATCGAGTAGTCGTGTCCCCGACTCAAAATCGAGTAGTCGTGTCCCCGACTCAAAATCGAGTAGTCGTGTCCCATACTCAAAATCGAGTAGTCGTGTCCCAGACTCAAAATCGAGTAGTCGTGTCCCCGACTCAAAATCGAGTAGTCGGGTCCCCGACTCACAATCGAGTAGTCTTGTCCCCGACTCACAATCGAGTAGTCGTGTCCCAGACTCAAAATCGAGTAGTCTTGTCCCCGACTCAAAATCGAGTAGTCGGGTCCCCGACTCACAATCGAGTTGTCGTGTCCCGGACTCAAAATCGAGTAGTAGTGTCCCCGACTCAAATTCGAGTAGTCGTGTCCCAGACTCAAAATCGAGTAGTCGTGTCCCCGACTCACAATCGAGTAGTCGTGTCCCGGACTCAAAATCGAGTAGTCGTGTCCCCAACTCAAAATCGAGTAGTCGTGTCCCGGACTCAAAATCGAGTAGTCGTGTCCCCAACTCAAAATCGAGTAGTCGTGTCCCCGACTCAAAATCGAGTAGTCGTGTAAAATCGAGTAGTCGTGTCCCCGACTCAAAATCAAGTAGTAGTGTCCCCGACTCAAATCGAGTAGTCTTGTCCCCAACTCAAATTCGAGTAGTCGTGTCCCCGACTCGAAATCGAGTAGTCGTGTCCCCCCCGTCTCAAACTGAGTAATCGCTGACCCTCGATCTCTCCCCCGCATACACGCTACACAGGCTACACAATCCCCAGGAAGAGGCAGTCGGACAGCGGCATCGCCGTGCGGCTCCTGGGCGGTCTGCCCATCGACATCATCCAGCTGGACGAGCAGCTGAGGAACGAGCGGAACCTGAGGGCCAACATGCAGAGGAACCTGGACAGCTTCGACAAGGCCGGCCGCAGGAGATAGGAATCCCCGGCGACCTCACGGACGGGCCGTCGCCCCGCCCCGAAAAACACAACTGCTTCTTTACTTTTTTTCCCTTCGGTACGTGGTGGTTTTTGCACACACAAAAAAGAAGAAGTGAAGTGGGCCTGACGTTTCGAACCTTGCGGGACCTTTCTCAAAGGCATCCTGTCTCTCCTCTGCAAGGGTAGAATGCATTTGTGAGAGGTCCTGAGACTGTCGAAACGTCAGGCCCTCCACGGATTTCTGGTTTTTGTTTAGATTTGCATTTGTTCATTACTTCCAGTGCGTCGAAGTTTTTTCCTGATGACGGCCAGAGCATACTGGTCAAAAAGTCGAGTTACCACTCAGGTTCTTTTCAGAACCACACCTCTTCCTTTAAGAGACCGTATACATGGTGTCACCGCAAACCCTCCTATAGAGTTATCACTCAGGTTCTTTTCAGAACCACACCTCTTCTTTAAGAGACCCTATACATGGTGTCACCGCAAACCTTCCTATATTGAAGGTTTTAAGGTTTAGTTAGCCACCATGTAGAGGGAAATAAAAAGAAAACTGCATACAGTGGAACGTCGCTATAACGATCGCCGATATACCTAACAATCAGCTATAACGAACATGCCTTTCGGCTCCTGATTCTTGTGTTCAAAATATGCGGCCGCAACTGCTAAAACGAACGACCGCTATACCGAACAATTTTCATGGATCCCGGGATGTTCATTATAGCGGCGTTCCGCTCTACCTCAAAGCAATGTACAGGACCTGAATTGTTGATACTAGCTGGACCTTTCTCAACGGTATCTTTGATCTACAGTAATATGCAAAAAATGTTGCAAACTGCTTACTGATGACCAAATATCAAAACAAAAAGGAGAGCCTGTCATTTTGATCCTAGCAGCACTTTTCTCTAGTGCCTTTGAGAAAAGTCCTGCTAGGATCGAAAAGTAAGGTCTTTCCAATTTTTTTTAAATTATATTCTGTCATTTATTTGGTATAATTTTTTTTGGGGGTATAACAACCAGCCAGTATGACTCAAGAGATCTAGCTGACATAATTTATGCTTGTAAATAAATTACCCCTTTTTCAAGTTGAAGTTCGCACTTGGAAGGGCATTAAACAACTAAACGTCTATCAAGCTCTACAATTGGCAAAGGTAATATTGATTAATAATTTCATCTTTTTTTCCCATCTCTGCATCTCTTTGTATTCCAGATTTATCAAAATTATACAGGCTGAATTGAACAAAACAAAATGGAGAGTTTCCATCGCTTAAACACTCGCCGTTGGACAGTTGTAATGACAAACCCCGAAGCCAGACGACAGTCAGCCCATCAATGGAATCCTTCACAGCCCCAACCACTGCCTCCAAGTCCGACCAACCCTTGCAGCAAGTCGCGTGCAGCCAACTCGCCCCACGACGAGCGAGTGGGGTTCAGCGTGACCACGGACGCTCAACCATACCGTTGCCTGGGCGCTTTCTGCCCGTGGCGGGAACCGTTGTCGACCGCCTCCACTCTATTTCCCTTGCACGGACTCTATTTCCCTTGCACGGTGAGGGACAAAACAGCCCCAAACAAACAGCAGGACAGGACATAGCGCCCATTCCCAGACCGGTGCATCCTTCGCCACTTGCGGACGCAAAAGAGACCACTTTGTATAAAGTTTCCGGACTGAGACACAAGGTATCACACGAGGGAGGCGCTCAAAGATTGTCAGCCCAGCCCACGCCCATTCATAGACTTGTTCGAAGCGCTTCAACGTCAGTGTTCACTTCGGTTACAACAACAAAAACAAAATGACGCCGTGAAAAAGAGTTAACGTGACCATAACGGGATCCGGTTGTGCAAAAGCAAAGCAGTGCATCGACTTGTACCTCACTGAGACACTGAACTGAAATCTGCAAGAACGGGTTTGTTCTCCGAAGATTAAACATCACTTAGACCCTGCCTTTACGGAAATACTTTCTGTTTAATACGTGTTATGGTCGTTGTCTCGGTTTTCAAACAGTAGTCTGGCACCCTGCTTACCTGTCCAGTAAACCAGTGCAAATAGTCGTCCAGGAACATCTCTGAGTTTTATTTCATTAGGTACATTGTCATGAAGAAAACAAATCCCGCCCAACGCCATGCAAACAAAAGTTGCATCTTTCAAATTTGATCCCAACCTCATTTTCCCATCGATTTTTGCTTGTATTTCGTTCTTTATCGTTATTACGTAGACGTTCCCATAATTCTGCAGATATTTTCTTATGGACACCGAGACGAACTGGAATGTAGAAATAAAAAAGCAAAAAAATAATCAGGAAAAGATGACAAAATGAAACTTTTTCGCAGGATTGGTGCTCTTTGTAATTTAAAAAAAAATGACGTTCATTTCAATGTTTGTACTGTGTGGAGTACCGTCAAGTAAAGTCATGTATTTATGTCGAAAAAAAAATCAACTTCTGGAAAATAATCATCCCATTCTTAATTAACATGACGTCGTTAACTAGCGCTGTGTATGTGAATCAAGCCTTGACTTTTAGAGATATTTGACAAATTATACCATGTATTCAGAACCAAAAAAATATCTATTTTTTCGCATCGACGAGGAAGTGGAATAATGATAGGATTTGCTTAAATGCATCACTTGAACCTAAATGCTTCGATCATGGAGACGAAGGGATTCTTAAAAATAAAACTATTTAATAAAATATTAGAATTAGGCTAGAAGCAGCATAGAGCAGTGCAGCACATGTGCAATTCAATCTTAACTTATTGTATTTCCTGTTCAGCGTATTGAATATTTTATGGAGGCGGCCATGTTGTTAGACACGCATGCGTACACGATGTATGTTTCAACCCGCGCGCTCTCGCAAGCAGAGGCTGTGTGGTTGAGACGAGCCGTTCACGAAATGAAGGCTTAGGCTCGGGCTTAGGCTTCGTCAACTTTCTCTTAACCGTCGTAATGCCATAGACATCTAGACACAAGCATTTGACCGCGGTTTTCTTCAGTGGATACTCTGTACTTATCGAACCAACGAACCTTCAACTTCGGGGACAAACCAGCAAGCTGTATTTTCAGGTTTAGTCAGACGGAGACGAAGCCTGAGCCCGAGCCTTATCCATCGATTCGTAACAGCCATGAATTCCATTCATCATTCGAACCCAGAAGTGAACCGTGACGTCATCATAATGGCGGCGAACGGCGTTTCGGCCAAACGGCGGTGACGTCACACAATCACTTTGCATTTGGTACGGTACCTTACCCGTTGCCTTTACACACGCACAGGTCATGTACAATTCTCCCGACTATCCTGCTTTTAAAAAAAAAGAAAAAAAATCTGCGAAAGTCAGTAACGCACACCACTGCGTGTCCGACAATATGGCGGCTTGCTGCTATGGCAACGTAGTCATTCAATACAGTCGTGTTCCCTATCGACTGCATGCGTTTCATAATGTGAATATTTCAAACATCAACGGTGCCTCAGATTTGCTTTTCTCTTCTAGAAATGTTCACGTTGTAGTTTGAGCATTTTGTCCTTTTAATTCCTGGACTTTATTGTCGTATCGATAATGCCTCCCCCACACTCCTTATCGTAGTCCCTTATCGTAGCCCTTTTTAGTGTAGTCCCTCTACCTCAAGGGACTGAACCACTCTCAAAGACATTTTTACTTACGGGCCAGAAAGACAGCAGATAGCTTTGTACAAAGTTAATTTCTCTTTCCCGTTGCCATGAAAGAGTTGAGGGTAGGTTATCTCCATTCATTCTGGGATAGTCACAGACAAAAGAACACCAATAATCGAGTAATGGCGAAACAAATATCGGGTAATGGTGAAATTGGAATAGAAATACGTTTTCTAGAAGAACTACCACGCCGGTTTTTTTTTTTTTTAGAGCTAGTCTGTTGTCAAGACGCTAGATCGATTGTGTTCCACTTAACACTACACATTGTATGTACCCTGGTGCGGTTGGTGCTGTACAGAATCAAATAAAGAACTCTGATAAAGTTTGGAAACCAGACTATACGGTGAGGAAGGACGGCTGTGTCTATTGTTGCTACTGACTCTTTGATGACGTGTGGACGCTATTCAGTGGAGTGGCCCCTGGGCCATGTGACCACTCTCAACTGCGCGTGCGCAGTTACGGCGCGTCGTCTAATACGAGGTTTGAGTCACACAGGAAGTTGGCGTTATTCGCCCCTGGCATCACGAACGAAAACAGAAAAACTACATTACGAAATGCATTATCGGCCGCCATAACCAAGAATCGTTTTTGACATTATTCCGCTGAGATGCACTTTTGATTTATCAAAATAAAAAAAGCTTTTAGCCGAGTTAAAGCTATACTCGTGCTGTAGTGTGTATACTATAATTATCAGCCAAGTTGCGGCCGATTCTGAATCAAAATGTGACCCGGCACATCATAATGAAGAATAACCCCCACTTTTGAGATTTTCTAATGATGTGAAAGAGTGTAGGCCTACTATTAGCTTTCAAATGATATCAGAATTTCCTTCAATACATTAACTTTCCGAAAATAAAAAAAAAATATTTTTTTTTTTAATCGAATTGAGAAGATACTTGACTTTAGGCGTTGTTTACTCGAAAAGTGTTTTGGTGGGATATTCCTCATGTCGCTGTGCCGGGTCAAATTTCACAAATGCGCGCCTTCACAATCCATATGACGCAGTGCATCATGGGATATGTCTTACATCGCAGTGCATCATGGGGTATGCACTGCATCGCAGTGCATCATGGGATACGTCTTACATCGCAGTGCATCATGGGATATGTCTTTCGTCGCAGTGCATCATGGGTATATGTCGCAGTGCATCATGGGATATGTCTTGCATCACAGTTCATAGTGGAATTTGTCTTAAGTCGCAATGCATCCCGGGATATGTTTTGCCTCGCAGTGCATGGTGGGAAATGTATTATTTATCTCCAGAACGATAGCCCCATTTAGAGTCGAGTATTTTCTACGGTACCACAGCGATGTTTATCATGCACTCTGCAGACAGCAAGTAGAAAAGAATGATGAAATTCAAAACGCCTGTGCGTCCAAAATGGAAGGTGAAGCAATCCTGAGTCATTGAACGAATTCTCCAGACAAAAAGGACGTGTCTGAATTCACTTTATTTGTGCATTAGTTGAGACACGGGGAAGGACGAACGAAGTTCAAAGTAGGAGGTGCTCGCAGGACAAATCAATGCTTCCCCCAAAAAAATCCACGAGTGGTTTTTATTAGAAAAGGAGTAATTAAAGCATTAGGCTACGCTGTTTCTAGTCCCGCCGAACTGTACGCGCGTACCACGCACGGTTAAAAGCATCGACTGATTCACCGGCAGTCTGGATGAACAGACACTGAGACCGCCCACGTGTGGTCGTGAGGCAGTCGATTCGAGGCACCCCCCCCCCTCCCCAACCCTGAGAACCTCCCCCTCCCCTCCTAAGGGCCTCCTCCTCCTCCTCCTGACATCAACCAAGAAGTGAGTGAGGGGGGAGAGTCGTATTATAGATAAGAGAGAGTGAAAGACAAAGATGACCGATCGATGGAAATGCGATGTTCCAGACGGCACTCATTCAACGGGCGATCGAAGGTGCTTCGGGGAGAGGGGGGGCCTTGAGGTTTTTTTGTATGGCAGGGACGAGGACGGCCGCGGAGTGGCGTTGTCACGGCGATTTGCGGAGGATGGAGGGGGGGGCGGGATGGGTGGGCTGATGGGGAAAGTGGGACCGGTCTTTTGGGATGTGGGCGCTGAGAGTGGGAGGGAGGAGGGGGAGGGAGGAGGAGGGGAGGGAGGGGGAGGGAAGAGGTGGGAGGGTAGGGGAGGGAGGGGGAGGTAGGCGAGGGGAGGGAGGGATTGGGAGGGGGGAAGATGGAGAGAGTGAAACCGACACATACATAGAGACCTATAATGCGAGAGGGTAAATAACCAGAAATAGAGAAAGACAGAGGGAGACAGAGGCAGACAGAGGGGGACAGGGGAAGACAAATAAAGACAGTGGCAGAGGAAGACAGACGGAGACAGAGGCAGACAGAGGGGGACAGAGACAGAGGGAGAGGGACAGAGGGAGATAAAGGGAGACAGGGGGATTGAGGGAGACAGAGAGAGACAGAGGAAAATGGATAGACGGGGAGATTGAGGAGACAAAGGGAGACAGAGGGAGACAGAGGGAGACAGAGGGAGACAGAGGGAGACAGGGATATAGAGGGAGACAGGGGAGACAGAGAGACAGAGGCAGACAGAGACAGACAGAGGGGGACAGAGACAGAGGGAGAGGGGCAGAGGTAGAAAGAGGGAGACAGAGGGAGGCAGAGGGAGACAGAGGGAGACATAAGATAGAGACAGACAGAGGCAGAGGAAGACAGGGATATAGAGGGAGACAGAGGAGACAAAAGGAGACAGGGGAGACAGAGAGACAGAGGCAGACAGAGACAGACAGAGGGGGACAGAGACAGAGGGAGAGGGACAGAGGGAGAAAGAGGGTGACAGAGGCAGTCAGAGGGGGACAGAGACAGAGGGAGAGAGGCAGAGGGAGAAAGAGGGTGACAGAGGCAGTCAGAGGCAGACAGAGGAAGAAGTAGAGAGACAGAGAGAAAGAGAGATATACATAGAAAGGAGGGGGCAAGGAGAAACGCTGGGAGATAATGACAGAATATGAGAGGCAGAAAAAACAGAGACGAGCAGAATTTAATGAGAGAAAAAAAACGAGCCAATGTACAGAGAAAGAGAGAGACAGAGGAGAGGCAAATGAAGTAGGCGAGACAAAGAGAAAGAGAGAAAGAGAGAAAGAGAGAGAGTGTATGTGAAAAGGCGGGAGTTAATGAGACGGATAAAGACAGTAACTCGTGGGTGGTCGTCACTCCCACGCCCATCATCATATCATCTCCATACTTTAAGGTCCCTAAGCGGGCGACTGAATACACTCGGGAATAAAATGGTATAACCCACCCCCACCCCCCACCCACCCCTCGTGCACGGCCGATCCATGTGTTCCCGAAGCTTCGTGTGAAATTGGCGCACGCATAGGGTTACGCTCCATCCGTCGGGTATTGTGAATAATGATCAGACGAACTGGGAGTTTCTAGGAAGGGATGAGGCCGAAGAAAGAAAACATCTCCCTCCATCTCCCCTCTTCCCTCTCCCTCTCCCTCTTCCCTCTCCCCTCTCCCCTCTCCCCTCTCCCCTCTCCCCTCTCCCCTCTCCCCTCTCCCCTCTCTCTCTACCTCCCCTCTCCCTCTACCCCCCTCTCCCTCTCCCTCCGTCTCCCCTCTCCCCTCTCCCCTCTACCCTCTCCCCTCTCCCCTCTCCCCTCTCCCCTCTCCCCTCTCCCCTCTCCCCTCTCCCCTCTCCCCTCTCCCCTCTCCCCTCTCCCCTCTCCCCTCTCCCCTCTCCCCTCTCCCCTCTCCCTCTCCCTCCCCTCTCCCTCTACCCCCCTCTCCCACTCCCTCCGTCTCCCCTCTCCCCTCTACCCTCTCCCCTCTACCCTCTACCCTCTTCCCTCTACCCTCTCCCCCTCCCCTCCCCCTCTTTCCTCTCCCCTCTTCCCTCCCATCTCCCTCCAAAGCCCAGACCGAGTGATTCGGCCGTTGTTCAATACGGTTCAAGTTTTACTCGAGAATGGCTCTCTCATTTGACTGTCGTTATAAAAAAAAAAAAGGAAAGAAGACTGCTACCGAAAAACACAAGCCATGCAAAGAAACTAGCCACATTATCGGAAGAGGCAGCCCCAGCCCCGGGAAGTCCCTGCAAGACGCTACTTCGTCCGATTCTCGGGAGGAAGCCGTGTCTGCGATTTCACAGACACGAGCGGAAGTTCGGCCCTCCTGGTCCTCCGCGCGTTCCGCCCCGCACGATCGTCTGCTCGCCGCGGGCGATAGCGGTAATAAAGCGACCGGCTATATTTCGGCCAGGGCCAGAAAAAAGAAATAAAGGCAAAAAAAAGAGAGTAGAAAAATCCTCAGGACGGTATAGGGGGAGTAAGAAGCCGGAACCCCCGGGAGAGAGGAAGGGTGGTCGAGAAACAAACCCCTGTCAGTCCTGACAAGTTTTCATTTTTACTCCGATGCAAAACGACGAATAGAACACTCCAATCACACGGTAAGGTCTCTTGTCAAAAAGATCATCGGTTGAGTGCCGGTTAAATTCATCCGACCGATAAAATTTCCCCCGGTAGAAAGCCGATTGTTCTGGACTCCGGGACGAAAAATTCACGATAGCTATCCGGTGGAAACGACATCGGACGGGTCGAATCATCCGATAACCAACCGATGATCTTTTTGTCAAGAGGCCTAAACAATCTAATGCTAGTATATACCGCTTCAGTCCAAAACACATCGTGATGTCTCTTTGCCAACTTCTTTTTGAGGGGGTGATTTTTGGTTTTTTTTTTTGCTTTCTCGATTCACTCTCTTGTCCTTTCGGAAATGTTTCGTGAACTCTTGAGGTATTGGGCGTACAGCAGCGTTTCAATACGCCCGCACTTCCTACATCGTGTATCATTCTCAACGCTTTTACCCGCAATGACTGTACTGTAAGGCCTATCCGCTGACAACAACTCCTCCCTATAGTTCCCAGAACCTATACAGCCGCCGGGATTTCTTTTTTCTACAGCCTTTTTTTCTTTCATCTCGCCAACAAAGCTCCAAATCCCGCCCAGTCCACCTCCAAAAAATGTCAGGATCCGAGAGGAAATCATCAGCCACGGATTCGTGTGCCGTCTTTGTCATCACCTTCACATTTTCTTTCTCGTCGTCTCAGGGGGGAAGCGAGGAGGAGGAGGGGGGGTGGGTGTACACAAAACTTGCGGTGCAAACGCTTCAGACAATACCTTGCCCATATAACGTCGGCTGAGTGATGTCGCTGCTGAGAAGATGACACCATACCCCGTGCCTACAACAAAACACCGAGATGAAGGAAGGGTCCTGGAACTTCTCTCTCTCTCTCTCTCTCTCTCTCTGAAACAAGAGCCGTTACTCCTCTTAGGAGACGTGCCGGACAATAGCAGTCGGCGTCAATGGAGCATGATGGGCCTGTGCACAGTACAGCCACGCACTTTCTTTTGCGAAGGCGGGAAAAAATGTCACACACGCGCTGTGTCCCTCAATAGCGGCCGGGTTCCGTTACGCGGTCTGTAGCTGTTGTGTGTGTACGTGTGGGCTTACGTAAGGTGGGTTGTGGGGTACTGGAACAATGGGTGGGTACTCAGAACAATGGGCCCGCTCCTTGTGGGGTACATTGTTGGTACCCCATAAGGTTTTCACGAAACTAGTTATTTGGAATTAACTCAAAAAGGAGGAATTTCCGAGGTATGTTTATTTGTCGCAAACAGAACTAATTATAAGGGACGTTCGCTAGAGATTTCATCCTAGGAAAGTGATTCTGGTTCGAAAGGGAGCGATTTGAATTAGGCTTTTCTGGGAGTATTTTTTTAGTACACGAGAACAAAGGAAATACCCCACAAGTATACGCATGTAAGGATGTGTGTGTGTGTGTGTGTGTGTGTGTGGGTGTGTGTGTGTGTGGGTGTGGGTGTGGGTGTGTGGTTATATCCACCGCCATCCATTCGATGACGTCAGGGCGCCATCCCTATGTGGGGTAACGCGTGGTCCTACCGTTTATACATGGCGGACAACGGATTATGAATTATTGGCCGAGCGGGTTACCACCCTACATCCCACGCCTATCGAAAATACACAGAAGGCAGCCTAATGTCAACACGCCCACCAAACCGCACCGGTGTTCTTTAAAACTGCCAACCATTTCCGTTTGCCACAAACCAGAACGCCAAGTTTCAATTGAACAAAAAGCACTTGAACTCCGATACTCATTTTCCTCAGGAACACTATAATTCTCACGGGAAAAAGTGAGACTTTTTTCCCAAAAAAACAAGCCAAATCAGTTACCGTGGGAGTTGTTTTGGGGGCAAATTTAGGACGTGGGACTGGCAATTACAAAAACCAAACCGAGATACAAACATGATTAACGCAGTTCACTATTGCAATAGTTTAATTACATTAGGCCTACTATTGATACGAGCGATTCACAAGAGTGCGCCCTCAAGAGTTTGCAACGCGTTGGCCAATCACAATGCGCGGAATCTGTCGACCCCATTGATCTCCATAATAAGGAATGAAATTTATGGAGATCAATGGTCGACCCATTCAAGGCGTGCATTGGATCGAAAGATTCCGCGCGTTCTGATTTGCCAAAGCGTTGCAAACTCTTGAGGGCGCACTAGGCCCTCTTATGGGTGCAGAACACTAAATAGAGCTCCCATTGAACACTGTACAAAAACACTCACTTTCAAAGTCAATTATCCCATGCCCAAAAGTCTCTCAGTTCTTGTAGCTATACTTAAAATTGTAGTTTGGACCTTCATCTCTCAGATTCTTTTCAATTTTAGTGCTCTTAGCCGATTAGATTTTTTGCTAATTACCCTCAGAAAAACACACCCCCAAAATGTGTAGCCGTCCAAGCCGAATTTCTGCAAGGATTTTGGGATGGACCCCTCCACTTCCACAGCCAAATAGGGCCACATTTAAAGCCAGATATGGTCCAAATTACATACCAAATTGAAGAGTGAACCCCCAGGTTGTCTTAAGCTTCACTTGTTCTACAATGTATCAGTTAATTAGCCTCCAAAGACCCCTTATTAAAAAAAAGTTGTGGGTACACACTTTATGATAATCAGCTCGGCGGAGCCATCTTGGATGGATTTTGTGTGCTGCACCCTTATGACCCGTGTTTGAGTTCACCTTTAGCGAGTGGCTCATTATGTCCTTCAACAGTCGCAACCACCAATCGGGGAGGCCTATACATAGCTGCCAATTTGTTGCTGGGCACCCGCGCACAGTGAAGCTAATAATGTTACAAAAATAGAGTTTACGGGCATCCGGACGTGCCGCGTAGATCTGTCTCGGTGTCTTGTCTGAGATAAAAATGACGCCGGGAACCGACCAGCAAAACAAACAGCTTCAAATAGCAGCATCTCCGGCACCCGACATGCCGAGTCTGAACGAAGTAATCCCTGAATCATCGCGCTCGGATTGAAGTCAAAGAAGGAGGGGACGTCCTTGACGAAAATAAGGTTTCGGGTTCCACCTGGCTTCCAAATCTTTTCCATTTCTTCAAAGGAGGAGTACTTTAAGACTTTAAGACAACGGTGGGGGGAGAATCATGCCCAAGTCCAGCCAATCAAGACTTGATCTCGTAGCGGGAGAAGGAAACGTGGTTTCTTTTTTTTCTCTCCGGCACGTGTTAAAGATTTTTGAAATTCAGCCGGACGAGGGCTCGTCGACTTCGTTGATATTTCCGCGGCTCGTGCCAATTCTCCCGATCGGAATCTCGACTCGAAAAGCAATTAGAATTCTGTGAGGCTGTATCCGAGAACCCTAATCCGTGAAGGTATACTGAAACGCGCCTCGCTTGTTTCTTTTTTTTTTACTTTCTTAGTTTCCTTACGGGGCACTCCTTCGAGGAAACCAGGTTTGATGAGAACTAGTAATAATCACAAGTACACGGCGATGAATTTCTGAATTCTATGAGCTATTTCCGGCGGTGTTATTGAGCGGCCTGTGTTGGCGTGCGGCCAGCATTACGAGAAGGTAATTCAGTTTTCGCAGCCCACGGGCCAAAAAAGAAAAAAAATAGCACTTTATTAAAAACATTGCGTGCACGATAATTTCCCTCTCTATAACCACCATCGGTTCGTTTTCGAAATGAAGGCTTAGGCTCGGGCTCAAAGGCTTCCTCTCGGCGTCTGACAAAACCGGACAATCCAGTTTGTGGTTTGTTTCCGAATATGAAGGTTTGTTGGCTTGATAGGTACAGGGTATTCACTAAGAAACTGGGCTTAAACGCTTGTTTTTAGATGCCTGTAAGATCAATATGACCAAAGCCTAAGCCCGAGCCTAAGCCTTCATTTCGTAAACAGCCTCAGAATTAGCAAAGGCCGTGTCAGAAACGGGCTTCCAGAGCTACGGCTATTGTCTTCGCATCTTCGTGTATTTCCAATAGGGGGAAAACCTAGACCTAGCTCTAGACGCCCGTTTCGGACACGGCCTAAAATAATGTCATCCACGCAATAGCGCGGCCAGCAGGGGGCGCTGTCCACATCCGGGGCCCCGTTGTCAAGCATCTGACGTCACGGCGCTGTACTGTACGACTCATAGGCCACACCGCTGCTGTTGTTGTTTTTGTTGTCGGCGAATTCCAGGAGTCTGTCGTCATCCGCCTCTCCCTTTTAGTCTGGGATCGATCAACACTCTTGACAACCTCGTCCCCGGCGATGCTTCCCCGAACTGAAATCGTAGACGGGAGCCCTTATCATCAGATCGCACCGCGGCCCTACTTTGTTTTTGTTTTCTTCTTCTTCTTCTTCTTCTTCTTCTTCTTCGCGCATTGATATCAAACCGAATGACTTGCCACCGGCGAGTCAACATGATTGATCTTTTCACGCGGTCTCTCTTCGTCGTAACCGTGCCCGGCGGACCAATACATCACACCGACGGACTTCCGTCGCGCGAGGCCATACAGCCTCTGATTGGAATTTAGAAAGCCCTAGTTACCACACCATTTCCCTCGACTACTATATGTTGTGGACTCACAGCAATAAATAGCAGCTACTTGCGCGCACGCCATGACTCAAATCGATCAAGGAAAGCGATAAACTTTAGGGAAAAATGCTCAGGAAATCACAACATGACCTCATTTTTATCGCAGAATTGTTGTGATCTGTGTGGGTTGTGTACGATAATAATATGCCCGTTAGATCACTTTAAAGGGTCTATGCAGTCAAGCTCATTTTCTGCTGTCATCTAGGGATCTATGTACAAACATATTGGCAAGCTTCTTGTTCTCAGTGGAGTCAGAAATTTGTCATTTGGTCCTGCTAGGATCTAAACGTCAGGCCCTCTAAACTTTTGAGATTATGTATTGCAGGTCATTTAGTCAGTGAGCAGTTTGCAACAGTTTTTCGTATTGCCATTAAAACATCCTTATTACGATGAGGGCGCTATTATAAGGTCATGTCAGGAACCCACAGTTTAAAAAAAACATTAATTTTCAAACTTGCAAAAATTAATCAATCCCTCTGGATTACGTTTGATGACAAACTCCTTCACAAAATGATTATGAAGCCTACATTTTTAGGACAACAGGTTTAGGGATAGGTCTGCTGTAAAAAACCTATATTTTTCAGAAACCTCTGTACACCTCCCAGTGGGTTTCTGTTGCATGATCATGTGATGCTGTCACAAATTTGCTCCTGACTATTGAAATTCACATGAGCATAAAAACTGAAAATTTTCAAAATGCACCCCTAGATAACGAATGTGAGAACACGGTTTGATTGTTAGCAACATTGCCAAACAGTTCTGTAGCATGGATTCATGTGATAACATGTCTATTGCAGAGACATTTTAAGTGAGGTTCAACTTGTTTTTTTCTCGTCTTACGTCTCCTTGGCTCACAGTTCACCCACCCCACCCCCGCCCCCCGTCCAATCCAACGCCGTGGGCTTCTCAACTAATTGCTCGACAACTTCCCGGAATGAAATTCGGCCCGATTTTATGACGAAGCAAAATCCTTTTAAAGGGTGCACTGCGGAGGCGTTGCCAAGGAAACGAAATGTGCAATTGGTCAAATCTCCCACGCCCAAAATAAATGGTCTCTCTGATCTGGAAGGCGGGAGAGGTTTGACCCAGAGTTGGTCTGTCAGAAAGATCTCTACAGAATTGGTTTGATTGATATCTGTATCTCTTTCAGATATTTTGGGTCATTTTTCTTTTCTCTTGTCTCGCCGAAGCCACAAAAAAGAGGTGACATATGGCCAACGGTGAGGGAAACAGGCCCGCATCTGACCACTCATTCACAAAATAGAAAGCACAAAAAAGCTTAACACCAGATACACAAAAGTTAATCATTCACGAAGAAAATTTTAGCAGAGTGGCTAAAAGGGGAATCGGGTTCTCCGCAAGTATACCCGTGTCTATGTTCTGATTCAGTTTTAGGGGTTTTCAAAAACAAGACGTTTTATCATTCAGATATGTCGACGAAAACGCTATAAAAGGGTTGGCAAAATTGGTTTACTTCCACTCAAATCTCAGACTTCTGCAGTGCTGAAACGACTGGTGGATATCCGCAGGTAAGCGCTCTAAATATTTCCTTTTTCATTATTTAAAAAAAAAAATGCAATTGCGTTCTATCTTTGTTCTATCTCTTGTCAAAACGATCATCGGTTGAGTGCCGGTTGAATTCATCCGACCGATAAAATTTCCCCCGGTGGAAACCCGATTGTACTGGACTCTGGGGTGAAAACTTCACGATGGCTATCCGGTGGAAACGACATCGGACGGGTCAAATCATCTGATACCCAACCGATGATCGTTTTGACAAGAGGCCTTAGCAACCGTGCGTGTTCTAGGCGAAAGCGTTACCTTTTTTATAGAACAACCTCGAGAATCCCAGGTAAAATCTGTGGGGTTTTTTTCAAAGTGACTTTGCATGTTCAATGATCTGGGTGGAATACAGATATCAGAACGATTGCGGTCGAGTCCTGTATACAGGTGGCAATGTCATAGAACTGCTTTAATATTAAGCGTCATAAAATGCTTAAGCACGATTTCAACATGAGGATTCTGTCATGCCATCTACAAATTCTGTTAATTAGAAGGGAATCTGTGGACATCGATGTTTTCCGATCTTCCCAATGTTGCACTGTGTTGAAATCTATACGGTCTGGGATGCTGCACTTCTCGAGAAGTCGTCACTCAAACATCAACAAATAGTTTATTACTAGCGAGTAATCAACTATTTATTACACTACAGAAC
>OX465121.1:9250588-9303088 GCA_949987565.1 Luidia sarsii
TGCTGATTAAATCATTTTTCGCTGGTTACCGTTCCCTGGCAGGCCCGTGAAGAGAGACCCAGGGACTGGCTCGACGGGTACCACCTCCCTGGGCAGTGGCGCCCTCTACTTCCTGGCCAGGGACTTGCAGAAGGACGAAACGACAAGGACCATCGAGAACGCTGAACGCAACGAAAGGCTCTTCGACATCGCTGGCAAATAGGGAAACGCCATGACGTCAGGGCGCCAGACCGAGACCAATGCCCCAATCTCAGGAAACAGCTTCAGTCAGCTACAGACGATTTTAGATTGATGTCTCTAACTTATTAGGAGCTACGGCTAGGGCTATTGTCTTCGCATCTTCGTGTATTTCCAATAGGGGCAAGACCTAGACCTAGCTCTAGACGCCCGTTTCGGACACGGCCTTAGATTTACGCCTCAAACCGTGGAGTAGAAACGTGAATGTATCGCTTCCATGGTGACTTTCCTCATTGTGAATTACTATGGGGTAAACATCAAGAGCATCTCTGTTTCAATTTTAAATGGGCTGTTTATTAGTAATAGCTCCCAATGTTCTCCGCTTGGGACCAAATACATGCAGATATATCTAACTACAGACTAGATTTGCTTGAATTCAAAATAAGCGTGTTTTCGTCCAGTGTCTCTGTTTCACCGACGCCACTAGAGGGCGCCCTAGGTCAAATGCCGACGACTTTGATAATCGGAAACCCAAGAGACCAATAAAATCCTTTATGTCATTCCGTGTCATATAATATCTCCCGCTGGTTGAGTTTATGTTGGCGTCTCAGGTCACGTCAGTCCACTCCAGAGCGTCCCAGAAAAAAATTGTTGAAGTGTCTTGTTTTTATTTGTTTCGTACGAGGACAACCGCGAATCCCAAGGGGGTTAGGAATGGGGGCGGTGGGGGGTTTTTTCTGTCTCTTAAATCAACACGTCACGGGACGTAGCGGTGAGAGAGGACAAGGGCGAGTGGTGTCTAGTGGTGGTCCCAAGAGGGCGCTTTGCTCGCTTTCCTCTTGCCCCCCGCCTCCTCATCTCCTGCCCCGCCTATCACCACCCACTGGCACTCCGCCTCCCTCGGCATCCTGAAGCTGGGCCGGGGTCGTAAATCGCTCAGTAAAACCAGACCCCCGGCGTTGTCTGGCCCGGCGCACTTATCGGCGGCGGGTTCGTGGGGCTTAACGCGCTGGGGAGCCCCATCGCGGTCTCGGGTTACACGGCGGATCGCCCCGTGCTTGTGCTAGGCCTCGGACCCTATACATGCCGTTGCTTTTTTTCTTTTTTTTCCCGCTCTTTTGCCTTAGTTAAGGATGAGAAGCAATATTGACTGCCAGTCCGTTTCTGTCGTCTGGTGAAATAAATAATCATCAGGTTGCGAATAAACTGCCTTTTCTTTCCTTTCCATAATTCATTCAAAGAAGAGGAAAAGGGAGGAAGAAGAATAAGAAGACGACGAGGAAGAAGAAGCTTCGAAGAAGAAGAAGAAGAAGAAGAATAAGAAGAAGAAGCTTCGAAGAAGAAGAAGAAAAAGAAGAAGAAGAAGAAGACTTTTTTTTTACTTTTCAAAAGGAAAACTTTATTTCATTCCTTTGAAGAAAAAAAAAACCGAAAAAACAAACCAAAAGTAAAAGACTTGAAAATAATTAATTAAATAAATGAATGTAAGATAATTAAGCAATAAACATAGGAAAGAGAAAGAGAGAAGAAGAGAAGGAGAATAAGAAGAAGAAGAAGAAGAATTAGAAGAAGAAGAAGAAGAAGAAGAAGAAGAAGAAGAAGAAGAAGAAGAAGAAGAAGAAGAAGAAGAAGAAGAAGAAGAAGAAGAAGAAGAAGAAGAAGAAGAAGAAGAAGAAGAAGAAGAAGAAGAAGAAGAAGAAGAAGAAGAAGAAGAAGAAGAAGAAGAAGAAGAAGAAGAAGAAGAAAAATAAAAATAAAAATAAAAACAAGAAGGAGAAAAAGAAAAAGAAAAAGAAGACGAAGAAGAAGAAGAAGAAGAAGAAGAAGAAGAAGAAAATAAGTAAAAGAAGACAAACAAACAGACTCAAAAACAGACAACCAAATAAAATAATTTGCTTATCCAGGCCTATACCTTCTCAACTCAGTAGAAATCTCCGTCACATTTAATAATGTTTCCTACTCAGAGTTGAGCCATTGGCAAGGGAGGCATATAATTATCGGCTTTTTGAACCCGCCATTATCCATTGGCGGAGAGCGACTCTGAGAGACATCGCAACGACACCACGCTGGCGCCACGCAGTGTTCCCCGACAGCGCGCCGCCGGAAGTGGCTGATGGATGGCCGCAATTATCAAACGCCTGATATCCGGAACCACAAACGGACCGACTGACATCCGGCCGACCGTGAGTAGCCGACCGATGCAGACGGCGAACAGTGCGTCGCTGTATATACGGGAGGTTTTTTTTTTTTTGTATAAAGGGGATTTAGTTTTTGCCTCGTCTCTCTAGCTCTGAATCACTCTTTTAATTAACAGGATCCCGCCATGCTGTCAGTATACAAGACCGATTGCGTTTGTACGTCGACTCGGGCAACAACCCTTTGTATACCGAAATGAAAATGGTCGACCAACGTCTAGCCAATATACTTCTGCATCCACGGTACTAATAATTCGTTATGCGTATACCTCGTCGTATCCATTTACAGGGACACGCAACCACTCCGACCAAAAGGTCCCACCGGTGGGTCTGTCCGTCCAATCTAGCCCGCCAATAGACCTTCTTACCTCCGCCTTTGATTCTGTCGGCCACAATTTGTTTGGTCCGGATGCACAGATACCGTTGTATCAGAGGGCGTCCTATATAAGCATGGAGTAAATTGCATCGGGATATAGGATACCCGGCAAATATAAAGACGAGATGTGGGCGAGGCGGGGGCATTAAAGCCCCTACACAACATATTGGTTAGACCGAAACACAGAAATGCTCACAGATTTACATGAAACTTATACAGTTTGAAGATGGTTATAGTAGAAACCTCTCACTGAAATATTTATGCCTAAAATGTTGTATTTTGGGAGAAATGAGTAAAAGAAATCGTTTACGTCTCACCGAGATCTAAACTATTTTTCGGAACGGTAAAGCGTTGAAAGCTGCAATTTCGCCAAACAAATGAAATGGTTTTCATGATTTTCTCGAGACTCGGTTGGCAGATTGAGCTGAATTTTTCACAGGTGTTATTTCATGCATATGTTGGATCAGACAACGTACGGATGCTATTCTTTGACCTCGACCAATGTTGTGTAGGGGTTTTAAGCGTTGAGTTCACAGGGACACCAATAATTATACTGGGTGAATTATGTCGTGTTGTACAATACAATAAGGGTTGGCCCTGCTCGACGTAATAAACACTGAGTGCTCATCGGAGACAGATAGAGGCAGAGACAGACGTGGTGTGTGATCCCTTTTTCCGAATGCAGCGTTCTCGGGTCGTGTTCGGGCGGTTTCGTCGAGCACTAATTAATGAGAACAATTAGGGTTCGCGTGGGAAGAACGGACCGCCACGAAATCGACCAAAGAGACCCGGCCGGCGCACAATACCAGATGGCTCCTACCTTGTCCCAATCCCTTGGTCATGCATCCAACAGGTTTCATCTCACGCTATACCCAAACGCCACCAACGCCGAAATGCCGCCATTCGTCGGATCAAATCAAAGGCCAGGGCCGCATTCACCGGCTACGGCTTCAAATTACGCGCGGGTCTATGGGCAGCTGCAGAGGCAGCGGCTGCCACTAATTCCCCATAGCCTTGTGCGCTAAATCTAGCCGCAGCCTGCAACGAATGCGGGACTCGGACTAATTCAGTATCCAGTCCGCTCAGTGTATAGGCGGGAGGGGAACGGCTTTGCTCGTGCCCAGCGCACCAGCAACCTCGATCTCTACAGAAAGACGATCCCGCCGGAGGTGTGATGTTACATCCCGGGAGACCGTATAGGTGTGTTCCACTCGATCCTGGGCGGTACATGTCCTCTGGGGACGGTCTCTGTCGGTTAGCCAATCCGGGACCCATGTTATTTCTGCATTGGCTTTTGTATGCACAAGTGGAAGGAAAGACGGGTAGAGGGAGAGGGTGGGAGAGGGAGGGAGAGAGAGAGAGAGAGAGAGAGAGAGAGAGAGAGAGAGAGAGAGAGAGAGAGAGAGAGAGAGAGAGAGAGAGAGAGAGAGAGAGAGAGAAGAAAGAGAGAGAGAGAGAGAGTGAGGGAGAGAGAGAGAGAGAGAGAGAGAGAGAAAGAGAGAGAGAGAGTGAGGGAGAGAGAGAGACAGAGAGAGAGAGGGAGAGTGGATGGAGGATGAGAGAGAAGAAGGGAGGGACAGAGAGAGGAAAGGGAGAGGGAGAGAATCACAAGGAGAGACAGAAAAAGACAGAGACAGACAGATGGAGGCAGAGACAGACGGAGAGACAGAGGCCAGGAGAGACGGGGAGACAAATAGGAAGACAGTACAGCAGGATAGAAATAAGGGGAGATGGAATGACCAAGTGGCAGACAGACAAAGGAGAGATGGAATGGCAGAGAAAGAAAGAGAGAGAGTTGGTGGAAAAAGGGAGACTGGGAGAGAGAAGAGAGGATGGGTAAACTTGGGAAGAGCCTAAAAGAGAGATGGGAGGGAAGCGAGAGGAGAGGGGAGGGGAGGGGAGGGAAGGGTACGGAGAGAGAGAGCGAGAGGGGTGAGGGATGAGTATTCATAAAAAAATCACCGCGCGTTTTAGACGAGGCTATCAACCCCCCCCTGCCGAAGAATAATTAGCAACTCCCTGAGAGCCGACTTCAGCGGCCTGTGGTTTGACCCTCCCCGTGAGATCCAGGGTCTAGGATGCTGGGACCGTCCGATAAATAGATCAAGAGTCACCGAATGGCGATGACTCAGCCGAAATCATAACACTCCGCAACTAAGGGGGAAATGAGTAGAAAAAGGGGAGTTGTTGTTTGATTGGTTTTTGTCTTTTTCTTCTTCTTCTTCTTCTTCTTCTTCTTCTTCTTCTTCTTCTTCTTCTTCTTCTTCTTCTTCTGCTTCTTCTTCTTCTTCTTCTTCGTTTTCTTCTTCTTTTTCTTCTTCTTCTTCTCCTTCTTCTTCTTTTTGTATGTTAATTCGTATCAAATGTATTTGAAATAAAGTCTCCATTTGAAAAGTTAAAAAAGTCTTCTTCTTCATCTTCTTCTTCTTTTTCTTCTTCTTCTTCTTCATCTTCTTTTACGCTTCTATGTTGCGTGCTTGGACGGCGTCCGGAGCTCGAATCGAAACACCTCTGGTGTCTCTTGACCACGTCATCAATCTTCCTCTAAACTATCTCTTTCCCTCCAAACCCTCTATCACTAATTTCCCGGCTCGACTCGCGGAATGCGGTATTATCCTAGTCCGTCATCTCCTGCATATCAGCACCGGTGCCTGGCGTGACCCAGAGGATTTCCCGGATCGTCGGAGCCTTCGACCGCCATCAAACCGACAACGTCATCAGATCCTCAACACTGCTCGAAGCAAGCTCATTTCAAGCTTTCCATCATTCTTCAACACCAATGGTCTTCACTCTTCCTGCGCTGCAATTTTACCAATTCCTGCTCGTCCGCAATCTGCCATCGACTTCCTCCTCTCATCCACACTCCACGGACTCTCCTCTTCTTCAAAACAAATGTACCTTCTTCTCAACAACCGGCTCAACTCCCTTCAAGAACTGCCACTGTCTCCTTGGCACACTAGGAGATACTTGGAGGGTACCAAAATCCAGTGGCGAGAGATACATCATCTACCGACATCCAAGAAGGAAGGCGACGTGCAATACAAACTAATGCATAATGTTCTTCCTTCGCTTCCGGTACTGCACCACCTCAATCCGGGCTTCTCACCTCTCTGTGGATGGTGCGGACAACTCGGCACAATCATCCACCTCTTCGTCGTCTGCCCTGCCATCCAACCAGCGCTGAACCGTCTACACCAGCTCCTCTGCCGTCTCCTTCCAGATCTGCGTCAACACTTCAATTTCTACTGGGCCCTAATACCGCATGCCCGTGGTCGTAGCCGGGAAATTGTACACGTCTCGAACTACCTCATAATTAGCCTAAAAAATGTCATCTACTGGTTATACAGAAATCAAAAGTTCCTTGACCCCCTTCTCATCTGGACACATCGTCTTCAAACCAAAATTCTTTTTGAATATTCCTTCTACTGTCAATGTAACAACATCTCTACTTTTCTCCACAAATGGCCTCTTGACTCAATCTTTTTCCAAATTAAAGAGGTAAACAAGATGACGTGGTTAACATAATTTTCTCCCTTCTGTCCTCTGACATCTCTATACTTTTTCTAAACTCTATTATTCTTCTCTTTTCTGGTCTGAGACTCGGACAGCTGCTCGCTTCGGCGAGACATGGGGACCCCACTGTCTCCAGACTCAGACCACCCCCCCCCCTCTTTTTCCCTCCCCAAACATCTTACCTATTTTTTCTTTTTTGTGTGTGTGTTTACCCTTAATAACAACGTATGTATTAGATAAAAATAATTCTTATATAATGTCTTTTTTTTTACCTCTTTATTTGACTTCCCCTTTTGGACCGTTGTCTTATGAAAATTAAACCCTTGTGACTTTCTTTCTCGGGAGCAGCAGCCCGCGTAAGCGAGACATGGTGTTATACCTCTGCTCCTGGAGAGATCTATCACCGGTTTATTTTCGATTACCACTTTGACAACTCCCTTCCAACTGATTTTGTTTTGTATTACAAAACACCTCTAATATGTTATACTATTATACATATTATTTTCTCCTATGTTTATTGTTTATTTGTGTTATGTTCATTTATTTAATTTATCATTTCAAGTCTTTTATTTGTAAATTTTGTTTTGATTGGTTTAGTTCCTGTTATTTTCAAAAGAATGAAATAAAGTCTTCCTTTTGAAAAGTCAAAAAGTCTTCATCTTCTTCTTCCTCTGTCTTCGGTTAAAATCCCAAATCTTCCATTTCAAACACAATTCTTTTACTTGCTTAAATTTGTACATTTCTGTTTATTCTGTTTATTGTAATGTTTATCCATTATTTGTTTACTTCCATGTAAGTTAATGTACTTCAAATGTATTTGGAATAAAGTTTCCATTTGAAAAGTCTTCTTCTTCATCTTCTTCTTCTTCTTCTTCTTCTTCGTCTTCTTCTTCCTCTACAACATCTTCTGGATCGTCATAGTAATTAAATTACGGAAGCGAGGAGTCAGTCACTCTGCACATTGGACGCCTGCGCTCAGCACTAAAACGGGCCACTCGAAGGTCATCTTTGTACGTCGGTATCAGGCTTACTCGCCATAATCACATCGAACGAAAGAAAGAAAGAAAAAAAGAAAGAAAGTGAAACCATTAAGACTGTGCAGAGGTGACGGGAAAATAGGTTAGTGGTGGGCGAAGGGGGGAGGAAGGGGACTAGGAAGAAAAGGACGACGGGTTACAGGAGGAAGAGGTGGATGAGCAGGAGTAAGAACAGGAGGAAGCTTGGAGGAAGAAGATGTAAAGAGGCAGTGGAGAAGTAGATGGAGGATGTAGACAAGACGGGACAGGATCGAGTATGAGACATGAGAGGAATACAATCATAGGCCTCTTTTGTAGATTTGTGACCACGTACGACCTATTGTTAGCATGAGTCATATCTCTGCCTTTCAACCTAACTCAGGTTCTGCTTATGTGTCAACTTCGTGTTAGCTGACGTAGGTATAACACATCCGTATTTGGAATATGTATCGTGTGACGTAATTGGTTGTACGGGCGTTTCACAGTAGCGCGCCCTCAAGAGTTTGCAACGCGTTGGCCAATCACTTTGCGCGGAATCCGTCGACCCAATACATCACTTGCACCGGCGGCCATCTTTGGGGCCTTCTAGTGTCATCACAATTCAGTGACAATGCAGGTACAAAGAGTGCACTCTTGCCTATCCAAGTGGGAAAAACACTAGGCCCTAAAGATGGCCGCCGGTGCAAGCGATCTATGTCCGTCCGGAAACAGTCGACAGATTCCTTGCTTTGTGATTGGACGACGCATTGCCAACTCTTGAGGGCGCACTATTGTGAGTCAACCGTATTGGATACTGTCATTACCTATAAGAATGACATGAACAAACTGCTCGACCAAGCAAGTTCCCTGACCAGCCCCCCCCAAAAAAAAAAAAAAAAAAAAAAAAACCCAGCGAATCGCGGGTACCAACGACGAATATGGACGCATCACGTGATATGTTTTACCTTAAATCCTCTTCGCTAATCCCGCTGTCAGATCCGAGTTCTCACATTCGTTTGCACCTTCTCCTAAAAAAAACCTCTGTGGGCGTTTTTACATAGCGAGCGGGACGAGGGAGCAACGACTAAAAGGGATGCAGTGTCTCAATACTGATTGGAATGGTGATCATATTACGGACGAAACATTGGTGTATCCATTCATGGACGAGAGTTTAAAGGCCTCATACAACATTGGTAAAGGTCAAAAGTTTGCCATAATAAATTCCCAAAAAGAAATACAGCGAAGGTTTCAGCTCAAATGGTAATCTGAGAAAGTAGAAAAGGGCCAAAAAATGTCACAGTTTTCGCACCGTTCTGTGGTGTAAGAAACAGTTTATTACTAGGGAGTAATAAACTATAAATTTTGTCGATGTTTGAGTGAAGATTTCTCGAAAAGTGCAGTATCCCAGACCGTAAGATTTCAGCATGAGGATTCTACCATGACCATCTACAAACTCTGTGAAATACTTTGAAGGAAATCTGTGGACAACGATGTTTTCCGATCTTCCAAATGTTAGGCCTTTAAACAAATAATGGGGAACGGTACGTGGCAGTCGGCATTCATGACTCACTGAATGGTACACCACACTATACTCGTATACTCGTTTTTCAATGGGTAAAACGAATTCCTTTATGCAGAGTCAGGTTAATCTAAGATCACTGATGACGGCAGAGCAAGGGGGGACTGTAAGCTCCTCTGCACCTGCCGCCGAATTAGGATATTTTTTCTATTCCCCTACCCACAAATCTCTTCGCTGATGAAGCACATCCCTCTTCCCCCTCACTCTAATCCTTTCTCAGAAAAAAAAAGAGAAAAACTCGGGTGATCTCCCAAAGGGGCATCGGCTTCGGCGCTGAATGACAGCCCGTCACATTGGTCGAGATCTCGGCTAGGGCTTCGTTCGTTCTCGGCTGTCCGTGTCACACAAACACTGTGGCGGAGAGGTGTTGCGTGATCTCGTTCCGAGTGCAACGTTCTTGGGGTCGTGTTCCGTGTGGTTTCGAGCGCTGAGAACGAGGTTCGCGTGTGAAGATGTAACCGATTGCCAACCATTGTGAGCGCTAACGAAACGTCCCTTTGTTCTTGTGGAGTCGACTGGTTATCACCCGCACGCTGCCATCGTCGTCACGTTGCAGAACACTCAATCGAGCTCCCATTGAACACTGTATAAAAACACTCACTTTCAAAGCCAATTATCCCATGCCCAAAAGTCTCTCAGTTCTTGTAGCTATACTGAAAATTGTAGTTTTGACCTTCATCTCTCAGACTCTTTTCAATTTTAGTGCCCTTAGCCGATTAGATTTTTTGCTAATTACCGGTACCCCCAGAAAAAAACACACCCCCAAAATGTGTAGTCGTCCAAGCCGAATTTCTGCAAGGATTTTGAGATGGACCCCTCCACTTCCGCAGCCAAATAGGGCCACATTTAAAGCCATATATGGTCCAAATTTCATACCAAATTGAAGAGTGAACCCCCAGGTTTTCTTAAGCTTCACTTGTTCTACAATGTATCAGTTAATTAGCCTCCAAAGACCCCTTATTAAAAAAAAGTTGTGGGTACACACTTTATGATAATCAGCTCGGCAGAACCATCTTGGGTGGATTTTGTGTGCTGCACCCGTCATGGTACGAGCGATTCACATTTAGTGCGCCCTCATGAGTCTGCAACGCGTTGGCCAATCACGTTCCGCGCATTATGATTGGCCATTGCAACGCGTTGCAAACTCTTGAGGGCGCACTTTTGTGCTAGAGGAACAAGATTGTTTATCTTGTAAGTCATCTCTTTCGAAGTTGTGGCTGGAAAAAGAGCCGGTAACTCAACGTTTCGGGCAGTACTCTGCCATTTGATAACTGTGCCTCCATCGTGCAAACGTTCAAATCTTATGGAAAAAAAAAATCGTTGCTATTATTAGGAAGTGGTGTGGCTCTTACGGACCACCGTACAAAGGGAAAAGCTATCGAGCGGATGAAACGATTCTGACAGTTAGACAAATAGCAAGACGAGCTTGGACAGGTGTGCATAGCCTTACGTTTATATCCGTTAATCTCTCATGCATATTCCGTAATCCGTTTCTGACCCGTGCCCCTCGGCTGTTGTAATCCCAGTTTATGCATTACCAATGGCCCGAGCCGGGTACCACCATCTACAGTATTCCCATACAGCTCCTACAGCACCCGGAAGTGGTCACCAGCGAGGGCTCTTCGTGGACGCCATGCCGAACAAGGCTACGGGCCGTTTACGAAATGAAGGCTTAGGCTCCGGTCATGTTTCTCTTATCCGTTTTAAGGCCTCTAAACAGCCATCTAAAAACAAGCGTTTGGCCCACTGTTTCTTGGTGAATGTGACCCGGCACAGCGACATGAGGAATATCCCACCAAAACACTTTTCGAGTAAACAACGCCTAAAGTCAAAGTATCTTCTCAATTTGATTAAAACAAAAATATATATTTTTTTGGTATTTTCGGAAGGTTAATGTATTGGAGGAAATTTTGATATCATTTGGAAGCTAATGGTACAGTCTTTCACATCATTAGAAAATCTCAAAATCTCAAAAGTGGAGGTTATTCCTCATTATGATGTACCGGGTCACGAATACTCTTTACTTATCAAGACAACAAATTCCTTCAAAATCTGCCGCACTCCGCAGGTTGGTTTTTCAGGTTTTGTCAGATCTGTGAATTCGAAAACACCCAATTGATTAATATGAGTCGACAGAAATAATAAGCGTTTGCCGAGCAAACACACAAATCACTAAAGTGATTTACTTTGTGTATCGGTGAAATCTTTAAGCCTGCACGCGTGGGTAGCCATTTTCAAAGGAAATTACGCGGTAAAAAATACTACTTTCAATTCGACCAGAATGTCTACGCCAACAGGGGACACTAGAGGGCGCTCTCTTAATCCGCTGGCACTTCTAAGGCGTGGTAGACGAATGTGGCAACAATGAAATTAAATTGCGAATATCATACGAGTGGGTAGTACTCGATTTTTATTACCGTGGTAATTAAAAACAAACGTCACTGTAGACAAAAACATCATTTCAGTATTTCATATAAAGGCATGAGTCATGAATATTTATTAAGAAAAAAAAGTCAATATTCATATTTTGCATAGATATGATGACATAATTTTCAAACTACTACAACGCTTTGCACCTCCCGCACAGGACACACGCCGTATACCGCAATTTACCACAGTGCCCACAGGGATGCAGGCTCACATACCACAGGACACCACAAAAACCAGGCTGTGGTATGTCACGGTGTATGGCCCTTATCCTCCCACAGGAAAAACCATGTGTGGTTAATATTGTGGTTTCAATGCCGGTTAGGGTTAAGTCTAATTAAAACAAGTGAGTTTACAGGCTGATAGCCTGGGTGTGATCCATGTATGAAGTAAAAAACTAATGAGAAATTAAAGCAACTATACATCTAACATACCGTCTGTGGATATATTGTAAGACATGACTATTGAAAATAAATAAACTACTTCTGTACAAGAAATTGTTCTAAGGAAGATGAAAGGGTGGGTTTCCATACATGAATGTAATGTCAAGCAGGATTGTGAGAGGGAGGTTGAAATCCATGCCACCTTTAACACACTCGCCATTCGATCTGTCCACACTTGACCCCTGGTAGGATATTGAGCCCTACCAATTACAGCACTGGAATTATGCCACTAAAGTGTGTCATTCACACAGGCCAGATGGTCTGTGGCCATTGAACCGAAACATTCTAGCATCACATTGAGTTGCTGGTAAACTGGTTTGCCGCCCTCTGTTGATCAGATCAAGAAACATTCCACGAATAGGCTTGATAACTATATTCAAATAGGTGTTTTGAAAAGTCAATTATGTCCGTGATTATTTAAACATGGTTTGAGGATATCAAAAAACATGAGTATATTCCAATTGTTTCATGAATATTCAGACACATTATGAATATGAACATTATGAATATTCAATTGTGTCTCGCGGATATTCAATTGTGTCTCATGAATATACAACTGTGCCTCATTAATATTTAATTGTATTTCATGAATATTCAATTGTGTATAATGTATATTCAATTGAGTGTCGAGAGTATTTCATTGAGTGTCGAGAGTATTCAATTGTTTCATGAATATTCAATTGTGCTTCATGAATATTCAAATGAGTTGGGATGGATATTGAAATAGGCTTTATGGATTATTAAAAGGGTTTTGTAAATATTAAAAATGGGTTACAAAAAAGTTAACACGGGTTTGATGAAAATACGGATGGCTTTCGGAGTAAATGATACGGCACAGGCGTTGATTTTGATCACTTGGGCTTGATCAGCTCGTACTCCGTGGCCCTCTTGAGGGCGCTCTCCGCCCGGGCCCGCACCCCGGCCATGGCCGGCGTGTCGTCCTCAGAGAAGGCCATCAGGATCTCCAGCAGGTTGGTCTCCACCACCTTGGTGGCGTTGTCCTTGCCACTCTCCACCAGGCTCATGACGATGTGGACGCCGCGCGTCCGCAGCTCCACGCTCTCCCTGGCGCACAGGGCCTGCAAGGTCTCCAGCCAGGAGCTCACCTGAGAAATTCCGCGGGGGGGAAAACAAAAACCCAAGGGACGAGCCGTGACTACATACACCAATTACAGGGCCTGATGACGTTTCGATCCTAGCAGAACCTTTCTCGCCTTTCTCATTTGTAGGTTTGGGTTACCTAGTTTGTTTTGGCCAATGGAAATTAAAATTTAGTTATCTGACTTTCAAGACTTTGTGCCCCTGTGCCGCTTGTCAACTGCTTACAGGATTAGAATTGATCACTCAGAATATGACTCTCCAAAAATGTAAAGGGCCTGACGTTTCGATCCTGGCAGGACCTTTCTCAAATAAGGCAAAGCTTTGCCTTATTTAAGAAAGGTCCTGACAGGATCGAAACATCAGGCCCTCTAATTTTTGGGATTTATGTATTGCAGGTCGTTTTAGTCAGTGAGCAGTTTGCAACGGTTTTCTATTCACTTCTAATATCAGAAACCAAATTCTAGGGCCCTTTTCTAAAACTCAGCTTAGGTTCCGGCTCCGGCTTCGTCTTTCTTACTGTTGTCCATTTTTAAGTACAAGGCTTGAAACCAGGAGGCCTTTGGCTTCGTTTTGGAATGTTGTACTGCGTTTTGAAAAAAAAAAATCCAAAGCTTCATCTTCAACAAAGAACTCTAATCGTTGTTTTCAGCTTTTGGATAACAGAGACGAAGCCGGAGCCGAAGCCTAAGTTGGCTTCTGGAAAAGGGCTTAGGTAAAGCACTTTCGAATACCAGTCTTCGGGACCATTTTTGTCTCTTTGGGACGAAGCCTCACCGTAAGGATCTTATTGCAGACCTCCTCCGAGTCGGCCAGACAGGCCAGCGTTCCTGCCGACGCCTTGGCCAGCCCCTCCTCCTCCTCCCCGCAGTACAAGACCAAGAGTTTCACCCGGTCGTTCTCCCCGAGAAACCTCTTGGCCGCCTGGAATTTGGAGAGGAAGGGGGGAAAAAAATGGTCAATATTCCGAAAAAGACAGAAAAAGACACCAGAGGTCGATTTCAAAGATTTGTTGACTATTTGAGTAGGCCAGCATCTAAGGACTGGATAGCTCAGATGGGAAGAGCACTTGTACGTTAATCCAGGGGTCTCGGGTTCAAATCCCGGTCCAGTCAAAGTTTTCTCTGCCAATAATTTTTCAATCAATAATTCCTGACTAAATCCGGTTATCTACAAATTCACCCGAGCATAGGAGCTGTTCTTGAAACAACCAGGGGCCTTTTTAGTCGAAAATCGGTCTCAGTATTCTCTGTGAATTTTATAGTAATTAGTCAGCCGTTCCTCCCACGGCTAAACTCTACCAGCCTACCTCATCATTGAGGACAAGGTTGCACATGCATTCCACGGAGGCCTTCTTGATCATGTCATGGTCCTCGTACATGTAGTTCTCGATCTGCGAGAACCCATTCTCCTTCATGATCCGATTCCTGGGAATATCCAAAGGAAGAAACGAGAAAGTCTTAACTTCGGTCATCTCGAGGAGACCACACCTGGTACCTTGAAGAGGCCCAGAAAGAAATCACTGGATTTCTACGCTGGCAAGATGTTCCAAAATGCTCAAAGATAGTGAGGAGTCAACGAAACACTACAGAAAATTCCTTAAAGGACCTTAGTACAATTAAGGCTCAGGCCAAAGCTCAGGCCAAGGCTCAGGCTAAGGCTCAGGCTAAGGCTCAGGCTACGGCTCAGGCCAAGGCTCAGGCTAAGGCTCAGGCTAAGGCTCAGGCTCAGGGCAAGGCTAATGCCAAGGCTTATGGCAAGGCTAAGGCTAAGGCTAAGGCTAAGGCTAAGGCTCAGGACAAGGCTCAGGTCAAGACTCAGGCCAAGGCTCAGGCTAAGGCTAAGGCTCAGGCTAAGGCTCAGGCTCAGGCTCAGGACAAGGCTCAGGCTAAGGCTCAGGCTAAGGTTCAGGCTAAGGCTCAGGACCAAAGGCTCAGGACCAAAGGCTCAGGCCAAAGGCTCAGGCCAAAGGCTCAGGCCAAGGCTCAGGCTAAGGCTCAGGCTAAGGCTCAGGACAAGGCTCAGGACAAGGCTCAGGCTAAGGCTCAGGCTCAGGACAAGGCTCAGGCTAAGGCTCAGGCCAAGGTTCAGACCAAGGCTCAGGACCAAAGGCTCAGGCCAAAGGCTCAGGACCAGGTCAAGACTAAAGGCTCACGACAAGGCTCACGACACGGCTCGGGACAAGGCTCAGGACCAGACTCAGACTCCTACTTGGATCACTCACCGTAGAGAGTCGCTGATTCCTGCCAGGTTGGTGAGGGCCATCAGAGCCTCAAAGTTCTGGAGGCCCGTCCTCTCGATGTGAAGAAGACTAATGAGTGGCCTGACCACCTCATGGCACTGTACCAGCAATCAGGAAAAACAGAGAGAAGACATCACTCAATCTATACATTCATATCCTTCTGGCTGGCGTCCACACCCCTGCAAAGACTTATTGACTATTTGGGAAGGCCACCATCTAAGGGCTGGATAGCTCAGATGGTAAGAGCACTGGTGTGCCAAAGACTAGTTGACTATTTGGGAAGGCCACCATCTAAGGGCTGGATAGCTCAGATGGTAAGAGCACTGGTGTGCCAAAGACTTATTGACTATTTGGGAAGACCACCATCTAAGGGCTGGATCGCTCAGATTTTAAGAGCGCTGGTACGCAAAACCAGAGGTCTCTGGTTCAAATCCTGGTCCAGTCACAGTTTTCTTTGGCTGTTTTAAAAATTTGTTTTAAAGTTTCCAATCATTTTTTTCCTGCTAGGATCGAAACGTCGGGCTCTCCTAATCTTTGACATTCGGCTTTCCGGTCGTTTTCGTCCGAAAGCAGTTTGCAACATATTTTGCAGTATTAATCCAAGAAAAAATGATAAGGAAAAGAAGATAAACCATTGCACAAAACTGTGGAGTATTAACTGCTGAAAATCTTTCCCTTCCAATCTTCATGGGATGAAATGAGCTGACGGGAGAGTGGGAGAGGTTAATGTACTGCCCTCAGGGTAACAAGCTCAGCTGAAAATAACGTGTAAAAAAAACTGACAAGGAGGTAGGCTAGAAATAGACGAGAGTTAGGATACAAAAACCCCACCAGCTACGACATTTTTGCGCTTTGAGCTGCAACTCTATGTAGGTAACAAATCCTACATGTGGCAGTGATGCCTGAAATTGGCAGCAGCACATGAAAGAACATTAATAACTATTCACATCTGTGTTCTGAATTTTTTTTTGAAAAGTCCAAAATAACCCGAGGCCACATTCAGAACATGAATAGAGCAAATGAGATTTGAAGCTTTGCATGGTGAGAATAATCAGGAGTTATAGGTTTGCGGTGATATCATGCAAAGTTCTCTTTTGTGAGTAGGTGTGGTTCTGCACACAGTAGAAGGAGCTCAATTTCAGAGATACATTATACCACAGATCAAAACATTTTCTCACGGATGCATTTCCTTTGTTAAGCCATTCCAATCAGACGGTCCATTAACTCCTGTCAATTTCTCTTTTCCGACAAACCAAATTTGGCGGGAACACCACTTTGCTAAAAAATTTTGGTCAAAAAAAGTTCGGTCGGTCAAATTTATCAAGTCCAAAGTTGTCTTTCAATCGTATTTACTTTGTTCACTTCTGTCCAATATATCCAATAATCATACTTAGACCGAATGCTTTTCAGACCCATCTGACAAAGTGCCTTATTCTCTTTTATACAGCTGGAAACGAGACTAATCTAGGCCTGGCATGACCATCCCAGGCTCATAGTGTGCACGTGATTAGTTGGGCTAGTCTCCGCCTCGAGGCTTACCCGCTGTCCGGGGAAGGCCAGCTCGGGGTTCATGGTGATGCCGATTCGGGCCAGGGCCTGGGCGGCCCTAGTCTTGCCCTCCAGGGTGCCGTCGTTGGCCAGAGGGATGAGGGCCTTGGCGCCGCCCTGCTGGACAATCAGACCACGGTCGCCCTTCCCCTCCGTCAGGGTCAGGAACACCCTGCAACACCAATGATAAACTCATTATTAGGTCACTCACGAAACTAAGGCTCAGGCTTAGGATCAGGCTCAGGCTCAGGCTCAGGATCAGGATCAGGATCAGGATCAGGATCAGGATCAGGATCAGGATCAGGCTCAGGCTCAGGCTCAGGCTCAGGCCCAGGCTCAGGCTCAGGATCAGGCTCAGGTTCTGGCTCAGTTTCTGGCTCAGGCCCAGGCTCAGGCTCAGATTCAGGCTCAGGCCCAGGCACAAGCCTCATATTTCTCTTACCCATTTTAATGTCACAGGCATCTAGAAAACAGGCTTTTGGCCCCAGTTTCTTGGTGGATACTCTGTACCTATCAAGCCAGCAACCTCCAAATTCGCCGACAAACCACCACAACCCTGATTCTCAGGTTTTGTCAGACGGAGACGAAGTCCTGAGCTTCACCCACCTGGCAACTTGCTCCCGACAGTTCTCGCTGTCAGCCTTGGCGAGGAAGACCAGGGCGGTGACCACTCCTTCCTTCAGCAGCTTCCTGATGCGTTCCTGGAGATACTCCTTGCTGTCCTGCAAGTGTCATCACAGAGAGGGCCAAAAAGAGTGTGACTAAAGGGTCGTGTCGAGACCGTCTATCAGCTCTTGCTGTGAGGGACGCAAAAATGTCGCAAAACTGCTCGCTGACATAAAATTTGGCCAAAATGCAAATCTGAAGGAAAAAAATAAAGGGTCTGTCTTTCGATCCTTTCCGGACTGTTCTCATAGGAAGAGTTTTTGTGTATTAACTGCACTGGAGAGAAAGGGGCGTGGAATTTGGGATTGGGGCAGGGCGTGACCAGGTGGGGGAATGGGTGTGGCAGGTGCAGGGTAGGGGCATGGCAGGGGTGTGGTTGGGGTTTCACAGGGGTGTGGCAGTGATGTTGCAGGGGTGGGGTAGGGGTGTGGCAGGGGTGTGAAGGGAGTTTGACAGGGGTGTGGCAGGGGTGTGGCAGGGTTGGGGCAGGGTTGGGGCAGGGGTGTGGCAGGGTTGGGGTAGGGGTGTGGCAGGGGTGTGGAGGGTGTTTGACAGGGGTGTGGCAGGGGTGTGGCAGGGGTGTGGTGGGCATTTGACAGAAGTGTGGCAGGGATGGGGTAGGGGTGGGGGTAGGACAGAACAGGGTGGAGTGAGGAAAAGTAGGAAAACCGGGGCAGGTAGGGACAGGCACAACGCAGGGGCAGGGCAGGAAAGGCAGGCCAGGGATGGGGCAGGGGTTAGGAAGGCCGGGGCGTGGCGGGGCGTGGCTCTCTCACCTTAGGATGGGGCTCGGGGATGTGCTGCTTGGCGTACTGAGCCAGTTTGACCATCTCGGGCTCAATCTTCTCCTCGTCGTAGGAGTTGGTGAGGTTGACAAAGATGGAGGCCAGACTGTACAGCACTGACTTGTCACCGCTCTGGGGGACCAACCAAGAAACAGAGTACCAGTATTTGCAGCCAAAGCCCAAATCGCCGTAAACAGGAGGGGAAAAGCCTTAAGTCTTATTTATTTAAACTGCTTACTGACTAAAATTACCAAAACGCAAATCTTAAAATTAATGCAAATCGTAAAAATCGTAAAAAATAAAATTTAAAATCTTAAAAATACAAACAAAGCCCTTCACTATTCCTACATACACCTGTACGTGCCACACATAGTTATGCATAATTCCATATGCATAATTCCATATACGTAATTCCATATGTGTAATTCCATTATTTTTGGCAAGAAGTTGTGGCAGACAATGTCTATTTTCTACATAATAATAGAATGGTCTTCCGACCCTTTTTACGATGGGGGTATCAAAATAAAAATCTTGCCGAGTTTCGGAAACGAACAGCGGAGGTGGTCCATAGTTAAGTACGCAGGGGGGAAAACACAGTTGGGGGCCGATCGTTGGCTCATTTGTAGGTGAGGGCGTGTGATGAGGCTACCTTGGCCAGTTCAATGAGGGCCGCCATGGCCTTGGGGTCGTTGATGATGGCCTCCTTCACGTCCCCGTCCAGTGAGAGGAAGGAGAGACCCTCGGCCGCCCACTTTCTCAGGTCGTGGTCCTTCTGAGGGTTCGCCAAATATCTACCGAGAAATCGGAAGAGAGAAAAAAAAAATTAATATTCGAATCAGTAAGGCTTAAGCCGCGTTTCCACTGGACTAGAATTTAACCAAGGCGATGGTTAAATTTCTAATAGTCAAATTTGACTGTCGTTCCCACTTGGACTTTTGAGTCGGTCAAATTTAACCGAGACGATGGTTAAAGTAACCGAGCTGGCAATGTAACGGCTCATGAAGGTCAAGTGTCAGCCGGATACACAATGTACGTGTGTACATTTAGCGTGCGATACGAAGCAGACGCAGTGCACAGTGCATGTACGTGTTACGTCTTAGGCCGGATGTGTTTTTTTTTACCGATTCGCGTTAAACCGAGTGGTGCGTTTCCACTGGACTTATCAGCTCGGTTAAACGTACCTGGTCACTTTTACTGGGCAGAGGTTGCTCGGTAAAAAGTAACCGTTGGACTCGGTTAAAGTAACCGAGAAAAAATTCGACTGGGCCATTTCCACTGGACTTATTTTGGTCGAAGTAACCATCGTCTCGGTTCCTTCGACCAAAATAAATCCAGTGGCAACGCGGCTTTAGTGGAAATCATGTAGTCCTGAGGTGGATTTAAAAAAGCCTTACGATGCATCGTAACGCAGGGAAACCTGACCGTTTACAAGGTCTGCGGTCACTTGGACTTGGAAGACGACAATTCGGGGTCAGAGGTCGAGGGAGGGAGGACGGGAGGGAGGGAGGGGGTCGGGCGTATCCTCACCGCTTGACCTCCTTGGCGAGTTTGACCGTGGAGCCGTCGGCAAAGAGCTGAGCGCTGGCATCGGTGCCGCCCGCCGTTCCCAGCTTGCACATGCCCACCAGGGCCCGGACGCGGATGTGATCGCTGCCCGACTGGTAGCACTCCTTGATGATGCTGATGCCTGCCTGCAGGATGCTGGTGCAGCGGTCCTTCTTGCTGGCCGACTGAACAATGGCCTCCAAGGCCACTTTCTGAAAACAAAGAGAAGCGAATAAAATTATATGCACATAAAATCTGCCCAATGACTAAAATGGCCACAATCAGCTATACAGCCCTTAGATGGCGGCCTCCCCTAAATAGTTAACTAGTCTAAAAAAAGAAATGAAAAATTGGCTGGTACGAGCACTGGTATGCAAAACCAGAGGTCTCGGGTTCTAGTCCAGGTCCAGTCTAAGTTTCCAATAATTAATTTTTTTATTTTATTATTTTATTTTTTTTTAAATCTTTGAGATCATCGCCATTTTCCTGGTCTCCCACCTGATGCAGGTCGTCGTGGCTACTCGCCATGGCAACCATGACTCCGATGACGCCCTCCCGGCCAAGGAGGCTGTTGCCGACCTCAAAGGGTCCCTGGAGGAGGGCGGTGATGGCCGAGATAGCCTCCATGTTGGACTCCATGGTGTTGACGTAGAACTTATCCCTGCAAAGAGAGAAGAAACTAGAGATTTATGTCTGTTGGCAAACAGAACATAACGCTTTTCAGCATCTGGTTCTCTTTAAAAAAAAAAAAAAAAAAAAAATTGACATCAACCAGATTCGAACCCGTAACCTCCATTCCTAACCCAAAGCGCATGTGCATATTTTGTGCACAAAGTGTATGGGACTTCATTATAATATTAAAAAAATCATAATAATTCTGAACAATGGTCAATTGGTTCCAAACTCAGGATTTCGAATGTCTAGCACAATAGCTAAATGCCCACAAAATTTCGAGGAGATTGACCATTGGCTAATAATTATGTGCTTTAAAATCACGCATTTTGATGATGTCACGATTGCAGCCCTTTTTCAATTCCAAGTCCAACATATAAAGGAACAAGTTGAAACTGATGAGTCAGCCTTACGTGACAAACTTGTTGCACAATTCGTTGTAGTAGTTGCGGTTCTTGTCGCTGTGCATCTCGTCGTAGATCTTGGAGAGGGCCACAGCCGAGTGCATGCGCGTGTTGCCCGTGATGGGAAGCCGCTTCAACTCGGGAACTTGCCCGGCCACCGCCAAAAGCTTCGTCAGACCTGAGGATTAGGGATTCGAAGAGAAGTCCAAAGAATCCTTCAACTGCTGATCATTTCTATTCAAAGGAAAAAGTCTAAGATTTAGTGGGCCTGACGTTTCGATCCTAGCAGGACCTTTCTCAAAGGCAGAGAAAGGTCCTGCTAGGCAGAGAAAGGTCTGCCTTTGAGAGAGGTCCTGCTAGGATCGAAACGTCAGGCCGACTAAATTTTAGATTTACATTTTGGTAATTTTAGTCAGTAAGCAGTTTGCAACATTTTTGTATATCACCAAAGGAAAAAGTGTTACAAGGATATGAAGGGAAGGAGGTTGCAGCTACGGTTTCTGTAAACTGTGGACATTTTTTTTGGTTTACCCTCACCTCCGTTGGACATGAATGTGAGTGCTCTCCCGACTCCCTTGGAGTCCCTGGGAACAAACTTGATGATGATGTCGAGGACGGCGTCGCGGCCGTGACCCGAAACGGAGTTGTCCGTCAGCAGGCCCAGCAGAAACATCAGGAGGTTCTTGAACTCATTTGTCAGATCTGTGGACGGAAAAGGAGGAGAGGAGTCAGGGAACTAGACGCGGCATCGGCTTTTACATTGGCGTCGATGGCTGCTTACGACTGAACTTGCTTTCTGTTTGGTGCTTGTCTTTTTTTTTTTTGGATATCACTGGGACAATATGCCAAGATAATTGCTCTGCTAGGTCTAGCAATTTTATAAATTGCAGTGAGGATGGTGAGGATGGGGAGGATGTGGAGGATGTGGAGGATGGGGAGGATGGGGAGGATGGGGATGATGGGGAGGATGGGGAGGATGGGAAGGATGGGGAGGATGGGGGGGATGGGGAGGATGGGAAGGATGGGGAGGATGGGGGGGATGGGGAGGATGGGGAGGATGAGGAGGATGGGGAGGAAGAGGCAGAAGAGGAGGAAGAGGAAGATGAGGAGGATAAGGAGGATGAGGAAGATAAGGAGGAAGAGGAGGAAGAGGAGGATGAGGAGGATGAGAAGATAAGGAGGAAGAGGAAGAGGAGGAAGAGGAGGAAAAGGAGGAAGAAGATTAGGAGGAGGATGAGGAGGATGAGGAGGATGGGGAGGAAGAGGCAGAAGAGGAGGAAGAGGAAGATGAGGAGGATAAGGAGGATGAGGAAGATAAGGAGGAAGAGGAGGAAGAGGAGGATGAGGAGGATGAGAAGATAAGGAGGAAGAGGAAGAGGAGGAAGAGGAGGAAAAGGAGGAAGAAGATTAGGAGGAGGATGAGGAGGATGAGGAGGATGGGGAGGAAGAGGCAGAAGAGGAGGAAGAGGAAGATGAGGAGGATAAGGAGGATGAGGAAGATAAGGAGGAAGAGGAGGAAGAGGAGGATGAGGAGGATGAGAAGATAAGGAGGAAGAGGAAGAGGAGGAAGAGGAGGAAAAGGAGGAAGAAGATGAGGAGGAGGATGAGGAGGAAGACGAGGATGAGAAGGGACTCACCAGGAACCAGAGCTTCCTCTGCATGTCTTGGCACTTCCTTATCCTCTCCCATCATCGCCTTGGAGACAGATGAGAAAGCCAAAAAAGGAAAAATAAACATCACAGCCGCCCAGTATTTCACTGTAAACCAGACGCGCATTGCAACTCCCAAAATAATTCATTATTCCACGCTGGGGATCCAAGAAATGAAAACATCTTCAGACTTCTTCAGAAGAAAAAAAACGACTTTAAAGAAGGGAACAGACCTTAATGGCTGTGAGGAGGATGTTGGCTGCGGCGTTGGCAACTGTTGCCGTCGACGACGAGATGAACTTGGCAAGTGACGGCAACGTGAACTCCTTCAGCACAGCATTGGCCTAAACAACAACAACAACAACAACAAGGCCTTCGTTCACAATGCAATCTGGTCGTTCCTCGTTAACCCTCAAGAGAGCCGGGGACCGCGCACTCTCCATCTCCGGTCCTAAAAATTGGAACGCTCTTCCAACCTCCATCCGCAATGCTTCATCCACTGACCAGTTCAAAAGACTTCTTAAAACTCACTTGTTCAATAGGAACCTGTAATTTTACTTTGTTTTGTTGTCCACTGATCTCGTCTTTGTATTGGCACTCTCCCCAAGCGCTTTGCATCCCTGGAAAAGGCGCTCTATAAATCTGTTTATTATTTATTATTCAAATAATATTATCCGGCTGGGAACGAAATATGAAGGCAATCTAAACGTTTGAAATCGCAATTGGGTGGGGTTTTTTTACGCAGTGGCTGTTGTTACGGCAGTCGTCCGTGTGGTTCCCTGACTTAACAGTATTTATCAGGATGTTTAGCTGTTGCAAACAGACTATCAGCTAATAGACTGGTTCAACCAGCCTGCAATGCTGACGAAATACAATCAAGTCAGGGAACCACACGGACGACTGCCGTAACAACAGCCACTGCGTTTTTTTTATCCCATTTTGGGGTATAAATGGGGAGGGTAAGCACTCACCCTGGTCTTGTGACCCTGGCAGAGGCAGCTGAGCACCCTCAGGCTGGCCACGGTCAGCTCCTCATCGCCCCCTCTCAGGAGCTGCTGAATCCTGGCCACTCCCCCCTCGGCGAAGATCCTCTCCGCCCCCGCACTCTCCCGGGCCAGGACGATCAGGTTGTTGGCGGCCTGCATCAGACAAGATGGCGCAAGAGACAGCACGGCAATAATGTCACTAAAGACTAGCGCTATGACACACACGTCACAGGATGCAACCATAGACATTATGTAACCTACAGACGCACAAGCATCTATTAGAAACAACATCAGAATACTGTAATGCCATGGGGGACCCGACTAGCACCAAAGTACGGGTGGAAGTAAAGAGCATCACCACCATAGACATATATAACCTATAGACGGACAAGCGTCTATTAGAAACAATGTCAGAATACTGTAATGACACGGGGGAACCCGACTAGCTTCGAATCCGTCATAAAACCTTGATCAGCTCGCTGGTCAAGTGATCCAGACATCTGCACTAGACAGCAGGAGTCGTGGGTTCGAATTCTGCCTGAACTACCTACCGGGGTAATTTTTGGGTTTTTTCAGCAGGCAATCGGCCAAAGCACTGAGGACTGGGTGCTTACTAGGGTAGGGCCAACTCTCAATGAATTACAAAATGTTACTTTCTTTTTTTCGAAAATGTAATACTTCATGATATTCAAACAATTTCATGTTGTATATAGTAACGGAAAATCAATTCAGAAATTATGATGTTGAAAGATTGAGGAACAGATGCAATCTTATCTAAGACTTACCTGTTTTCGTTTCTCCGCATCCCCATCCCCCAGTGCGGTGAACATCTGGGACACTTTACTGCTGGTTGACGACATCTTTTTGGCCTGAATATGAAAAATGATTCCATTATTGCATTATTATAACATAGAAGCTGCACTATGGCCTCATCTTCCACCCAGTAGTTCTGCTGAGCTAGTGAAATGTGCAGCAAACCATCAAATTCAGCACTACAGGCATTGTAGTCTAAAGGCCCAAGACAACATCGGTAAAGGTCAAAAGATTTACACACTTTGTGTGTTAAACCATTAAACATCCCCAAGAAGCAATCCTGCGAAGATTTTAGCTCAAATGGTGATCTGAGAAAGTAGAAAAAGGTAAAAAACCGTCACAGTTTTTGCACCATTCTAGTAGTGTAAGAAATAGTTTATGACCTGCGAGTAATAAACTATTTGTCAATGTTTGAGTGAAGTTTTCTAGGGAAGTACAACCTCGCGCAACACAGGCTTTCGGGTGATTTTGGACGAGGAATGGGGCTCGCACCTTCTCAGACACGACGGCGTTGAGTCGTCTGAGCATGCTCAGGACGGCGCTGTTGCCCGGGTCGATCTTGTTGAGTCGGACGGCGTCCCGGAAGGCTTCCTCCACCTGGCCGAGCTCCTCCAGGGCCTGACACTTCCTGTATAGCGCCTTGGTGTCATTGGGGGTGATGTCCAGCGCTGGCATTAATAAAACAACATGAATATTCAGTGGCGATTATTGAAGGAATGAAATAATGAATATTCAGTGGAAAATCAATAAAGGTTTAACAAAAAATGAATATTCAGAGGGGGATAAATAACAGATGACATAATGAATATTCAGTGGAAAATCAATAAAGGTTTAACCAAAAATGAATATTTAGAGGGGGATAAATAACAGATGACATAATGAATATTCAATATTCAAAGTGGGAAATCAATCAAGGTTAAAAAAAAAATGAATATTCAGTGGCGATCATTGAAGAAATGAAATAATGAATATTCAGTGGAAAATCAATAAAGGTTTTAAAAACAATGAATATTCAGTGGCGATTATTGAAGGAATGAAATAATGAATATTCAGTGGAAAATCAATAAAGATTTTAACAAAAATTAATATTCAGTGGCGATTATTGAAGGAATGAAATAATGAATCTTCAGTGGAAAATCAATAAAGGTTTAACAAAAAAATGAATATTTAGAGGGGGATAAATAACAGATGACATAATGAATATTCAGTGGGAAATCAATAAAGGTTAAAAAAATATTCTGTGGTGATTATTGAAGGAATGAAATAATGAATATTCAGAGGAAAATCAATAAAAGTTTTTAAAAAATGAATATTCAGTGGCGATTATTGAAGGAATGAAATAATGAATATTCAGTGGAAAATCAATAAAGTTTTTAAAAAAAATTAATATTCAGTGGCGATTATTAAAGGAATGAAATAATGAATATTCAGTGGAAAATCAATAAAGGTTTTAAAAACAATGAATATTCAGTGGTAATTATTAAAGGAATGAAATAATGAATATTCAGTGGAAAATCAATAAAGTTTTAAAACAACGAATATTCAGTGGCGATTATTGAAGGAATGAAATAATGAATATTCAGTGGAAAATTAATAAAGGTTTTAAAAACAATGAATATTCAGTGGTAAATATTAAATAAATGAAATAATGAATATTCAGTGGGAAATCAATAAAGGTTTTAAATACAATGAATATTCAGTGGCGATTATTGAAGGAATGAAATAATGAATATTCAGTGGCGATTTTTGAAGGAATAAAATAATGAATATTCAGTGGAAAAATCTGTGAACATTTCTGTTTTTCGATCTTACTAATGTTGTGTAGGGGCTTTAAGAACGGATGAAAGAACTAGAGACAAAGCCGGAGCCTGAGCCTAAGCCGGGTTTCTTTGGGGGAAAAGGGCCTCAATATAATAACCCTCTTACCTGCTGAGGCATCCTGCGCTGCCTTGTTGTACTTGAGCAGTTTGAGGTAGCAGGCCGACCGGTTCTTGAAGTAGACGGCCCTGTCCGCGTGGCCGCTGGGACAGACGGTGAGCGCCTTGCTGTAGGCCGCTATGGCCTCCTCGTACTTGCTGGCCTTGTAGTGGCCGTTACCCTCCTCCTTCCATTTCAGAGCCTCCTGGACCCAAGAGAGGAGACAGAAAAGTTTCAGTTTGTTTAAGCTTCACCCAGGGATGTAAGTCACTTTCTATTCGATATTGTTTCTTTCATTGTCGATATTGTTTCTTTCGCTCCTCGTATTTATTTTTGTTTAATTTTTTTTTTCTTCATTACCCAGTCTAATCGTCTTGTTTGTGTTCTCTTGTCTGTTTGTTTCTGTATTTTTGTCTAATTTGTCTGCCAAGGCTGTTCTCTACAAGCCTTGGCTTATATGAACAGCCCCTATACTTCCCACCTTCTTTATTTAAGTTCATTATATATCAAATTCGTGTTTAACACTTCGTTATATTGTTATTATATATAGTTATTTAATTCACGTTATCCATTCTGATGTGCATGCTTGTGGAAGTAAGGAAATAAATGATATTATTGAATTGAATTGAATTGAATAAGTCACTAAGTAGCCGACAAAGTCATTTCCTGAAAATCACTGATAGATTGTGCGACTGTGAGTGAGCGCTTACGTGACTAAGAGATGTGGCTGCGAGGAGGATGAGGGTTATAAAAGAGGATGAGGGTTACAGTCACCAAAACTAGGAGGGTAGGAGGGAAACGACCCTTTAAGAATATTTAGAGTGACAACATTTATGCATAATCTACTTATGTATGCATAATCTCTCAAAGGAACCCTGCCTTTGAGAAAGGTCCTGCTAGGATCGAAACGTTCAGGCCCACTAAATTTTGAGATTTGCATTTCGGTAATTTTAGTCAGTAAGCAGTTTGCAACATTTTTGTATACCACTTGAAGTCATAATCTACTTAGAAATAGAATTGCAATAGAATGAGTGTGGATCTGACTATGTGAGAACTGAGAAGAGCCTGTAATTCAATGTAAGTTATTATTCCCCCATGATAAATGTTAGTTTGTGACCACTAACTCAATACTGGGATCATTTTGGGCGTTGTAACTAACTAACTGCCACAGTGCCAGGCTGTGTGTGCTCTGCCTGTCGTCATACTTACACTGTTACAACACTGACAAACACTAGTCCGAGTAACTTGGACCCGACAAGTCAACCCGTCGGCCCGTTCTCGGTCAACTGAGGGGAAATTTCTCCCTTTTCCCAAACGTGAGTAAAAACAAATGACCAGTTATTGGAATCTGTATTTCTCACTGAATCCTCAATGGGCGCGTGGGTACGGTTTCAAGGGTGTTTTTGGGGGTAAATCTTGGGATTTTGGTCGGGGGTATTTTTCAAAGATGACATTACCACAATGCATAGCGATCCTTGGACCCTGCACTACAGTCACCCGTCCCTCAAAATTTCAAAATTTGATAAAAAGAAAGGGTGACTTTTGTCGGGTCCAAGTTACTCGGACTACCTTCATACCAAGCAGGGAAAACACAATCTGTTGAGCAAGTCACGTTCTACACTTGATCGTAAAAACGAAATCAAACTCAAAGTTTCTGACACTGACACCAGTGACACAATGTGAATTGTATTTGTAGTTCACCCCACCTTGTCACTGTGATGTGAATGATGCATGCAACACACACAGCGCTTTGGAATGTAAGGAATGTCCGATTCTCGCCCGCGATTTCCGGCGAATTTTCTCTCCGTCCAAACCGAAGGATCGGGAGATTTTCAGTCACAAACCGGTACCTTAAAACACAAGTTAATATCCTACCATCGAATGAATATGGATAATCTAGTAAAAACGTACCTTTTCGGGGCTATTTCTGCCATCGACAACTCCATTTTCTTCAGTACCCATGTTGACGTTTTAGTCTTGTTTCAAGGCGCTCGCGTGAGTTTGCAGACTGCTTTGCCGATAGAGGGCGTTTAGGATCCGTAGAGCTTTTTGTAGAAATTGAACAAACTTTCTTTTTTTTCAAAACAGAGTATCACATTCAAAAAAACGTATCCAAAGGCCTCCCATATTCATGCTTGGTAATTCAAAATTCGACGAAAGAAAGAAAGACAAAGCCGGAGCTACAGCCTAATCCGAAGCCAGATTTTCCAAAGGGCCTATTTGAAACATATAGCTCCAGAAAGTTCTAAGATCTAGAAGCTTCCTAGCCTCAAGCTAGTCTCAACTCCAGACGTTACTATCGTTTTGATACACGTGTACCACCACGAGGGGGCGTTCGTACGGCCGACCGGCAATTTTTTTTCCCCTTACCATAAAATATTGGGGCCCATAATGTTAATTTGTGCACAAACAATTTTACGGGGTGGGGGCAAGGGGGAGGGGGTATACCAGTTGAAGTTAAAGCTATAGGGATAGGCTTTCTGCAAAGCCAATAAGACTTTCTGCACAGCCAATAAGACTTTCTGCACAGCCAATAAGAATTTCTGCAAAGCCAATAAGGCTTTCTACACAGCCAATTAGGCTTTCTGCACAGCCAATAAGGCTTTCTGCACAGCCAATAAGGCTTTCTGCACAGCCAATAAGGCTTTCTGCACAGCGATTACAACGTACGTGAACAATCCGAGTGACCTGAGACTCAATTCTTCATACTTTGTTTGTGCACAAACATATGGGCCCAATGCAAATAATTTGGTACAGGAAAAAAATATCGCCCTCTCGTGGTGGCGTATCTAAACGATAGTCTAGAGCCTAGACTAGCCTCTAGTCTACGAGAATTCACAGCAGAAAGATAAACATTGCCTTATAAGGGCAAAGTGTTTTACCATAATAATTATTATAAGTTAAAGGTTTTAATACTTTTTGTACTTTCACAAGCAAAGGTCGAAGCTTGCTTTGAAAAGACGCAAACGGCGGATCAGTTAATTCTGATATAACAATTATTTCTTATTAATTTTTAACGCAGTGGCTGTTGTTACGGCAGTTGTCCTTATTGTTCCCTGACTTCACAGTATTTGTCAGGATGTGTAGCTCTTGGAACCAGGCTATCAACTAATAGACTGGTTCAACCAGCCTGCAATGCTGAATAAATACAATCAAGTCAGGGAACCACACGGACGGCTGCCGTAACAACAGCCACTGCGAATTTCTAAACGTATGCACGTACATTAGTTCAAAGATGGCTTCAATTAAATGAATACAATTACAGTTGTTAATTCAATCAATCATTTGATTAATTATTGGAATTTTACTATCTACTAAGAGTAACACGTCCACCCAATTAGCCCTATTTAAATTATTCTTCGCTTTTTTAAACCAATTTAATGATTGTTTTAAATCGATCGAGGGACTGGTACATCTATCATAAATTCTGCTTTGTCATGTCTAAAAATAAACATTGCGTAATCCCAAATATTGACGTGGAGCTGGAAAGTGGAAGTTAACGATCGAGGGTGCAAGTTTGAAGTTCAAAAATACTCCCCGAACAACTGCCCTAGACTAAAACCTCCCCAAGGTTTTTCTTCCGCGAAAATGCCAGACGAGACCTCCTTCTTGGCCGCGCTCCGAGAGAAATACTGCGAGGATGACGAGCAGGTCGCTTCCAGCTCGGACGGTTTCGTCAGCATCACCGTGTTCGGCGGGAACTCGAGGCGGGGCCGGCAGAGGGAGCTCGTGGGGGCCGGCGGCGCGGACGACGGTCGGGGCGCGGGCGAGGGACAGCCTCGTCGCCCGGAGTTGGCGCACTTGAAACACGTGGTAGGTGATCGCCAATGAAAAGGGGGAATTCCATCATGGGACTCGTCCTCCGCTCTTTCTCTGAACAGATAATGAACTATCTTTGCAGGTTGGGCAGCTGTTGGCAAGTGTTGCTATTTCAAATTTATTTCGAAATTTGTCTTACCTTATTTCCCCCCCCCCAAAAAAAAAGTGGCTTACAAAAAGTAGATCGAACTTGAAAACGAGTTCTGTGTGTGTTACCCTGAAACCAAAACTGTGGTAAACCATAACTGTGCCATTTTTAATGTGTGTTTTTTTTACATCTTTATTTTGTTTGTTTAAAAATTGTGTGTTTGATATATAGTTTGTAACTTTGTATTATTTTTTAGCAAAGTTGAGTTGCCAAAAATTATTCTTTTTAAATATGTTTCCAGTCGGTAATTAGAAATGCATTAATTTTCCTTTTGACTTACAACTGTCACCTAATTTTGCAAATTTCTGTGAATCGATCCTCACGTAGGTGCTTGAGAACAAGGGTATCAGCCACGCTGCCATTCCGTCGACTGGCCTCTCCTCCCTCTGTCCCAACGTGCTGGAGCTGGACCTGTCCGGCAACTCGCTGACCGGCTGGACGGAGGTTCTGACGATCCTCCGTCATCTCCCCCTCCTCCGCTTTGTCAACTTGAGCTCCAATCCTCTGCAGAATCTAGAGGTTCGTCCGTTTTCATTGCGTCTGCATATAACTACAGTCACTTTAGCCCAGTTTTACTCCTTTTTTAACATTCGATCGAAATCAAAAAAGTAAAAAGGGCTAAAGTGACTGTAGCTAGCTTCTGCCTCTGTTGAGGCAAGCGATCAGACAAATCTCAAGGAAATAGGCTCATAATTATATACTTTGTGTTTAAAAGTAGAGTTTTGAGTTAAGAGAAGTTGCCGTTGTTTTACCACTGAAGAGAATAGAAAATTATCAGAGTTTGACTGATCAAGATTTCACTGTAGCCCCCCCCATATATTCCTATGAGGAGGCTATCATTCGAGAATTAAATTTAGTTCCTAGTCAGTTTTTCTTGTGTGTTTGAAAAAGCTTTATCCACTTTGTGTGATCCTTCAGCTGCTGTAACCAGGTTTACAAAGATTGGTTGTTTGCATCTGAATGAAAGCAGGGCGTGTGATCCATGAAGATATACAGCAGTTAATGGTTGAATTGCTTCTGACTGGCGCCCCCACCCCGGCAAAGACTAGCTGACTATTAGGGAAGGCCACCATCTAAGGGCTGGATAGCTCAGATGGAAGAGCACTGGTACGTTAATCCAGAGGTCTCAGGTTCGAGTCCCGGTCCAGTCAAAGTTTTCTTTGCCATTTTTTTTTTTTTGCGATTTGTATTTGAGTGCAGATTGACAACAATGAAACCATTCCTTGCAACATCCGGGACCTGGTGCTCAACGATACCAAAGTGACTTGGCGCGAGGTGGCTGCCTTATCACGCCTCATGCCCCAACTGGAGCAGCTGCACCTGTGCAAGAATGGTGAGCAAGAAAGTAGTTCCTTCTGGTAGTTCTAGCCCAAAAGATATTTCACTTCAATTCTTTGCAAATGATGAAAAACGTTCACTGCACAGATTTTGTTGTTTATCTGTCTTAAAAGATTAAGTAAAATTGAAGATTTTTGTGATTTTGTAGACTACAGTGAGATTAGCTTGACTGCAGAGGACCTGTGTGCCAGTCTACCCTGTGTACGAATCCTAACGCTTAACAACAACTACATTAAACGGTATGTAGATTTTTTTAAAACTTCCTTTCAATTTATAAACATATCACAAAGCTGTTGCAAACTGCTTAGGTCACAAACTGAAATGACCCAATTACAATAATTTAGATGGCATAACATGTCAATCCCAGAAGGACCTTTCTTTCTAGAAGATCCTGCTAAAGTATCAAAACGTCCGACTTTTTGGGGGAAGCATTTGTTTTGGATATCTGTTCAAGAGGAACGTGAATAGATACCGTTGTTCTAGTTGACTCTGTTTTCCTTCTTTATCTGTCTATTCCTCTTCTATTTTTCCTGTAGCCATCACCTCGATTGGCCTTATAAGGCCTCGTGTTTGGCGATCTTTCATGAAAAATATTTTTTTATTTTTTTTATTTGTTGTCTCTTAAAAATGTCTGGTTTTCTTTTTCAAACAGCTGGGACGAGGTTTCCAAGCTGAGGCTCCTGCCCCGGCTGAAGACTCTGGTGCTCCTCGAGAACCCACTGGAGGACGTATACTACAAGCAAACAAACCCATCCAGTCCAAGGACCATTACGAATCAGACAGCAGTAAGTGCGGAAGGAGCAGGGAGGGAAGAGACTTGTCTCGAGGCTAGCCCTCCTCAGGAGACACGCTCCGAAATCGAGGATGCTACTGCTAACTTTTACACAATGAAACTCAGCTGCACTAATATTATAGCTCTTTTTTTCAATGACAACAAAAAGTGTCCTAAGACAGATTTGGGGTTCCATAAGACAGCCAGACTTCCCTCTAGCAAAACGACATCCCTGCTACAGAGCTCAAAATCTTGTTTGAACTCGAGCATCTCAAAAGTTAGAGGGCCTGACGTTTCGATCCTAGCAGGACCTTTCTCTTCGATCCTAGCTGGACCTTTCTCTTTGAGAAAGAGGGCCTTAAAGGGCCTGACGTTTCGATCCTAGCAGCACCTTTCTCTTCGATCCTAGCAGGACCTTTCTCTTTGAGAAAGGTCCTGCTAGGATTGAAACAGCAGGCCCTATAACTTTTTGAGTTATTGTATTGCAGGTCATTTTAGTCAGTGAGCAGTTTGCAACAGCTTTTTTTGGGGGGGTATTAAACTGAAACAGTCTTCACAGGGCCTGTCGTTTGGATGCTAGCTGGCGAGACCTCTCTCTAAATTGTCTTTCTCTCGCGCAGGCCGGTGAGGAGGTAACGCCGTCCGCTTCTGCCAAGGGGCCCGGGATCGACGGAGAGCAGGCGGCTTTGGAGACGGAGGACGAGACCGGGCCGCCGAGCTTCGCGGCTCTGGAGTCCCTCTGTCTGACCTCCACCGCCCTGTCCGACTGGGCAAACCTCCAGGAGCTCAGTCGCTTCCCCGCGCTCACCTCCGTCAAGCTGAAGGTAACTTTGACGGTTGTGTTAGGTCATGCTGGGTTCTGCTGGGTTCTGCTGAGTAGAGTTTGGGTCTGGTGGGTTCTAATGGGTTCTGTTGGGTTGTGTTGGGTTCTAATGGGTTGTGTTGGGTTGTGGTGGGTTCTAACTTCTAATGGGTTCTGTTGGGTTACAGTGGGTTCTGTTGGGTTGTGGTGGGTTCTAATGAGGTCTATTGGTTGTGGTGGGTTCTAATGGGTTATGGTGGTTCTAATGGATTCTGTTCGGTTATGGTGGTTCTAATGGGTTCTGTTGGGTTGTGGTGGGTTCTAATGGGTTCTGTTGGGTTGTGGTAGGTTCTGTTGGTTGTAGTGGGTTCCAATGGGTTCTGTTGATCTCTTTTGGGTTCCAATAAGACGAATAGTTACTGCTGGGATCCATTGGAATCTGTCAGATTCTGTCAGGCGCTTTCAGATTCTATTGGTCAAGTCCCGTTGTATTGTTGCTTTGTTTTCTCAAGAGTATTCCACTTCTGGAGAACTGGGAGGAAAAGGAGAGACGGAAGGTTGCTGTGGCATGGTGAGTCTCGCAAATTTAGACTAAGGCAAATACTTGGGGACTTTTGAACTGCGGCGGCAAATATATTTAGATTCAAACCATGAGTGATTCTCATCCAGTGACAACAAAGAAGGGTGTCCGGTTGATCTGTTTTTTTTTTTCCAGCTTGCCTCATGTGAAGAAGTTGAATGGCAGCGAGATCACAGTTACAGAGAGGGAAAAGGCCGAGCGCCATTTTGTACGACTCTTCCACGACCAGGCCGACCCCCCTGCGAGACACAGTGAGCTGGTCCAGACACACGGTGAGAGAACCCTTGGGTCCCATTAAGATTGCATCAGGACGATCAAATTCTGGCCCAATCCATTTTTTTAAAAGAGGTGTGTACTTTTTTGGAATTTCTTGTGCTTTTTTACTAAGAGGCAAGGGGAAAGTTGATTGATAGAATGAGATTTAATCCCTTTTTTTCTGACTCGTGGTCTGTATTTGCAACCACTGGACACTATGAACATCTAAACCGTAAAAATGGGGTGAAAATGTCATTTAGCCGTGAAAAGAAAATTCACAGTGTTTTCACCCCTATTTCACGGCACACAGTTTGCCAAGGCATTTTCACTGTGGTTTGACCAGTGGTCTCCAAGGCCACGTTCCTGGTGGTAAATGGCTAGAGACAATTTAGAAGTATCTGGGAGTGACCATACAGTACCTCTATGGGGGCTGGTGCCCCTACTGGCAATTGAATTAGCCATCCCTCAAGGCTGGAGCTTGCCACCCTAGATATTCACGACTTCTTCATGGTTTCTTTAGTGACCTGAAGATGTCCTTATCGGGTCAGAGAGGCAATTATTGTCACGGTGAATTCACTGTAAAATGCTCCTTGAAATCACAGTGAATTTTTAGTTTCACGGCGAAATGACAATTTCGATCCTCACTCTTCACAGGCGAACTTGAGCCTCTAGTTCAGGTGGACATCAACCAAGGGTTCCAGGAGTTTGCTCAGCTGACTTTCATCTATAGAGGGCGCTGTGTGCAGCAGGAAGTCATCCGGATGACGAACCCCATCAGTGAGCTGAGGAAACACTGCGCCAAGTTGGTGGAGAAAGAGCCCTGGTAAGCTTCGGAAAATTGGCCATAAAAAAAAAACGACCGGGCTAGCTTTCAAGCAAAGCAAAGACAGAGGTAGACAGAGAACTCTAGTGCCAGTTGCCAGCATATGCCTGGGAGAGAGGGAAAAAAAAGCAAGCCTGTTTCAGACATGGCCTTAGTTTTAAGCTGTTTGCATCATTTATGTATAGTACTTAAAATAAATGAAAGAAAGAAAGACATAGCCTAAGCCGTGTTTTGGAAAAAGGACAACGGTGTCACCGCAGACTATTCTCGACCTGCCATCTTCATGAGGCTACTGCCTTGGTGAACACTTTCCCGCACGAATAACAAACACCGACTTGTACGCTCGTACAGGCGTAGCTCCTGCCACAACAACCCTGCTGAAAAAAACGCCTCCACTTAGTTGACCATGCACTACGGAGACCAGAGGTGCCTCTCGTTGTCTTCCTGAACCCTTTCGGCAGGGTGGAAGCCTGCGCTGCACCTACATGTACATATCACAGATCATAGACGACCTTAATGCCATCGGCCTCCAACACGACCAGACGGTTTGTGCTGCCCGAGATCGGGCTGGATGGCAAAAGAGAATTTTCTAACATTATAGTACAGTAGTAGTACAGTAGAAGTAGTAGATTTAGTAGCAGTAGTAGTAGTAGTAGTAGTAGTAGTAGTAGTAGTACTAGTAGTACTAGTAGTACTAGTAGTACTAGTAGTACTAATACAAGTACTAGTACTAGTACTAGTACTAGTACTAGTACTAGTACTAGTACAAGTACTAGTACAAGTACTAGTACTAGTACTAGTACTAGTAGTGCAAAAACCTGTGGTCACAACATCTCAAGCCGAGTTCGGCCCGAGTAGCGTCAATGATATATACGAGGCCTTGCTTGATTCCGTCTTTGTCCTCCTCTGCGCTCCTGATCCTCAGCTCGGTGAAGCTCTTCCTGAGGACTCAGGACCCGGACACTCAGGAGCTGCAAATGGAGGAGCTGTTCCTGGACTCGCTGCCCATGAGTCGCTTCGACATCGGCGAGGGCTCCGAGATCCACATCGACGTGGACGAGAAAGCCGAGAACTTCTGGTGGAAGTCGGCCGTCAAGATGGCACCCTGAGCGCGCTACGGGCCGGGTTGGTTCGTCAACAGAGGGCGCTGTTTTTCGGATTACTCTGCTTTGTCCAGAGAGGGTGCTTTTTTTATTTACTGTTTCATCAATAGAGGGTGCTGTTATGACCCATTTCATCAGTAGAGTGCACTGTTACGACCCATTTCATCAATAGAGTGCGCTGTTATTATTACCCATGTCATCAATAGAGCGCTGTTACGACCCATTTCATCAATAGAGGGCGCTGTTATTATTACCCATGTCATCAATAGAGCGCTGTTACGACCCATTTTATCAATAGAGGGCGCTGTTATTATTACCCATGTCAGTCATCAGTAGAGCACTGTTACGACCCATTTTAGCAATAGAGGGCGCTGTTATTATTACCCATGTCATCAGTAGAGCACTGTTATGACCCATTTTATCAATAGAGGGCGCTGTTATTATTACCCATGTCATCAATAGAGCGCTGTTACGACCCATTTTATCAATAGAGGGCGCTGTTATTATTACCCATGTCATCAGTAGAGCACTGTTATGACCCATTTTATCAATAGAGGGCGCTGTTATTATTACCCATGTCATCAATAGAGCGCTGTTACGACCCATTTCATCAATAGAGTGCACTGTTATGACCATTTCATCAATAGAGGGCACTGTTATGACCCATTTCATAAATGAGCTTACTGTTCAGGTGCTAAGATTACAGAAAACTAAGTCGAACTTCCATTGTGCAAAAACACTCACTTTAGCCAATTATTCCACACCCAAAAGTTTCTCAGTTCTCAGTTTCTCAATTGTAGTTTTTCATATTCTTTTCCATTTTGTGCCCTTAGCCGATCAGATTGTTTGCGAAGAAAAAAAAACACCCCAAATTGTGTAGCCGTCCAAGCTGAATTTCGGCAATGATTTAGGGATAGACCCCTCCACTTTTACAGCCAAATAGTGCCACATTTATAACCAGATGTGTTCCAAATTAAACACAAAATTGAAGAGTGAACCCCCAGGTTGTCTTAAGCGTCACTTATTCTATAATAGATCAGTTAATATTAGCCTCCAAAGACCCCCTTATTATAAACAAGTTGTGGAATGGATCCACACTTTATGAAAATCAGCTCGGCGGAGCCATGTTGGATTGAGACTGTGGTGCAACCCTAACTGATAGTTTTCTATCTGTAAAAAATATTAGTGTCTGAAGTTTTGATCCTAGCAGGACCTTTCTCAGAGGCAGGCCCATTATTGTTTTATGATTTGTATTTTGGTCATTTTAGTCAGTAAGCAATTTGCAATATTTATGCAAAATCTATAGAATCTTTTCATACTCATTATGAGCTGAAAATTCATACTATTATATTATTACATACAGTATATTTCATGCCAGATTTCTTTCTAAATGTGTGTGCATAATTTATGTGAGTGTTTTAATGATTTTAATAAATTTTTTTACACATGTACACTAATCGTTGAATTTTCCACGTGATTCCAAATGAATTTTTATCAATCAAAGAGAAATTAATTATATACTGAGTGTGTGAGAAATAAATTATATTGACACAGGAAAATGATTACACACTGTATTTCAATAATGTCTCTTTAAAGAGAAAGATGTTTTATTACTGGATCAATTTTGAAGTAAAATTACAAAACGTATTTTACAAGGAAATTAGCTCCTTATAACGAAGCCAAATGTTTGGCTTGAATCAGAATTCACAGCTCAGCACTGGAAATAGATATACCATGATGTTTGCATCGAGGAGAACGTAATACAATGAGGGTTTGCCCTGCTCGACGCGATAAAGTGCTCAGTGCTTTGCCCGATGCCTGATGAAAAAATTTCAGGCGGCTCGGGCTGGATTCGAACCCGCGACTCCCGCTTTCTACTGCAGATGTCTTAACCACTTGACCACCAAGCTTGTCGAGGGCATGTGGCAGATTTGAATAATGTGTAGCGGCAGGTACCGCGTTGCATCATAGATATAGCATTATGTTTGCATCGAGGAGAATGTAATTCAATGAGGGTTTGCCCTGCTCGATTTGATAAGCACTGAGTGCTCAGTGCTTTGCCCAATGCCCAATGAAAACAAATCCTCGTTTTTTCAACATTTAGAGACGGATTTCGGAAAAATCCTTTGCACATAATATCCTCCAATACATTAACTTTCCGAAAATACCCCACTTTTTTTTTTTTTTATCGAATTGAGAAGATACTTTGACTTCAGGCGTTGTTAACTCGAAAAGTGTCGCTGTGCCGGGTCACAAATGTGGTCCAGGCTTATGTCACTGGGCCGACAAACTACAGTCTGGTTCCTGCGCTCCATCTATGCGATCCGTGCAGTCCTAGTGCCTGTCCCCTGGCTGGCGTCGCCTCTTAACAAAGGTGACGGTGTCTCGATTCCTGATGCCATATCTGCGAGACGAAAAAAAAAGAGTAAAAATCAAAATCTGTTCAGGAGGAAAAATATCTTGTGTTTAACAGGAATGCAAACCGCACTTCGATTGCCTCTGACTCGTATTCCACTCTACTATACCTAGCGTGAAGCAAAAGTGAAGTTGTGGTTGCCAAGGTGATCCTATGAATCACGACTTTTTGTGCTGTAGCAAATTCTCTGAAAATGGCAAAGAAAACTTTGACTGGACCGGGACCTAAACCCGAGACCTCTGGATTAACGTGCCAGTGCTCTTCCATCTGAGCCATCCAGCCCTTTGGATGGTGGTGGCCCCAAATAGTCAACTACCGTACTGTACTGTCTTTGCCGGGGTGGGGGCGCCAGTCAGAATGTTCGAAAGTTCCCAGTCAGATTTTCATGTGCTTCATGTACTTTACGACTGTGCCTGAGACTTGTGGGGAAGCTCTTGCATTTGCCACACTTACTCCTTGAGTTTCTTGTTCTTGTCCAGGGGCTGTCCGTCAAAGCAGAGGGAGTAAGTTCGCCAGACGTACTTCCTTTGTGGGACAAGAGACACCAAAAATACACACATTGGGAGGAATGCCAATGGGTTGTTTTTTTTATAAAAGGTGGCAACCAAAAAAATACACTTGAAGAGGTCATTCACACGACAGAGAGTGAGAGGGAGAGAGAGAGAGAGATGGGGGTAGGGAGGTGGAGAGGGGAAAAGAGAGAGAGGGGAGTGAGAGGGGGGATAGGAAGATGGAGAGGTAAAAAGTGGGAGAGGGGGAGAGAGAGAGCGGGAGATAGAGAGGAGAGAGAGATGGAGAGGGGAAAGAGACAGAGAGAGAAGGGGGAGATGGAGGGAGATGGATAGGGAAAAAGAGATAGAGAGGGAGAGACAGAGAGAGAGAGAAGGGGGAGATGGAGGGGGAGATGGAGGGAGATGGAGGGAGATGGGGGAGATGGAGAGAGAAAAAGAGACGAAGAGGGGGAGAGGGAGGGTCAAAAGATCAGTCCCTCCGATCGATTGGAGTGTACTGTTTGACCTTCCCATAGCTAGGAAGTCCACGATGATTCTGAGGCCGGTGAAGTCTTACCAGCTGATGCTGGCCTGGCTACCCTGCCTGGACTCCTTCAGGGTGACGTAGCGTTGGACGGCTTGCTTCAAATCCTGCACCCTGGCACCTTGTGAGACCACGATGGCTGGAAGTCAAGAAAATGAACAGAATCAGGTCTCCGGAGGCTAGAGGGCCTGCTGCTTCCATCCTAGCAGCACATTTTCCAATCACCGAAATTCGCTTAAGCTCAGAATGTCGTGATTCACAAGATCACCTTGCCAACCCAAACTTCGCTTTGGTTTCATGCTAAGCCAAGAATTTGAAATCTTTCGTTTACTAGGTGATTACAAAGGACTATAGACTCTTGCTGCTTGAAGCCATAGCCAATGAATTCAGACACATAATTGCCAGCGGATTCACATTACACACAGGACTACGCAAAGCCGCAATGTAGCGACAGTAGCCATGTTCCATAGACTCGTGTCCTGCTTTAAGCCATTGCCAATGAATTCAGACACATAATTGCCAGCTGCTTCACATTCCACACAGGACTATGTAAGCCGCAATGAGTCGGCTGTAGCCACGTCTCATAGACTCGTGTGCTACTTGAAGCCATAGCCAATTAATTCAGACACGTAATTGCCAGCGGCTTCACATTACACACGGGACTATGTAAGCCGCAATGAGGCGGTCGTAGCCACGTCCCATAGACTCGTGCGCTGCTCTAAGCCACAGCCGATGAGACTCACGCATCATCTCCCCCGTGAACTTCTCCACACTGACAGTCATGGCCTGCCCGTACTCCAGGGCGATCTGCAGAGCCACCTCCTCGGGCGTGACCTCGGCGGGCAGGTCGGCCAGCAAGGGGTCGGCCTCCAGGACCGCCCCGACGCCCCGCCTGGCCGTCGCCATGGCCTGGAGATGGGTGACCCCGCCCGGCGACGAGGGCGGGGCGTCCGGAGGCGCGGGCCAGCCGGTGTCCGGAAGGGGAGGCGGCCCTTCTGTCTTTGCTGTGGGCGTGGCATTGGGCGTGACCAAAGGCATGGTCAAGGGCGTGGTCGAGGGTTCGGTTGAGGGCGTGGTCGAGGGCGTGGCCATGGGCGTGGCCTGCCCAAGGACTGAGCCGCTCTCGCCAGCCTCCATGGTAAGTCTTCCGAGCACCGGTCAGTTTACTGAATGGATCAGCATCTGGTTGAATGCCGTCAAGGTGCCATCTGTAAAATCGAAAGATACCAATACTGCAATAGCTACACAATTGTTAATCTTAGTCACTTTGTTAATTAATATGCAAAAATGTTACAAACTGCTTACTGACTGAAACTGAAATAACTAGGACCTGACGTTTCGATCCTAGCAGGATCAGGACCTTTCTCCAACTGTCCAAGACAAAAACCTCTTGTCTTGGAGTTTGAGAAAGGGCCTGCTAGTGCTAGGATCAAAACATCGGGACGTCCTAATTTTTGTTCAACGCTTTAAGAGGCAAATAATATCAGGCTGAATGTCCCCCTCTATATATTAAAAAATTTCAATCCATATTGTAAGATAAAATTGTTTTTTTATTTGTAAGAGACAGTGATTATTTATTCTTCTTCTGATGCACATGAGAGAAGGCATAACAAAACCGTGTGCCATACATTCCACGCCATTACAGTTAGTTATTATACCATCGAAAGTGGCTCATCCCTTCTCGCCTTTTTGCCTTGCCTTGGAAACCCCAAAATAACATTTATAATAAAAAAGCCCGTACGTGTGGCAAATTACTCGACGAAACAGGCGGCCAAAATTAAAAAGGACTGTCTCACGTTCCATCGAAAATACCCAGACGTCGAATAATTTTGTTAATATAAAAAGCAAGAATACATTTTACCAAAAATATCTTATAATGTAAACTCCACATAGTTTTTATACCGGTACTTACCTGATTTTGTTTTGAAAAAAAAAATTCCACACATGTGTCGCTGCGAACCCAATGTTTACCACGCTGGCGCGCTTTAGCCTCTTGAGGGCGCCAGCGCTTTCGCCTCTTGAGGGCGCTAGACAACCATTTCCGTCTGCATTTCACAACATGTGTACACTTTTTCGTTGACAGTCGTCCTGTCGTGTAGTGACGGTATTTTATTTGTCGGGCAAAATGTTGATGTTCTGTCCCACCTGCGCCAATGTCCTTGTCGTCGAGGAGGGGCCCAAGTGCTACAGGTTCGCCTGCAATACGTGCCCTTACGTCAAAAACGTGACGAGAAAGGTAAATGAAAAGAAAACCCAAAACCAAAATACACAAATCACAATTGTAATTTGTAGTTGGTCAACTTAGTTAGTCCATGGAGGAATAAGAAGATCCTCCATGGTTAGTCACTTGACTTGATAAAATAATTTTAAGAATATTAATAGTATTACTATTAGTAATACTAAATTACTATTAGTATTACTTAATACAACTAATAATAGTAATACTTAATAATAATAATAAGTTAATAGTGGACTAAATTAAATCCCTAGCTAGTCCGAGTAACTTGAACCGACAAGTCACCCTTTTTTTATTGAATTTTGAAAGTTTGAGGGACGGGTGACTGTAGCCTGTGTAGGGTCCAAGGATCATGGCTATGCAATGTGGGAATTTGATCTTTGAAAAATACCCCTTACCGAAATCCCCAGATTTACCCCCCAAAACGCCTGTGAAACCGTCCCACGTGCCCATTGGGGATTCATTGAGAATTTCAGATTCCAATACTGGTTATTTTGTTTTACTCACATTTGGGAAAAGGGAGAAATTTCCCCTAAGTTGACCGAGAAAAAATAAGAGTTGAGAAAGTTACCAATGGTTATCAATTGATAATGATATTGACTTTATTAATAAATCAAATAAATGAATAAATGAACCAAACTGCTACCCATCCATGGTATGGGTTGGTATAAAGCCAAGTATGAGTGATTGGGTCTTGGTAACATGGTATTGGTAATGATAAGGGTTTTTTTAATTTCTGTTTCTCGTTCTAGATTTCCAGCAAGAAGTTCCCCCGACTGAAGGAGGTGGATGACGTTCTGGGCGGGGCGGCGGCCTGGGAGAATGTGGACTCGACTGCAGGTGGGTTCTTGAAAGACTCTTGGCAAATCCTTCCTAGGAAAAAAATGGAATGTAGCAGATCCCGACGTCTCAATCCGAGCGGAACCTCGACACAGAGTCCTCTGGGAGAGAGATCCTGCCAGCATCCAACTCTTGAGGCCCTCTTAACTTTGTTTAAAATTATGGTTGAACGCCTCTGACCGGTGCCTATTTTGGGAAGGCTTCCATCTAAGGGCTGGATAGCTCAGATGGTAAGAGCATTGCTACATTAATCCAGAGGTCTCGGGTTCAAGTCCCGGTCCACTTAAATTTTTCTTTCCCAATTTTTCCATTTTTTTTTTTCTTCAGAAAAATGCCCCAAGTGTGAACACCCGAGGGCGTACTTCATGCAGATTCAGACGCGGTCGGCCGACGAGCCCATGACCACTTTCTACAAGTGCTGCAGCCCAGAATGCGGTCACAGGTGGCGCGACTGAGAGACTGGACGCAGCGTGAACGAACGCAGACAGACCGTCGGCCAGAGAGCTTGCCAGTTTTTTTGGTTTTTTTTTTTTCAAGAAGCCCTGGTGAACCTCAAGAGTGCTGAAAGCAGGAAGAATTGCCGCTGGAAGCAGTACACCGTCGCGCCGAGATCGCCCGGAATTTTTCCGACAGAGGGCGCTATATCAGACTGATACCTCCTCACCGCTTCCGTCGGTCCTATATTGGTGAATTCGGGGCACCAGACCAGCCTACATAAGTGGTCTGGAGCCATGCTGAGCGCCTGTCCGAATTTGCGGGGGTACGCACCACAGGACTCTACTGATGACTCCCCGACGTGGCTCCGTTCTGACCCCGCCCCTCAGCCACGCCCTCTTCCAGGTGACCACGCCCGTGCCGCGCCTTTATACTCCGATGAAGTGAGTCACAAACCACGAGGCAATGTCTGCCGCCTGTTCATGTTTGAATTTTGGTTGATTTTTTTTTTTTTTTTACTTCATCAAGTTGCGATACGTTTTTCCATTAAGCATGATCTTTTGCCATGATTTCTGGTTTGTGTCCCTGTGTTAGCCAAAGATTAGGAGGGTCGGACGTTTTGAATCCTAGCAGGACCTTTCTCAAAGGCAGAATGACGGGGACAAAATTAACAGGAAGAAGAGAGTAACAGGGACATGGATGATGGACAGAGGACAATATGACCATACAGCGCTGTAAACCCTAAACTTGTACAAGTACAGACAGTGAAACAAAAATACATCCGAATTCGTGACATTTCAAAATGTCACGATTCCCGTGGTCCCCAGCTTTGAGAAAGGTCCTGCTAGGATTGAAATGTCAGGCCCTCCTAATTATTATTATTCACTCTTAGGTCATTTTGGCCAGTAAGAAGTTTTCTGCTTTTTTGCACATTACTGTTTCAACCACTTTGCACCTTGGGCAACATTTCTGTGCTCAAAACTTCAAATTGTTCAGTTGGTTCAAAAGTTTCAAGTCAGTTTTTACTTTGCTTGTTTGACTTGAGTTGCAAAAAGCTGCATCCTTTTTTTTATGTGATCCCCGAGCTGCCGTAGCCAGGTTTGCAAGATTTGGTTGCTTGCATCTAAATGAAAGCGTGGGGGCGTATGGGGCGTGATCCCTGGAGATATACGGCAGTTAATGGTTTAATTGCTTCTGACCGGCACCCCCACCCCGGCGAAGACTAGTGGACTATTTTGGGGAAGACCGGCATCTACTAAGGGCTGGATAGCTCAGATGGTAAGAGCAGCACTGCTTCACTCTTGGCGCAACTGTAACTGCACGCTGTCACTGCATCTTTGGTTTTCTGTAATACCCCTAAGCTCTTCAGGCAATTGTGACAAAGGAGATACAACTCGGTCTTTGTGATAAAAATCGATCGCATTTCGAAAAGTTGTCCATTCCAAAAAATACAGGATAAATTGAGTCATCGCAACTTTGTTTACCAAAAGGTGTTCCTAAACAATAATCACATTTTCTGATGTTTGTGTTTTATTTATTTCCGTCAATAAAAATCAGCTTTTGTTGAATTATTTGTGTTCTTTTATTTATTTATTTTGGTTTTTTTTTTTTTTCTGTTGGGCACAGTGTTGCTCAATAGGCCTGAAGCATTGGCCACATCTTGCCACCATCTTAGCTGTGAATTGATGCTTGTCTGACAATTGTGTTTGATATCATTGTTATGATTACTAAGTTTATCTTGTAGTTGTCCAGCTTTTTATTACCAACAATGTAAACTGCCGACTCATAGTTTGCCAACCTGGTTGACAGAAACTGCTGCTAAAGCCGCTTTTCCACTGGACTAACATTTAAACTTACCTGGTCACTTTTACTGGGCAGAGGTTGGCCGGTCAAAGTAACCATTCGGCTCGGTTCAATTATTAATCGAGAGGAAATGTAACTGGGCCGTTTCCACTGGACTTAAAATTCGAAAAAGTAACCATAGTCTCGGTTACTTTGACCAAAATAAGTCCAGTGGCTTTTGACGTAGGAGAAGAAAGGTCCATTATTTTGGATAAGACTTGAAGGTTTGCATGGTGGAAAAACCAAGTGGAAGTTTGCGGTGAAGGTGATCACCATGTAGCACTCTCAACAAGGTGTCTGGCTTTCAAAAGAGCCGGTCGTATCATTTTATATCGTCCAGAAAAAAAGAGCAATGCGCCGTGTGTGCGTACGGTGGGCAGCGTAATTTTTTTTCGTAGGAGGGTTAGGGGCAATTGTCATAAATAGGTGTTTCGTAATCTTCTTCTGTCGTAATTTTCTTTAAAAACAATTCGACACGCCCATTTCTGTTTTGTAATGAAAATGTCCCCTAACCCTCCTACGAAAAAAAACATACGCCGGCGGGCAGGGTAGGTCAGTGAGCTAACTTCGTGTGACCTCTGGACACGGTCAACAAACATTTGACCTTATTTGCATAAGGGCAACTAGTAGTCGAGATATATAACAGGACCGACACATGAAGATTAACCACCGTCGTTGAGCCATGCTGGTACCCCGTAAATTGTGTGGGGACTACTACAAGGACGTGTTTTGTAAACCAGCGTAGGTTAGGCTTAGGGCTGTACGGATAGGGTTATGGTTACGATTACAGCTAGAGTTCGGGTTGGGTTAGCGTTACTGATAGAGTTAGGATTAGGATTAGGGTTGTTAGGGTTAGGATTAGGATAAGGGATAGGGTTGTTTCGTGCTTGTGCCTAGCTGTAACTACCTGAGAAATGAATGAATGAATGAATTATGAATGCGGGAGGCCTCAGCAAAACCTCGCTTTGCGCATGTGCACTTATAGCTTAGCCACGGTGTGCAAGTGTCATACGTCGTGACGCTTATATGCCTCAGTAGTGCGCACAAACCCCATGGATGCTTGTCATGGACGTGTTAGAGTCCATGGTAGAATTTCTGCGACGTTTTAAAAGCTGGCTGTAGTGTAGTTTACAAACCTTGGACCGCGGTTATGAATTGCTTCGAACTGTCAAGTCACCCACCTTCCACTATAGGGCCCTTTTCCAAAACCCGGCTTAGGCTCATGGCTCCGGCTTTTGTCTCCATTTCTTTCATCCATTTTAAAGAACAAGGCAAGGAAATGGGAGGCTTTTTGGCTTCAGTTTTTGATGTTATACTGCGTTTTGACAAAGAATGCGAAGCTTCAAGTTCAACAAAGAGCTCCAACCTGCGCTTTCAGCTTTTGGATAACAGAGACGGAGGCGAAGCTTATATAGGTCGGGTTTTGGAAAAGGGCGCCTTGTAATCACCATGATCCATAGCTGTATCCGTGGACATTTCCACACACTGCCCTAGCCTATGCTTCAGTACACGAAGGCTAGCCACCCCCCCCCCCCTTAGCAACGGACATAGCCACTGCCATTGCCGATAACTCTTATTCCAGCCTATCGGCTGGTGGTAGCCAAGGTCACCCGTGTGGTGGTCTGACAATGCTGTTGTTGCTCTTATAAACCTCAGGAAAGTGACGCAAGCTCGATAAAGACTGAGGCAGCATCCGGTGTCCTTTCCGGTGACGCAGTTTTCCAGCAACACCAGGTAAGCATTATTTTCACGGTTAACCACTGCGGTTACTGTTGTCAGAAAGTGGCTGCGTCATTGGTCATTTTGTGGATTATAGGTCGTATCTGTGAAAGCTCACAAACAATGGTCTTTATTGTTCGCACGATATTCGTGAATAACTTTTACCACAGATGACGTACGTGAAACAAATCAGAAGTCAATACAAATAACTGTTGCAAACTGCTCACTGACTGACATGACCTGCAATAATATGCCCTAGATAATATCCAAAGTTAGAGGGCCTGACGTTTCTATCCTTGCTAGGATCTTTCTCAAAGGCAAAGGGATGTCCTCGTAACTTTGCCTTTGAGAAAGGTCCTGCTAGGATCGAAACGTCGGGCGCTCTAAAGTACAACTCGACTATCATCGTCAGGCCACCCCAAATGAAGCTTTTTAGTCGAATGAGTTTGATGGGAATTAGAACCCCGTGCCAGTAAAGTTACGTGATACTACCTCGGACTTTTCAAATATTCAGCAGTTATGCCCAATATCGCCAAGCTAAAAGCCCCTACACAACATTGGTCGAGGTCAAAGAATAGCATCCATACGTTGTCTGATCCAACATATGCATGAAATAGCACACCTGTGGAAATTTTAGCTCATTCCGCCAACCGAGTCTCGAGAAAATCGTGAAAACCGCTTCATTTGTTTCGCGAAAATGCAGCATTCAACGCCGTTATGTTCCGAAAAATAGTATACATCTCGGTGAGACAAAACTATTTCTTTTACTCATTTCTCCCAAAATACAACATTTTAGGCAGAAATATTTCAATGCGAGGTTTTTACCATCTTCAAACTGTATAAGTTTCATGTAAATCTGTGGACATTTCTGTTTTTCGATCTTACCAATGTTGTGTAGGGGCTTTAAGTTATGGACAAGATCGTTGGTCCTTTTGCAAAGATTCTTGCCAAGCGCGCCTATGCTGACCTCTGCACGGACGCACGTGTTCATGAGGTACAGTATACAATGTATACCTGAAAGGGGGATGTCTATCTGGTCCAGTCCCGCCAATGTCTTGAATCCCCAATCATGAAAACTCGACAGTCAGCTGCCCCATGCGGATTTACTTGAATGTGGCAGAGAAAACATTTGACTGGACCGGGACTTGAGCCCGAGACCTCTCGTTTTGCGTACCGGCGCTGTTATTGCTGCTATTCCAGCCCAAAATAATATCATCAACTAGTCAACTATTCGACTAATTGTCTACTAGTCAACTAGTCAACGAGTCAACTATAGTCAACAAGTCAACTAGTCAACTAGTCGACTAATTGTCAACAAGTCAACTAGTCAACTAGTCAACGATTCAACAAGTCAACTAGTCAACTAGTCAACGAGTCAACTAGTCAACTAGTCAACGAGTCAACGAGTCAACTAGTCAACTAGTCAACGTGTCAACGAGTCAACGAGTCAACTAGTCAACTAGTCAACAGTCTTTGCCGGGATGGAGGCGCCAGTCAGAAGCATCTTACTGCCGTATAAGTCCCCCGGCGTTCTCACGGATCGCTCAAAGTGGATGCAGATTTTTTTTTCAACGTATTTGGTTATACGTAAAACGAGGAGGGAATCTGAGTGAAAAGCTCTTTTCAGAGCCACACTCCTTTCTTGAAAGAGAAGTGCTACATGGTGTCACCAAAAAAAAAACCATGATTTCTCCCGTGAAAAGCTTTATCAAGTGTTATATGAGGAGGGAATACCAGGCAGAAGTGGACCCAATTGCACGCCGTGAGGACCTCTGGTCTTCCCATAGATCGAGAGCTATAGGTGTTAAATTATGCCAGTCATCCATTCCCGTAAACCGGGGCCACCCTGCCGTGAGATACTTCAGACGCTGTATGTTCTAGTCTGCCCGTCAGAGATAAACCAGTGCTGCACACGTACGGATATATACCTACGTATACAATGCCACCAACTTCCTGCCTGATTATCGTGTATCATATCCTGCGTCACAAGATCACAATACGTGTACCTCACACTATAAAGTAAAAGCTCACCGCCTCGAGTTAAACCAAAACACCGAGTTTCTGAAATCCCGCACGAAGCATTTGTCGAGGTTTCGGCAATGATGATGCGGTGCGACCTGTTCGCTTTCGGAGTAGCCCAAGTGCTCATCATGATGATGGGTGCCGACCGATGGCCCCTCGCCGACGCCCAGAATGTCAGCCTGACGATCTTCGAGGTGGTCGGTACTGACGGCTCGGCCAAAGAGGGGGAGAGCCTGCGCCTCTCGTGCCTGACGGTGGAAGAGGCGTCGGAGACCCTCTCCACGGAGTGGGTGAAGGACGCCGGCACGACGGCCGAGGCGGTCCTGGCCCGGGACGGCGTGCTTCTCCTCCCGTCGGAAGCCTCGGAGCAGGAGCTGGAGGTCTCCCACGTCGCCCTTGGCCCGCGGCAGTTCCGCACCGAGGTCCTGGTCTTCGGGGCGCTGAGCAGGCGCGACAGCGGCAGCTACGCCTGTCGGGCCCGGCGCTCATCGGCCGAGGCCGATGATCAGACGCCGGTGTCGGCCGTGCTGGACGTCCTGGTGCTGTACCTCCCGACGCCGGTCTGCTCGCCCGACGGGGAGCTCCTCGTACGGGAAGGGGAGAGGATCACCCTGAGCATGAGCGTGGAATCCGGCGAGCCGCCGGTCACGCTGTCGAGGACGACCCAGATTTTCGACTTCGACTGGGAGTCCTCGGTCGTGGACGGGCTGAGGCAGAGTGCCGAGAGGATCGTCCTGGCTAAAGACGACGGCAAGACGTTCACCTTTGAGGTCAGCTCCACCGCTTTCCCCGGACAACGCGAGACGTGCACCATTGGGCCTCTGCGCCTGATGATGGTGGCCGCCACGACGACAGATCCACCGTCCGATGACGACGATCGACGGGGGCTTGGTACGACAGTTTCACGGCCCGTCGTCGTCACCTCCAAGAGGGACAACGCCGGGGCAACCAGCGAGCCTGGTGATGGCGGTGTCGAGACGCCGGACTCTCGCGGGTGCTCGCCGTCCGCATTCCCCGTCCCGATGCTGCCCTGGCTCGCCGCTCTCTCCGCCTCAGGCTTCCTCCTCGTCGTTTCTCTCGCCGTCAACGTTGTCCTGCTGAGGCGACGAATAATAAGCCGCCGACGGCGGGCGGGCAAACAGCGCCCCCAGTCGGCCAAATCGATCCAGCTGAATACGCTCTCCGCGCGCGCGGAGCCGAGCCAGTACGAGGCGTCTCCTGAGGAGGTCGACGACGGAGAGGAGAATGACAACTACGCCGAGATCCTGGAGCGGAAGAAGAGCTCCCGCATCGAGCACACGTACTTCACAAGCAAGGTTCCCGTCACCAACAGGGCCACGTGGGGCTACGACTGCCCCCGTCCCCAGGGGCGTGACGTTGCGGGGTCGCTTGGGAACGAGGCGTATTACGAGAACACGAAGCGTCATCAGTCGCACTCGTGAAGCCCCACAGTGGACCAGTCCGATATTTCACTGTACAGCGTTGGCAAAGGTCAAACGATTGCCACAGTTTGTCTGTTAAGCCATTAAACATTCCATAGAATGCAAAGGTTTTAGCTCAAATGGCAATCTGAGAAAGTAGTAAAAAGGTAAAAAAAAAACCGTCACGGTTTACGCACCGTTCTGTAGTGTAAGAAATAGTTTATCACTCGCGAGTAATACACTTTTTGAGTGAAGATTTCTCGACCAAGTACAGCATCCCAGATTTCAACATGAGGATTCTATCATGACCATCTTCAAACTGTGTCAATTAGAAGGAAATTATGTGGACATTGATGTTTTTTCCGATCTCCCCAATGTTGTATTGGGTATTTAAGCGTGGACATCGCTTCGAATCAGTTACTCCTAATCGTAATGATAGGGATTTCCGAGTGGAAATCTTCCAAACTGACAAAAAAGAACCAGTCTTTGTGAGTGATCGGAATAAACGATATATCTAATAAGTCATTCTTTATTTTGACATCTCCGTCATACTAAAACTGGCAAAGACCGTAAAAGTTTGTGAAGAAAAGTTTCAGTCGTAAAATTTATATTCAAAGGAGTCTCCATAACACGGCACCAGTGGATTAAGGACGGCGTGCATTGGGCGGAAGTGGAACTGACCTTCCTGATGAGCCTTATCTAATCTGTTAAACTTCCGGTCCATTGCCGCTCCACTTGCAAAAACTTTGCCTCGTGATTTCAGGAGATTAGAGAGAGCCTTTAGGGTCCATGTAGAAATCATGGATAATTACCAAAGAAAATTATATCGACGAATTTCAGTTTATTCTAGTAAGTAAAGCGTTAGTATAACGACATAGCAATCATAATACCTCTATCTTTGTAAATGCTTTAATAATTATTATTTGTTTTATTGATAGGCAAGCATTTCAGTATTTTTCTACAAACCGAAGGTCCCTGGATTATTTTTTTTTCTTTTTCAAAGAGCCATTCTTTCGGTGCCTGCAGCTGGGCTGTAAGTTTTACCTTAATCAATCAGTTGGCAAACCGTCAACTTTTATAATAATGATGTACATTATTACCATTCGACCAGAGATCACGTGCCAGCGTGACCCCTGCCCTTTTGTGACGTCACTTACGTCATTTGCTCGCTTTCACCGTTTTAGAAATGAAGGCTCGGGCTCAGGCTTCGGTCATATTTCATCTTACTCGTTAGGTCTCTTGTCAAAAAGATCATCGGTTGAGTGCCGGTTGAATTCATCCGACCGATAAAATTGTCCCCCGGTAGAAAGCCGATTGTACTGGACTCTGGGGTGAGAAATCCACGATGGCTATCCGGTGGAAACGACATCGGACGGGTCAAATCATCTGATACCCAACCGATGGTCTTTTTGACAAGAGTCCTTATAATTATCACAGGCATCTATAAAACAGGCGTTTGACCCCGGTTTCTTTGGGAAATACCCTGTATCTATATATCAAGGCAACAAACCTTCAAATTCGGACACAATCCACTGAGAACCTGGATGTTCAGGTTTTGTCAGACGGAGACGAAGTCCGAGCCCGAGCCTAAGCCTTCGTATCGAAACGGCCTTAAAATGACAGCACACAACAACTTGTAAGCTTAAACCATGCGCTGATTCAGAGACAACCATGCAAACCTGAAAACGGTTTCTGGGTATTATAAATCGGGGACAAATAATCTTCGACCAACATTTTAGTCGTAAGAGTCGTAAGAGTCGTCTTCCTTGACTGAATAGCACACCTAATCAAAATTCACAAACTGTGGAACTGGAGATTTTGAGACGCTGGTGGCAGCAGACAGATCGGTTATTTCCCTAGTTACGCGCATGCTCAGAACACACCGCTTGCTCAGGCGGACTACACTATACACTCATAATGACTTTTCCCCTGCCATAAAAAAGACCGGTGGATTTCCCGCCATCAAGGGTGACGAAGTTTAAAATTCACCAAGTCCTCACGATGCTTGATCAAACATCCCCACAAAAGGGAAAAGAGTGAAAGAAAATACTTCATACATGTACTTTTTTTGACAATTATTGTTTCCATTAATATGCTGGTTTCTTGTACATATATAATTATATAACTATTATTCAGTACAGGATAAAAAGGTTTGCGGTGACACCAAGTAAATTCTCTTTTGTGAGTAAGTGTGGTTCTGAAAAGAACCGGAGGAACTCGACAGCAGTCTTCTGAAGACAAACAGAGTACACTGTGCGAAACGTCCAGTTCCTCCGATTCTTTTCAGAACCACACTTACTCACAAAAGAGAATTTACATAGTGTCACCGCAAACCTATTTTATCCTGCTATTCTCACCATGCAAACCTTTAAATCTCATTTTATATTCAGTACATTAAATTAAATTAAGGTGGAAAATAGGCCAAAATTTTTCGCAGACATGCAACAGTCGTCGTAGTTAAACAGTCGATGTCTCTCTTTAACAGTGCATTGGTAAACTTCAGAAGAATTTAAGTATGGAACCAATTTGCATATGAATTAACGAGGTACAATATCGGCTTGTTCGGAGCAGGTTTTATGGAAATAAATAATAGTTTTCAGTAATGATAGTTTTCAGACCATTAATTAATTTTAAGCTGTACTTCATGAAAAGGAAAAATTGCTATTTCAATCCTTTAAAAACTTTCACTTTTTAGAAATATGTTTTTAATTATAGCTGATTCAGCCATTCAATTCAAGTCGATGGGCTCGATCACCGACCTTCATATGACGTCAGAAACCTAAACAGCGCCCTCACTTATGTCAGAGTTATCTTTCTCTTGGGCAAAGTAATTGTACGTATAGTGCGTACAATCATGGTACAAT